>JAJJMC010003761.1:12721795-12804876 GCA_023531435.1 Papaver californicum | reverse complement strand
CGGGCGGTTGTCTAGGTGAACGCCCCATCAGGCGGTTGTCTAGGACTACACCCGATCAAATTTACTCTTGCACCCGTTGTGTTTGAGGCGGACCAAAGAGTAAATTTTTTACGCTTTGGTCGTTTGGTATACTCGTCCCACTGTGGACGCTCTAAGTCCTATGGGGTGGACAGGCTAGCTAATTTGTCTATTTTGAACCACTATGGACAGGGTAAATGGAAAAATTGGTGGCAAATCGATATATTTGTCTGTTTGTACACTACGGAAGAAATTTTATTGGTAGAGATTTGGTCGTGCGGTTTAGTCTGAGTCGCTAGCAACCGTCGCTGGATTCTAATCTCAGTCGTTGATTAGTTTTCCATCCAAAGATCCCTACATAACTTCTAATTTCGATCATAACATTTCATTATTGTAAATCCAACAGTTATTTTTTATTAAATGTAATTTCTATTGGAATACACGTCTAATATATTCAGCCACACATATTTATAGAAGACGTACAAGCTTAACATTCACGTATGTAATATATACTACCAAGAACATCAGGAAAGGTATAAATTTACTTTACCTTTTCTTGACTGTTTTATTACTATTATAGTAAAATAGACTAGTTTTTGATGCACCTAACAATTTTACTACATCATTTTATCGGATATTTGCTAGTTTTTTTTAATAAACACATGGTTTTGCTTTTGAGTTTGAAATGTATTAGGAACTGGGATAATCGCCAAAATATATTCAATTAAATCAATAATATTTTTTACATTCATTTAAAATTAAATTTAATCTACTGATTTCTTTGATCAGGAAATGTTCAGTTTGGATTGTATTCGTTATTTAACAAGGCAACGATAGAAGCTTGAGTAACCTCAGGAGGTTGAGTAGAATCATCAAAACCTTGAAATGGAGTAGCAATCGGGGTATAAAAAAGAACATCCAAAAAGAGTGGACCACCCCTGCATCACCAAGGACACCATGTGTTATATGAGTTTCTTACACGACTTCTGGTGTACGCATTTTTCGACGGCTTCTACGACTTCTTTAACTTGCACGAGCGGATGATTCTTTAGTAGGCATTTCAAAATGCATGTTGTTCACAATTTGGGTCATCTGCTGCAAGTAATATTCTTGCATTCTCTGTGATCTTCAATACAAATCGTTCGTCCTAATCTGCCACTCCTCCTGTATAACTTGTATCCCCAATATGGATAAGTTCAATCGAAAGCTTGAGAAGTAATTGGAATTGTGTTAGTCTCCCCTTGCGGATCAACACTCTGCATCTTCCAATCAAACGGTGGCATAACTGACGAAGAAAATGAACCTCTTTGACTATTGGGATACACAAAGGAAACGAGCGCTAGTGGTGGAGGTTGGGAAGGAAGAATATCGACATCAAGTGGAAATCTACCTAAAGATGGCATATCATCCCACCCAAATTTGGATGCTCCATAGCAATGTTAGGCATGCAAATTATGTTGAACCAATGAAGATAATCACTCCTATCCACATGCTCAACGACCAGCTTATCAGCATACTCCAAATCTCTACCAGTTTGCAACAACATCGTGTAATCCTCATAAAAAACCTCCCCGCTTGGAAATGGGTTGATTGCATTTACTCTTCCCCCTTGTAGTCGTGGAAGGTGTCTTTCACCGAAGTACCAAACACCTTTTCCCGAATAAGCAATGTAAAACATCGATCGAATTAAGCTCAACTGTAGGATCCTTTGAACCTCTTCACATTGGAACTCTGGATAACCCATATATGGCATGATAACAATGTTATGGCTTGTTTTGCGCACTATTTGAATCCTATGAGTCAGGGTAGAGTGTTGGTCGTCATCAATGTGATTGGTTTATCCAATTATGAGTTTGTTACTTCTCTATCATTGGAAAAATATTATTGTTTTCATCACGTAGAGCAGGTTCACCAACACAGAAGTAAGTATACCACCAATACTGTGAAAATATTGTCAAAATTTAATTAGTTAGTAAATTAACGTTTAAAAAATAAAAAAACTAATTAAGTGGTGTAAAAAACATTAGTTTTTTACCTTAAAGATTCCCCAAAAGCAATTCAAACTTGGTTTCGAGCCGGGTATTCACTGAGGCCTACAACCCCTATAACAGTGTAGACCCCCGTCATACATTGGAGCTAACTCTAAATCTTCAAACGCTTCGAGAAAACTAACACTTGTCATTGAACTAGCATTTAGAAAATACATTGTCCTGATATGTATAACAAAAACACTCTTTCGAGCTTATCATATTGATCGGGGTTCTCATAACTTGGATTCTCTTTCACTCTCAGAGCATAACGTTGTAAGAAAATCTTCGACCTAGATATTCTTATTCCATCGGCATCCATATATCTGTGCATATCATTTCCTTCCTCATCATCACAGTACAACTGAAGGCGTTCTTTCCATGTCGATGGTGATGTCCACTTCACATGGTCAAATGAAACCATATTTCTTTCACTTAGTATTCCCGTCAACATGTACATATCTAACGGTGTAACTCCTATAAAAATATTTTAAGATTAAATTTCGGGTAATTTATAGTTTGTTTGCATAATTTAATATGTTAATTCTAAAGTTGCATAATCTAAATTTCTGCGAATCCTAAAGTTTACATATAAAAGAAAAAATAAAAAATCCAAAAATTGAATTAGAGAACAAACAAACTTACCGTATTCAAAATCCTTGAAATAAAACGTATTTGTAGTCTTCCACCAATGTTCGAATATTACTTGAACAATATGAGACGTATGGTTCTTGATGGAGGGAGATTTATGGAAAATAAGTTTATTGTTTTATTGTTTTATTATTATTTGTATTTTATTAATGATATTTTTAGTATAAAATATATAATTTTCTGATTTATTATTTAGGGTAATATTAGAATAGTCTAGGAGTTTATTTTAAGAGTTTTAACAAGTTAGGAAAGTTGTCTAAAGGTAGTAGATACTGGTAAACAAGTTTTTAGGTTTTTGATAAGTTTAGGGTTTGTTTAGTATGAGTTATCTATATAAGGAACTCCAAAAACGAAAAATTGGGAGTTGATTTTGATTAATAAAAAATATTTTTTTAAACTTGTTCTAGTTTAATTCTGATTTTTATTTATAGTCGTTATTCCTAGAAATAATTCGAGGTCTGAAAAAACTATCTTTTTTCTTTCTTTTTAATAATATTCGTTGCATCAGTTCTTCTAGTATAAAATATAGAAATGCCACCAAGGATATCTTCAGACTCTATCTTTAATTGTAGGAGGGAGTCATGCATACAACGTACCCAACTCACTCCACCCACCTCTTAGCTTGGTATACTGATTTCTCTCTTGATGAGCAGATATATGGTCCTCGTGTAGAACAATGTCCGCTTGTTTTCTAACATTTTGGAATTCCACATCTTTTGTTCTGGTTCCAGTCCACTTTACTCTTTGGGGTGCTTCGTATTTGCCCTTTTCTGTTTCTTTTATTCCTTAACAGATTCATTGTGGCAGAAGCATTTTAGAAGTAAAAACTTTAGAGAAAAATTTGTGAATGAGATTGTAAAAACACTGTGAAAGAGAATGAGGTATTTATAGGCGAAGGAGAGTTAGTCGGCGCAGACCAAGACTCTGTCGATTACTAACATTCTCATAATGGCGCGATTAGTTTTTCTTGCCACCTGATATAGCAAACTATCCAATTTGATCTCATGTATATGACTTGGCCTCAGATATACTTGTTGATGAATTTGATACTTATAATTATTGTGTAATGATACTATTACTTTTACCATCCCCCATTAGTTGTTAAGATTTAAAAATCATTGTTACTAACTGATTAGATAAATAAAGAAGAATCGTGCTTATTTATTAATTTTTAAGCAAATTCATTTTAAAATTATTTGGAAATGAAAAAGACTAAAAATAGAGAGAATACATTTTGAGTTTATCCTTAGTGTCTAATTCTAAGACTTGGTACAGGGGCTTTCAAATAAATTTCCTTTACTGTCTTAGCATTTTTTCCCTCAAAACCGTATAAAAGTGCCTGGAAACAATACAAAGAAGGAGAATAAGATGTTGCTCTATCTGGAGTATCCTCTATCACCATATTCTATTGCGTCGGAGACGAGGAAAACGTTTGTATAAACGTATTATTTATCCATGTCTGCTAGATGATGCGTGTCGTTTTTACGTAAATTAATTAAGATTTTTCTCACTAATACTAACAAGTAATATAGTGGTAGTAAGGATCGTTCCCATGAGGAGCTGTGAATTGTTATTTGTCTTTGACTTCTTATATACGAAATGGGGGTTGTAGAATTAGTAAGCTAAATTATACTAATTAAAATAAAGTAAATAAAGATTGAGATTAAGGTGAGAAAATACTGGTTAGAGGTTTCATCTTCCGTCACCAAACATGTTATTCAATCGATTAGAATCAACATCCACTTTCTCTTCATACCAATAGCCCCAGAGCACCTCATCGAGAGCATACTCCGGTAAATTCCTTATGTCATCACGTACCATAATGATGAATATGTGAATACTACTCAGCGAACAACCTAACGCAACGTGCTATCAAGTTTAATCCTCCAAGAACGTTAAGTTCTTTGAATTAGGCTAATCAATGCAATAGAAATACTACGAGTATTCTATTTAACATAAATCAAGCTTCTACATGCAATTACACAAAGGTTTTGAATACAATCGGTAATCACACTATGTTATTTGTAACCGGGTCTGTCGACTATTCTGTATCTCCAAAACCTAGTTTAGCTTTAGATATGAACATGTGTTCACTTAGTATGCATCCTTGATAAACAAACATCCAATCATACATGGTGATATTAAAAGTAGAACATAAATGATAAAAAGAGATCTTAAATATCAACAATAATCATCTAGAATATTGATTCACATGTTTAGGACATCCAACTACATCCCGAACCAATAGGAAAATTATTTATTCATAGATTTACTAAAATCAACGGAAAATATATAAAGAAGAATAAGAATGGTTTTCTCCTAAGGGGAAAACCCTAGGTTTAAGATGTAGAAGATGTGATATGAAAGGTATGAGATAAGAGATTACTTCAAAGATGATCCGTTTGAGCCTTAGATGTCTTCTTTTATAGCCTTCAATGCTTGACCCTCAAGTATCCTCTATTTCTAGGGTTTAGAATCCTTCCGGGACCTTGTTTTCCTTGATTTAGAAGTCCAAACGCATGCTAAACTATCCATGTTATGGTTGGGTCCAACCCAACCGAAATTATGACAAGAAAATCTTTTCAAAATCATCATATTTACGGTTGGGTTCGAGTCCAATAAACCCAACCGTAATTATTCATGGACACGTTTTTGTATTTTTATTGTTTTGGTCATAACTCTCTCATACAATGCCCGATTGACCTTATTCTTTTTGGTTGGCTTCGTTTCTTCGTCCTGTAAAAGATGATTGTAACCAAATATTCATATCTCTTCAACCCAATTTACGGTTAGGTTAAACCCATTCGTAAATGCCTCTGGAATTTCAATCGTAACTCAGCTCGTTTTACGGTTAGGTCTTGGTTACTTTTCCCAACCGTAAATTCTCCTGGAACTCTTGTCCCAGAGCTTTGTTTCCATCTTATAAATTTTCCTTTTCATGCCGGGATGAACTCCTTTCATCTTCTTAGTTTTTTAAGAATATTTCCCTTGATTTTGGATGATTCACCTAAAGAAACAAATAAAATAGAAAACAAGAGTAATAAAAGTAAAATGCAAAAATATAGTTAAATCAAGAATGAAATTGACACTAAAAACATGTAGATTAACCACCTATCAAATTCCCCCACACTTACCTTTTTCTACTCCTCGAGAAAGCTTCCTACTTAAATTATACTAAACTAAAATATAACAACTCCATTTTTTCGAGGACACGGTTGCACTTAGCATGTGCAATAAGCATTTAAACCCCTAGGTGTCCCTAGTGGACGATTTATAGTTTCGTGAGGGTTTAAAAGAGGTATACCCATAAAACCTAAATTTCAATTTTCAAAAATTCCAGAGTACATGCATCCAAAGAGCTACGAAGTCAAAAGGTTTTTGCACACTAACAATAAGAAGTTAGAAGTATAAAGAACGTTATTCTCATGCTTAACTCTTGAGTTAGGAGAAAGCCAACCATATGAAAGAATCCATCATTGAGAGCGATCGAATAAGCATTCTTCCTCGAATTCTACCTCACCAATAGGGTTTTATGAAAGTGCACTCAAAAAGCACTTTATGGTTCTCATTTGTGCAGGCAGGAATGAAGATACAAATTTTGCAAACGTTGAATGGTGGGAAGAAAAGTAACCTTCTGAATCATGTTTTGTTATCCCATAAAAACGTGGGATGAAAAGAATCTTTTTTTTTTCCAGATGATTTCAACGAAAGGAAATCAACTACTATACGAGGATGGGAACGCTTACTTACCTTCTCACCCGATTCACAATCAGTACTACTCTCACATCAAATAGAAATGTCTTCATCTTCGGCTTCGACTATTAATGATAAACTTATGAACTTTATAGAACTTTGACAACTTGTAACTCTTTTCCTCAATTCCTTGTTGCTTGAAACTTCTCTATAGATTTCTTCTTTCCCATGGCCTTAACTAATGCATATTTTTTTTATTTTTTTTGTTTATTTTTTTTAAATGATACAAAAGATAACAACTACAAAAATAATGAAACACTGACATTAACATGGCATGGAGAAAAGACTTAAACACCCGATACTTCGCAACTTGTATTGCCTTGGTATCGTATAAACTTCAGAAACTTACACTTTTTGCTTTTCTTTCTTTTGCACTTTGTTTTGTCTTCAATTTTGATATAGAATCTTGCTCCTCTTTTGTTGCTTGCAAACCTTGATTGTATTCAACTTTCTTCGTGATTTTGATATCGTTCCGCTTGTTGATGATGTTGTGGTTCTATTGCTGCTTTGTTGAGAGAATAATGCCAACTGCAAACAAGACTACAAGATAGAGTTAGCAATTTTGATGACACCCCTATGATTGAAGAAATAGCACTCAAGAGATCAAAAAGTAGTGTTGAAATTGGTGCAAAGTTGGGTATCTACCCGGAGCGTAGGATGACACACACTCTAAAGAACAATTTTTAGACAGCTAAAAAGAATTGAAGGTCAGGTACCTCGCTTGATGTAACAATAGATAATCTCTACTAATGATTGATCAACTCCCTAATATTGTATTCTTTCTGCACCTAATTTGCTACCGGCGGTTGAAGTCCCTTTTTGTCAGCTCTTTCCTCTCAACAACTAAGAAACTCGAATGTCGTTCTCTATTACTTCTAAGTTCAGTTATTTCGGTAAGAACTCTGTATGTAGACTTAGATAGAAGTATACTAAGTGACTCTAAAATCTCTAAAATTTGGAGGTTTTCATTCAAATATGTACAAAAGTTTAAAAATTCTACCTACGAAATGAATACATAAAACTCTAAATTCTTAAACACTCCCCCATACTTAAACTTTACATTGTCCTCAATATAAATTGATTCGTTCAATGTAAAATCAAGGTAGTAAATTCCTAATATGATATGCAAACTCTAAAAATAAAAATAAAAGAGATAGAAATACTAAACCAATGGGTTGCCTTCCATTCAACGCTTAGTTTAACGTCCTCAGCCTGACCTTCTTGTTAATGTCCGTATACTAACAATCTAAAAATCTGGGGATCCTCCCAGATAATAATCTGCAATTTTAATAACAGCTTCACACAAATGTTAGCATGTGATAGTACTAGTGAAACCATTATTATAAAGAAGTTACCCCCACACTTAGTTCTTTTTACACTTGGAAGTGTATCAAAAACATAGAATTCGGTAACTTCTGCAGGTTTTTCATGGGTAACCTGCACATAGTTAGAATCAAACATCTATAATGGTGGATACTTAGAAGCAAAATAATTCGTTAAAAGTTTGGAAGCATAAAGATCCAATCGTAAGTGAGGTATTTTCCTTAAAGTTGGATTAATAACTTTTTGGGAAATTACTTCGATTAGAGGAGGGGGATCATTAAGAATAGATTTATGCAAAGGATTAGACAAACCTTCCACTATCTCTTGTATTACAGGATCCTCAGTGTTCTTATAAAACTCCAATTAATTATTTACCTCATGTATATCGTGGTCCTCTATCAAACTTTTCAACAAATCATTGTCAGTTTCCGTCTCAACCAAAATCTCGGCATCAACGTCATCATTATACTCCTTGGAAAGCTCAATTGGGTCTTCCACGGTATTACTCAGTCTAGCCCCATTCTCGAATATTTCATTATCATCGATGAAAGACTTTTCATCAGAATCTTCATCGATCTATATATTCTCCATTAGAAAAACGTTGTTTGAATTCCATATGTATGGTTCTACTAATTTCTTGGAGAATCTCTTCCGCTGCTCCGTCATCTTCCAATTGATATAATTTTTTCGAGAGTTTTATTATGTTTATACGTTTTCTACCATTACTCACAATAGGATCACTAAACCACGACTATTCTCGTTGGATGGGTGAATAATCATAAATACGTTCATGAGTCGGGAAAGGTATACTGTTGTAAGATTTGGTTGGTGCAACGTCCTCTCTATTAAGTGTTGGATCAAGCCTATCTAATCTTTGTTGTATGTCCTTTGATTGATCTAAAATATTCATACAACTCGAGTGGAGCCAATTTGAAGTATAATTGTCCCACCTTCTTTGTGGTTGTTGACTTACATACCCACCATAAGGTTGTTGCTATGTATGAGAATAACCAAAAGATTCCATAGGATAATGACCGAAACCAAAGGATTGATTCGGATTGTATCCCATGGTCGATTGGAAGTTATTGAAAGAATTCAAAATTATAATTAAACCGATTGTAACGCCCGCATTTTTCGTATGATGCTCACTCATGGATGCGTCATGGCATGGGATGAAGCTTCATCCTAAGATTATAAGCTTACTTAGGAATGCATCAGGGTGTGGATGTATTGTCCTTGAATTAGAGTGCTAAGGCACTATTATGCGTGATTTGGCCTTGACGCTTAGCCATGCTAACCAGTTGGTGGATTTGCCTTAGCTATGCTAATCAGTTGGAGGATTTTCCTAACCATCAGTTGGAAGATTTGCCTAGCATCTTGCTAACCAGTTGGCGGATTTTCCTAAAGTGCAGTAGATGAATGTCCCTTGCCCCTCTTTTCCAAATATATGGAAATGCGCTTAAGAAATATATAGGGAGGGAGCTTGGGTTGAATTTGCATGAGCGGTAATGCACATATATGCGACGTGGTCTATAAGTTGGTGCATACTTCATGCATAAGTGTCAATATGCTTGTAGCTTAGCCGATAAAGCTTGAATTATGCGAAAGCATCATTTAATCGTGTTGTGTACTCAAGAATGCATATTTGCATACTAAATAACGATAGTTATGCACAAGCTGGTGAATAACTTAAGAAAGTCCTTGGGCCTATACGGACTAGGCTTTGCTTGTCCTTTGGCCTTGCATTGAAGTTTGAATCGATGCTGGCTTTGCCTTAATAGGCTTAAGTTGCTTGTCTCATTCGAAATAACCCTACGGATGAACTACTGTCATGCTTGATCCCTTCAAGGTACGGTTTGGGTACGTAGGCAGTCGCAATCCAATGTATTAAGGCACAACATCTTGTGGCTCATATCATCTAATTTGGATATGATTGCGACGCTTTGGTAACTAATATCATTTGGCTCGGTAATGTTATGCAAGAGATGATTGTTGTCGTACTTGATGAGGTAGTTGCATTCCATTTAATGGATGTTCATACTTCCTATCAAGCCATATTGTATGAACAGAATATGCCTGGTTGGTGCACTCTTTGTAAGAGCAAGTCAGTGCATGCACCCAGCGCTTAGTCGAAGCAGAGTTGAGGAAGCAAAAAATAGGCATGAAATGGCATAGGTGCTAGTTCAAGGAGTGAGTTAGTCCTGGACAATGCTCGTAAGTATGCGATGTTTTCCAAAGGCATTCACCATTGAATTTAATGGCCTTGTACCCTTGCAGAACAAGGTAAGTTGGAACGGTGTGGAAACTACGTTTTGAGTATCATGTTTGCAAAGCATTTTTAGAAAGGCAAATCAACTTGCATTTGCCTAGCGAAAAGTGAAGATTTAAGTCCCGGTCATCGTCTTTTAAGGTGGTGCATCGGAGACTTTTGGCATGCGTGGTGCATAGCGCTAGAGGCGGGATTTCCCGGTCCATCATACTGATTACCACCATAACATGTATGATCTTGTGCATCATACATGTCATTTCCATAAGGAAATATGATGACACGCAAATAGTAAGAAAAAAAAAAGCTAACTAAAAATCTAAAAAAAATATATAAAACTGATGTATATAACCTTTTTTCAGAATCTACCTTCCTCTTTTAACGGATGGCGAATTCCATCAATGAGTTGTTTCCACCACAAAAACCTAAAAGCCAGAAAAACAATAAGAGAAAAACGTAAACTAGAACAAAAAATAAATCTCAAACAAAAACAATTGCCAACTGCTCCCCTACTGCGCCAAAATTTGATGGGCGTCGTTTTCGCACAAATTAAGTAATTAAGATATTTCTCACTAATACTAAATAGTAATATAGCGGTAGTAAGGATCGTTCCCTCGAGGAACTGTGAATTGTGATTTGTATTTGACTTCTTATGTAACCAATTGGGGTTGTAGAATTACTAAGCTAAGTTATACTAATTAAAACAAAGTAAATAAAAATTGAGATTAAAATGAGAAAATACTGGTTAGAGGTTTTATCAAGAGCATACTCTGGTAAATTCCTTATATCATCACACACCATAACGACGAATATGTTAACTACTCAACGAACAACCTAACACAACGTGCTATCAAGTTTAATCCTCCAAGAGCGTTAGGTTCTTTGAATTAGTATAATCAATGCAATAGAAATACTACGAGTATTCGATTTAACATAGGTCAAGCTTCTACATGCAATTACACAAATATTTTGAATACAATCGGTAATCACACTATGCTAGTCTATCGACTATTATGTATCTCCAGATATGAGTGTGTGTTCACTTAGTATGCGTCCTCGATAAACACTCCTCCAATCATACATAGCGATATTTAAAGTAGAACATGAACGATAAAAAGAGATCTTAAATATCAACAATAATCATCCAGATTGATTCATATGTTTAGGACTTCCAACTACATCCCCAACCAATAGGAAATTTATCTATTCATAGGTTTACTAAAACCCTTGGAAAATATATAAAGAAGAATAAGAATGGTTTTCCCTCCTAGGTTTAAGATGTAGAAGATGTGATATGAAAGGTAGGAGATCAGAGATTACTTCAAGGATGATTTGTTTGAGCCTTAGATGTCTTCTTTTATAGCCTTCAATGCTTGGCCCTCAAGTATCCTCTCTTTCTAGGGTTTAGAATCCTTTCGGGATCGTACCTTGATTTAGAAGTCCAAACGCGTGCCAAACAATCCCAGTTACGACCGAAATTCTGACAAGAAAATCTTTTCAAAATCATCAGATTTACGGTTGGGTTCGAGTCCAATAAACCCAACCGTAATTATTCCTAGACACGTTTTTGTATTTCACTGTTTTATTCATAACTCCCTCATACGATGTCTGATTAACCTCATTATTTTTAGATTTGCTTCGTTCCTTTGTCCTCTATAAGATGGTAATAACCAAATATGCATATCTCCTCAACTCAGTTTACAGTTAGGTTAAAACCATTCGTAAATGCCTCTGGAATTTCAATCGTAACTCAGCTCGTTTTACGGTTAAGTCTTGGTACTTTTCCCAACCGTAAATTCTCCTGGAACTCTTATCCCAAAGTTGTGTTTCCATATTATAACTTCTCCTTTTCATGCCAAGATGAACTCCTTTCCTCTTCTTAGTTCTTTTGAGCACTATTTCCCTTGATTTCGGATGATTCACCTAAAGAAACAAATAAAATAGAAAACAAGAGTAATACAAAGTAAAATGCAAGAAATATAGCTAAAGCAAGAATGAAATTGACATTAAAAACATGTAGATTAAGCACATATCAATAGTTTCCTAAATCTGTTAGTATCATCACTAGCAGCGATGGCTTACATCTCAGGTATGTTTCTAATCTTTACGTATAAACCTCACCGTCCTCCTCATATATATCATACCAAAGAGTGTATTTTAAAATACCAGTATTCACAATATTTTTATCTTTATTTATAATGCTTTCACTATAACTTTATTCATCTGAAGGTGAGTATATACTCACATCATCTAAAGGTCGAACAGAATAAGGTATATTTACCTTTGCTCAAAACGTTCACCAGTTTCTTTTAAAGTAGATTATTTCAGGATCCCTACATATAGTTGTATCATGAGCATTATTATATCTTCTATGAGTAGATATAAGCCGTACATCATCTTGTTTACTTGTTCTGTTGGTGGTTTTACGACAACACTATGAGTAGTTTCATATATTAGTGTTACTATATCTAATACATGGCCAGATGATTGGTGAATTTTCGATACATACTATTTATTGTATTCTTATATCACGTAAATAAATATTAGAGTTGTCTTCGTTTCCAAACCATGCACTTAGCATTCAATGACTTAGGTCTATGCACTCATCAGGTCTAAGGCCTCTGATTTTATCAGGTCTGCTCTCAGACTTTTGATATCATCAGGTCTTCTTTCAGGCTCTCGACCACATCAAGTTTGTTCTAAGACCCTTCAACCTCATCAAGTATGTCATAGGGCATCTCAAAATTGTTAATATAAGTCTGGTAGTGCTATCTTTATTATGTCTGATATTTAACCTCAATAGATTTTGTGTTCTCACACTCGGTTAACATTATTATCTCCAACTCTTTTTATGACACAAATATTAACTGATTGTTGTGCATGATTCTACACACATATCATTTAATCTACATTGGTTCAACACTCAACTAGGAGATATTCATCTACCTTAGTAAACTTGACTAGAAACAAATGTTGTTATAATATTAGCGGATTCTACGCGAAGATTGATTAAGCCACAGGATAGTGACGTTGTTAATATAGAGCAATAAACGTGTAAAGACCTGACCCTCCACCGATACTATCCACTAAGACACTACGGTCATCCGGAAGTGTGAGGTTTTCAGTGCTCACAGTTGTAGTCATCCAGTAGCAGCTTCCCAGGAGGTCACCCATCTCTAGATTGCTCCCAGCCTGAGCACGCTTAACTCCAGAGTTTTTTGCCAACTCTTGAGCCAATCATGCTGAAAAGACCTCGGTGTAATTTTAGGTTATAGCATTACTTACATTCCATTCGGCCAACCACTGCAGAATATTGGGTGTTACAATCTCACCCTTTTAGATTAGAGTTGACCCAGGCTCCGGAATGTACAAGCCCAGATCTCCAATGTTCCCTGCCACTCATGAGACTAATACCTGAATCAAATCGTCCAGCGTAGTATCTCACCCTCGACAGGTGACCCGTCGTCGTCTCTGATATCATTTGTAAGGACCCGACCCTCCACCGATATTGTCCCCACCTGGCCACTGCGGTCATCCGACATTACGGGGTACTCAACAGACACATCTACGGTCATCCAGTAGCATCTTCCCGGGAGGTCACGCACACTGCATTGCTCCCAGCCCGAGCACGCTTAACTCTAGAGTTTTTTGGCCAACTTTTGAGTCAATTATGTTGAAAAGGCCTCGATGTAATTTTAGGGTATATCATTACTTATATTCTATTCGGCCAACTACTGCTGAATATTGGATGTTACAAAGAGGTAGTAGAAAATATAGAAAGTTATGGTCACTGAAACCATAACAACCAGCAAACTGAAAAGACAAATCAGAAAATCTGGTCGGATGGATAATTTTGTATCTTATGCATTACTAATTGCTAAAACACGCATTATTTATTTTGAATTGTACACAGTGTAGAGTGTGAAGAATGGGAAAATATAATGCATGATGAGATGGAGTCTTTTGACAAAAAATAAAACATGGTTTCTTACAAGCCTTTCGAATTGTAAGAAGACAATTGGGTATAAATAGGTATATGCTAAGAAAGAAGAATCTTAAGAGAATCAAGTTTGCTTCAACGCAAGGTTAGCTGCTAAATGCCCAATGAGAAGATATTGACTACAACAAGTGTTTTCTCCATTTGTCAAGCACTCGTCAATTTAAATTTTGTTGGCCTTGGTAGCATAATATGATTTAGACCTAGTTCAACTAGATGTCAAGACGGCGTTCTTACATGGATATCTAGAAGAGATGATTTATATGACTCGTCCAAGTGAGTTCAAGTTTCATGGAAAGGAAGACTGTGTATGTAATATGAAAAGATCATTGTATGGGTTGAAGCAGTCTCCAAGATAGTGGTACAAGTGATTAGATCGGTTTATAATTGGTCAAACATTCATAAAAATTCAATATGACCATTGTGTATACTTTAGGAAGAAACATGATTGGTATTTCATATATTTCATAGGTACTTATTCTGTTTTGTTCTGTTAGAATTCTTCTTTATGGATGAAATGGGGAAGTTGTTTTTGACAGAAATTAGAGGTAAATCAGAGCAATTTAAAGAATTCATTGCTAACCCTTAAAGCTGATAAGAAAAAAGCTATCAATTAGTTGTAAAACTTAATAACTAAGAACTTTTTTTTAAATGAATTTAAGGTATTGGAAGAAATGGGTTTCTTCATCTAATTATGAAATGGGTTATTAACTTTTTGGAAATGGGTTTCTTCATCCAATCCCTATGTTCTACAGAGAAGAATCAACCTTTTGGAGTTTAATTTGATTGATTTTTTTCTTTTAATTTGTTGCTTATTATACATAAGAATCAACCTTTTAGAGTTTAATTCGAGTTACCGAGGAAACAAAAGAGGAAAAAAATCAATGAAATCATGAAAATACTGGAAACCATTGAAGAACATGGACTAGGCAACTAGAGAATCTTCGGCGAAGATGATATCAGATTCGTAGACATAGCATTTGGAACCTTCATTCGTCGGTTAAACGTAGCTAAAAAAATCAAAGAAGTGAAGATATTTGAGACTTTTACTGGATTTCAGGCATGGTCCGAGAGGTTTAATGAGGATATCGGAGATTTCTCTCTGCCTCTATTTTCCTCTTTAAATTTTTCTCGATCTGTTTTTCTACAGAAAAGATAAAAAATCTATTCACATTTGAATAATAATGGTTAAAATGTAAAATTAGGCACACGTGTAACCCCACATATGCAGATATTGACCATTTAACGTTTCTTTTCTCTCTCCGGGATATATTCCTTAATATTTTCTCCGGAACATATTCCTTAATATTTTCCGTATGGAATAGATCCTCAAACAAATTAGTGAAAACGGGACATACATATACCCAATTTTTCCCTAACTCTTATGTGTTTTCTCTTATACATATCTTCCTTTCAATATATATTATTTTTTTTCAAAAAATAAAACTTTTTTTGTGTTTTCTTATTCCTAAAGGAAAAGAACTAAAGAGCTAAGGTTCTTTAAAGATAAGTTTGGAATCCCTAGTTTGTAGGATATGTAATGTGCCTACCTATATGTATATATATCCCATGAGAGAATCTAGAATTGATACCAAAAAATTCCTCTTCTCTTCCTAGATTTTATATATTTTCTACTTTCGATAATCTATAAAACCACTTATTCCTTCTTAGACCTCGTTAAATTCTTGTTATTCTTTACAAATATTTAGAATACTAATGTGTAGTTGTTTGATATTTTTTTTAATTTTTTTTATAAAGTGTAATTGTATAAATTACTTCCGTAAGTTTTAGAGTAACAACAACAATCTTAGAAGATGTAGTCGATTTTTTGGCTTTTGGCATGAGATCCATTTGTACAGGGAAACGACGGCAACAACTTTGAAGTTCGCTTTTGAGCAATAAAATTGCTAGGACCGGCCCCAAATGCCTGTTATGTGCATGGGTGCACAATAAGTATTGATGTTGTAGGCACTAGGCATTGTCATGTGGTTTAATGTACCGTACGAACATTTATATTTCGTATTAACGGTTATTTTAGAGATACTTCATTTAAACTTCCAGAAGTTTAAAGAGATACCCATATGGCCTTCTCACGACATAATGCTGATAAATGAAACGACTACTTACCTATAAAAAGATATTTTCATCTAAGTCATTGTCTAGAATGTGTGGGATGGAAGAACTCCACGTCCCCAAGTCCTAGGATAACGAGATGTCGAGATCTGAGTTGCCAACAACAAAGAGAATCAGAATTTCTTAAAAATGAAGTAGACATGAGAGAAAGACTGTATATGTGTGGTTTACATTAACCCCAGGAGGGTGAATGAAAAAGTAGCTACTAAAGTGGGCTAAGCTTCTTTTCTTTTTTATAGGGCAAGTTGCAGAAAGAGTACTACATGCATATTCGAAAAGAAAGTGGGTGATCCATTGAAAATGTTACAAGTTTGATCATTTTGCTTTTGGTCACATAAGTGTGGAACCCATAAATAATGCATCCTGTTAACAACGGTGGCCAACATTGTCTTTTCATTGTAGTTGCACAACCAATAGTAATATATGGTAATACGATCAAATGACAGAAGGAAAGAAAAGAAAACAGTTAGACAGATAGACAACAACAACAGCAGTATATGTAAATGAAAAATTTATTTAATCCTATTGACATATGCGGCCGAAAATTTATGAATAATTGAGGGGATTATGAAGAACAAACAAATTATGGGCCTAGTTGTTTTATCATATACGGCTGAATGAGCTCAAAATGGGACATTTCTGATGTATGGCATTGGCAGGCAAGAAGGAAAATAAAAGAAGAGAGAACCCGAACAAGAAAAGACATCCTAATGGATTCAGTAATTTATGGAGAATTTCACCGATGTCAACTGGCACATACTCTCCGGTCTCGACTAGTACGCTAGCAAAACAAAGTCCAAATAAGAAAGGTACAATATAAATTTTACTTCCTCCGTCCATTTTATAAAGATGTAAAACAAATTTCTCATAATTTAAAAAAATATATATGATTTATAAAAATTCGTCTCATTTTTTATTTTACCCCTTGTTATATTCTCAATGCTAGAAACATCAAGTTAATTGTGGTGATATCTATGCAACATAAATAGGGGTAAACTTGTCAAAAAAATTTAGATATCACAACTCTGTCTATCTAGATGGACAACCAAAAATAAGACTTCTTTTTATATAAAGTGGACAAAGGGAATATTATACTAGATAAGATTCCAAACAAGAAAAACGATGTATATTACAATAATAAAATCGTCAGTATCAAGAAAATTATTGACCAAAAATAATACTCTCTCTGTCCCAGTTTAGATGAAGGTTTATGTATTTTCACGCAGATTAAGAAAAATGAGAAAGACTAAAATTTTTTAAATATATCCCTTAATAATAATTTTTAAAATATTTAAATTTTTTAATTTTTTATTCCTTAATTCTAGTATATAATTCATATGCGGAAACATATAAAGAAAAACTCGGTAAAAATATGAATACTTTCATCTAATTTAAGATTTGAAAAAAACACTTCCCTTTCTATTAAAATAGAACGGAGAGAATAATAATATAAATATAATTATATTAACTGGCCCAACTTACTTATACCTACTACCTAGCTCGCCGGCTTAAGACCACAAATTACTTGCCGGCTTAAGACCGGCAATTACTTATGGTTGTTGAATTTTTTTTGATAGGTATCAAATTATCAATAGATTTGACGAGAAACAAACAATATTTTTCACTAGTTAGTGAGTTGCCGAAATAACATTAAATTATGCATCGATGCTTCAAAAAAAAAAAAAATTATACTATGCATCTAACAATGAAAATATCATTGTGGTTTTATACATTATGTGGAAAGATAGTTTTATTTATCTAAGAAAATGACACTTTTTAAAGTTGTTAAAGGCCAATTAGGAAAGGTTCAACCCAACACCTAGCCTTTAAATGCCACATAAAATCAAAGAAAAGAGAAATATAACTATTGATTTGAATTAGTGAACTACTACTACTTACTATATAATCATTGAATTATCTCATAATCAATACGGTAACCCATTTAATTAAGATGTAGAATCTTCAAAATTTTCCTTCATTTATGGAGAGAATCTTAAATCCACTACTCCTAAGAACTCATGAAAAAGTTAATTAAGAAGCATGAAAGAATCAATAATATCTAGTTTCTATCTTAACGAAAAAGTTAATTAGATTCTTTGTTCCCACCTTAAGAGTCACAATGTGAGTTAGAGATTTGGACAACAGTAAAAATCCCTACTTTAGAATCACAATTCACACCCACACACATGGAAAAAGAAAATCATGTCTAGCAAAATGAATCAATCTTCCCATAATTGCTAAATTGTTCATCTGATCGGCCAAAACTCAAAATATCAAAATCTATCCAAAAAAATTTGAAAGATTTTTTTTAAATATAACTCATACTTTTATTATCTATAACTCATATAAAATAAATAATTAAAATAAATAAATATATTTTTTATCAAGATAAAATTATTAATAAAGAATTAAAATTTACTAGTTTAACTTAAAAAATTTGGACTATAAATAATAAATATATACACTATATATATATATATATATATATATATATAAGAGAAGTCATCGTACAAAGAAACACTGCAATTGAAAAGGTTAAGCGAAAACAGTTTTCCATCTTAAATATCTATATATTTTGTTCTTAAACATAAATTCTTTATAGATTTTCCTTCACATGGAGGCATGTGATGCTTGAGTTAGTGCAACATATAAGTCTTAGTCAATTAGGTCATATTGGAGGAATAAAGATCTTGAATGGAAAATAAAGGGCTGACAATAAGATGCCTATGCCACTAGGGAAATAGATAACTCATCACGCAAGTGCCATCTGAGTAGGCAAAAGTTTGGAGTGACTTGGCACTTTGTCTAATTCAGCTCAAACAAATGTAATATGATGATATGAGATGAGATGATGCTTAATGCAGTTGCCTGCAAATGGAAATCGTTTGCACTTGGGATTCAAAGGTCCAATTCAGGGAAGAAACAAATAGTTACACCCCAAGACTTGAAATGGAGTTATTTGCATTAAGGATGAGGAATATAACTTCACATTTACAAGAACATATCAGCAAAATGATACTAGTAGAAAACTATGAGATTACTATCTAAAAGAGAACAACTCACTCACATACTGAAACTAGATTATCTCCATGTTGATACAAGTACAACTTCCTTAAGCCATATAACATACAAGTAATGATATGAAGGTGAAACCAACAAATTTCATTTCACAATCATCGACGACACAAAGCGCAACCAAAATTTGAGAATCCACCTACACAATTTCGAAGCTCAGAGTTCTTGAGTTCTTCAAGCATAATATCCTAGTTACATCTAGAGTTTCAAAGACTATGAACTACTACCTTAAATCCCCCCCAATCAACATATTTACAGAAAAATGATATACTGAAAAAGAAGCATAGAAATCCAACTAAACAGACTACAATTCAGATAGTGAAAAATTGAACAATTCAGCACTTCATACATGAGATCCATGAAAACCATTTCTATGCATATTTTGCTCATGTTGTTTCAAGCCGTACGAACCTATCCCATATGGAGATTGCCCAAAGAAGTTTCCATTTGTTTGGTTGAAAATCATTGATCCTCCATTATGGGTTTGGTTCCAGTCAAATACTGGTTTGGGTGTGAATCCCATATTACTTTGCGCGAGAAATGTGGATTGGTCTTCAGAATGAGGTCTATTATTGTCTGGTAGAGTTGTATGTTCAACGCAATTTACAGTTGTGATATCATGAATACTGGACCTCCTCTTATCTTTTCCACCTGAAAGTTGCCTTATGAAGTACTTCTGAGCATGGCTTGCTACTTGAGTCGGAGTCCTTGAGATAACATAGTTTCGCGATATGTTTCTCCAATCCCCTTTTCCATACTTCTTAAGACCCAACAGAAACAACCTGAAATTGAATCATTCAGAAGCTATGTTACCAACAACAACAAGAAGAAAAGCAAATCATGGATAAAATTCCGATTTCATGCTCGAATACTACCAATAAAATGTCAAACAAAATTCACACATTTCAGATACTCTCACCAATAGGTAGTTCATCTACCTTATCAATTCACTTTTCATTGCGTTTTCATTGTAGTTTCTAAATGGACTTTTCGAGATTTTCGGCATGAAGAGATAATACGATTCATACAGCTAAGGATAAGAAGCGAATTCTAAAGGGGATTACCTGTGCTCCTCTTCTGTCCATGGAACTCCTTTCTTCCTCTCCTGATCTGCTCTACCCGAGGGAGGTCTCTTACCACCACCACCGGAGCCGCCGTATGTACGAGAATTATTCACCCACTCTGATGTAAAAGATGAAGGTGAATGAATTGGATACAAACCAGCTTCAATATGACTAACATCATCTTCTAATTCTTTATACTGTCTCAATACATCCATGACAGTCTTTCCAGGGATCATAGATGCAATTTTCTGCCATCGATCCGGTGTCTCTTTATCAAATACTGCAAGAGCATTCTCAAATTGTTTGTTCTCTTCAGGTGTCCATCCTCTGCCGTAACTCTTGTTTTCTCCAAGAAACAAATTTGGATAAGATGCTTGTGAAAGAATCTGCATTTCCCACAAATGTTCTAATTGCAGCGTGTAAATTAATAAAAAAACACTTAACAATTTTGGCATTCAATCATCTCTTAATCTCTCTGTTTTTAGCTGCGAAACAGAGTAGTGTGCAATAGAGAGATAGCTGAAGAGTGAAAGGCTTTACCAACCTGCAAGGGGGAATAAGAATACCTTTAAAAACAAGCATTTAGATTGAAGAATCTAAAAAAGACCCAAACTTTGCAAATTCAAAGAAAAATCTTGAAAAGGAAAAGTAACAGATCTTTAGGTTCAAAGGGGGGTTTTAATTCCTTCTTGAAACCCACCCCCTTATCAGATCTTAAGACCAGTAAAAAAGTACAAGAACAAGAAAAACCCAGATGATGCATTAATTAATTAACATGAGAATTTATGTTCTTTGTTTCTTACTTACTTACTGTTGTTTGAAAGCAGAGCCGGAACAGAGGAAAAATGAATGAATTTTCGTCAAATTCTTTTCCTTCTCTCGTGTGTGGCAGTGAGAAAGATCTCCACGGAGTCTCTCCTGTGCGGAGGAGAGTACTAGTTAGTTCTTTGAAGGGGAGAGAGAGAGGAGAAAAAGTAGGTGTTGAAGCGTGGTGTGTTGTGATTGGAATAGGGGATGGTATTTGTGGGCGCTAGAAAATAAAAAGTAAAAAGCTTTTCTTTATTGGGATTTCTTTTTCTTCTTTGTTTTTCTAGTAGTGGTGAAATGTCTAGTGACAAATTTTTATAAAAATCAGTTATTGACAAAATAAAAATAATTAAAAAATTGAAAAACTATTTAATTGATTATTTTAATAAAAAAGCAAGTTGATTGGGATAACCTAGATTTTTTACACCAATCAAAACTCACTGTGTATAATTGGAGCTTAAAGAAAGTAGTTTGATATTTGGCTCATCTCCATTCATAATGGAGTGTCTTGGAGAATGAATTGTGCTTATATAAAAGCTTACTACATAACCAAATACATCAACATGAATACATAAAAGTGCTTGAGAGTTTTTTTATTTATAAATAAAATGCAAAATCTAGACAAAAATTAACAAAGATCGAAATACTAAAAATAAAGGGTAAAATTATTACTTTTAAGGGACGGCAAGAGTATTTTCTAGTTGACACTTGATAAAAAAAATATATAGTCTTAAATACTCTTACAGAAGATAAAATTCAAATGGTTGTGATGAATTGTTAATCTAGATTTTGGGCGATGAAATTAAGATAAGCCATTAAAACTATACAATGTACGATATTGCATATATGATTCTCATATAAGGAAAAAAATAAGTTACGGATGCGGGGTTTAAGTTTAGCCATTAACCAAAAAGATATGATAGAAGAAAGGAAACATGAACAAAGGAGCTGGGATTGCAAGTAAAGGAAGCAAAAGAAGAAGAAAAAATACACACCTATTATATGGGAGTGGAAAAGAAATACAAAGGTGATATGAAGAGGTTTTTAGTGAGAATTAGGTGAAAATAAGTTCGGGAAGCTTTGTAAGTAATAGATAAATAAGCTCAATTGAATGTATTTGTCCCTACTTGATTCCGCTACTAGAAAAGATCAAAAAAAGTGTATTAAAAAAATATAATAATAATAATAATAATAATGATGTATGAATCAGGTGAAAGAAGCTCTGCGAAAGAAGGTAATGGGGGAGAAGAAGTCGTCGTGTTCATCAGCTGGGATTCAGGTCAACCCCCCTTCTCAGATATGAAAACTCCATTCTCATCTTCTTTCTCTCCTGCTAGGACATTACGAGCAGGATCCATACCTGCATATATATATGAACTGTAGTGGATTTAACTTTTAGGGTTCCAGCTGTTCATTTGTTAGGTTGTAAATTTAGTTTCTATAAATTGGTCTTCAACAACCTTTCTGAGACACAATTACAGTTCCTTCTGTTTCAATTTTACCCCTTTTTCAACCTTAGGTCCCATTTATTCTATCATTCTCACAACTAGGTCTTATGTAGGTTCAACTGACTATGTTGATGGGGGTTCTCTCAATGAATCTTTGTTCAATTGTCCCTTTAAGTGCTATGATGGATGCACCAATGGGGTTGGAGGTAGGGGTTTGAGTAGAACTGGCTTCTACAGACACCTACAAGACAGACATCTGCTAACAGAGGAAGCTAGAATCACCTGCAGAGATAGGGTCAGAACAAAGGTATCTGTGTTCAATGCATGGGAGTATGTCATATCCAGTTTGCAAATGTGGCTATGCACTCAATGCATGCACATTTACTCATGGAGGAGGCCCTGCCGCAACTATGATGACTTCATACCCAGGCCTTATAATGGCCTTTCTGCAGATTTTCTAGTTCATGGAATTGACAAACACCATCCACTAGACTCTGAGTCTGAAGCCTCAGTTGAACCTGCTGCTCCTAATAGTTCTCCCTTGGACATGCTTAATCTGCTCTTCAGGAAGAATGTAACCACAGTTGCCAGTATCCCTCAACAGAGCAGGATGAACTTCTCTAGGACTTTAAAGACCACTCTGGATAAGGTTATATCCAACCCTTCATATCTGGTTGTGTGGGTACATCTCCTGCTGCTGCCAATTTGCACCTTAAGCTTGTATAATCCAAGGATCTCTATGGAAGAGAGGTCAGGGACAAGGAAAAGGCTTCAAGATACTAGCATCAACCATGCCTTGCAGCAGTGGAATGAAGCTGGGTGCCTCATCCTGGTGCACAACCTCCTGGAGCAACCAAAAATTCAAAGGGGCAAAACAACCAACAAGAAGACTAGTGGCTCAAATCTCACTACTTGTAAGAAGAAACTAAGCTATGGTCAATACACTGCAGCCATCAAGGTCTTATCTTCTAATGGTCTAGCCCCTAACACCCAGCAACCCTCAATGAACTGAGCCATAAGCATCCCATTGTCCCCCCACCATTCATTCTTGTGGAACCCATCCAGGTTGGTGCTCTGAGTGTGGACAAAGGTGTTGTTTTAAGTGCAATAAAAGGTTTACCTAAAGGGAACTCTTGTGGCAGGGATGACCTTAGAGATCAACACCTACTTGATGCTTTAAGTGGGCCTGCTTCAGCAGTTGCAGAGGAGCTTCTTATTTCTTTGACAGGGGTGGTCAACCTGTGGATTTTAGGGAAGTGTCCATCTATGTTGCGGGAATATGTTTCCAGTGCCCTCTTGACACCTTTGCTCAAGCCAGGGGGAGGGTTGAGTCCCACAGATGTTGGCACCACATTGAGGAGGTTGTGTTGGCAGCAGCAACTGTCAGCAAGGAACTGTCTTTCTACCTAGGTGACTACCAATTTGGGGTGGTTTCCAGTGTGGACGGGAAACTATCTTACACTCTGCCAACAGGATCCTGGAGGTGCAAGGTAGCTCACAGACCATGAGTATGCTGCTGATAGACTTTAGTAATGCATTCAATATGGTGGACAGATCAGTGATGCTCCAAGAGGTCAGGTGCAAATGCCCAAGTATCTCCAGTTGGGTGGAATTCTGCTATGCCAAACCAGCTAAACTTTATTACCAGGACCACATCCTTCTATCTGCTCAGGGAGTTCATCAAGGTGACCCCCTTGGTCCATTACTGTTTGTACTAACTCTACACCCTCTCATCACCAAAATAGCAGTAGAGTGCACCCTTGAGATGCATGCTTGGTACCTAGATGATGGTAAAATTGCAGGGGATACATTGGAGGTTTCCAAAGCTCTGAAAAATCATCTAGAAGGAAGGCAGAAGTAGGGGTCTATTTCTCAACATCAACAAGACTGAGCTCTTATGGCCTGTTGCAGACCCCAGAGGGCTTGTGGAAGGCACCTTTCCTGCTGGTATCAGCAGACCTGCTCTGGGGGTGAAGCTTATGGGGGGGCCTGTCAGCTTGGACTCAATATTCTGTAGCGACTTAGTTCAAGGCAGAGTGGAGAAGACTATTCAGCTGATGGAGACTCTGAAGACCCTGCAGGATCCACATAGTGAGCTTCTTCCGTTGAGAAATTATGATGGTGTCTCCAGACTCTACTTCACATTGATGACAACCAACCCAGAGGCCCTTCAGCTTCCGCATCATATTATGACCAACACCTCTTGCAGTTCCTCAGACATATAGTGACTAGTGATGGGGCAGGATTTTTTGGCCCAGTTCAGCTGCACTTAGCAACCCTGCTTATGAAGGATGGAGGCTTAGGAGTCTACACTATGAGAGATACCAGCCACTACAGCTTCCTAGCCTCCTGCATACAAACTCAACAGTTGCAGAACACCATCCTAAAAGCACACCTTGTTGCTGATCAGCATCACAGTTTCCAACAAGCCCTGTCCAGATTCACTCAAGTTTGTTGTCTTTCTTCTTCTTGCTTTAACATCCAAGCCATGCCCCACGCCCAATGCACTCATTGGCAGTCCTCTACTTCAATGTGGTCAAGAAGAATATCCCCAACAACTTCAACTTGACTGAGCGGGGCACCATCTTATGGCAATGCAAAAAATTAAGCCATGCCCAAGACTTTCTTAAAGCCGTCCTTATAGATGGGCTTAACCAAGCTGTTGGGCCTCGGCAGTTTCGGGTCGTTCTCAGCTATAGGCTTGGAATAACCTTATTTGAGGAGGATGGCCTATGTACTAGCTGCGGGCGGGGAATGGATGTCTTTGGGGATCAAGCAATACACTGTGCCAGTGAGGTGGGGCTCAAATTTAGACACACTTTAGTCAGAGATGTGCTAGCGGATATGTGCTACAAAGCAGGTGTCCCTGCTCGTAAAGAAGCCAATCTGGGCTTTCTGTCGGACAACGAGAACTCCTTGAGGTCATCTGACATCCTAGTATATAATTGGGAGCACGGTCGTGATGTGTGCCTTGATGTCACCGTGGTGTCCCCGTTTACTGAAGGCGGGAGAGCCGCCTTCACGCCTGGTCAGGCCATTTCGAATGCAATAACCCGCAAACGTAACAAATACCTAACCACATGCGAAAACCACGGATATGGATTGGACGTGCTCGCTTTCACCACCTTAGGCGAGTTGGGAGAAGACATGATAGCTTTTGTGACAAAGCTGCATAACTGCATCGCTAGCCTAGACTACAATTATAAAATAGACAACTCTCTCTTTTTTAGACCAGGCATTTCCATACAAAAAGGGGTAGGAGTCCAGCTTGTTGCGAGGTTTCCTACCATTTCTGTGTAAATGACTTTTTCTATCTAATAAAATTCTGTTTTTAATAAAAAATAATAAAAAATAAATAAATAAATAAATAAATAAATAATAATAATAATAATAATAATAATAATAATAATATTTTAATTGTACCTCATCTAAGGCAATTTACAAAGACTGAATGCACCGGTGGTTAGACTTTTATTCATTAGTTAAATTTATCTTTTTTCATTAGTGTGTCTGAGTATTACCAATGTGTGTTTTAATCTAATATAGGCTTCTTCTGGCCAAATTTTTTTAAGGATTTAGTTCCTTGGATCTTACTTGTTCAATAGAAAATTGCATGTCTTTAATTGAGACAATGCACTTCAGATATTCACACATCTATAAAGCTGGAGCTAATAATGATACTACTCACTGGTGGAATGATATTAGGATATCAATGGAAATTGATATATATCTCTTCCTACTTTTCGATTTTGTTGATTTTATAAAAAAAATTCTTTTTAGACTTTTTTTAAGGTTACTTTTCCCCCCCCTCATTTTCTGATTTGATTTCCTAACAGATTGCTTCTCGGTAGTTTCCTGGAATATATATATGAGTTCAATTAGTTTTAAAAGATTGAGAAAGTTGATTTCAAAAATCGTTATTTTTTTGCAAAAAACTAAAAATAGATATATCTGGATGTTTAAAGAAACACTAGGCACGGGCATATGTATCTTGACCAGATAGATCACCCTCAATCTTCACACAAAAACTATAAACGCAAAAAACTATGGTGAGCAAAGGTGGTGTACATAAAGTTTCCGACTCGGTTTGTTGTATCGGGTATCAGTGTCATATCGGCCCTTGTAGAGATACAATATGGTGCTAACGGTGATACTGACCGAAGCTGCCATATAGTTGATATCCCATATGTAGAGGATATGTCTAGGAATTAGATGAATCTTAGTAAGATCATTCGTGTCTATCACGACACTCGTGCATTGGATACTGAGACTGTTGATTAAAATTCCATTGATTCTCAGTTCTCCATTCTGAAAGTGGATTCATCATTGAATAACGTTGAATGTATTTGTTGGCTAAATGTCAAATCTCGAATTACGTTCATCACTGGATATTAAGAGATTGTGTATCATCTTGACTATCAAGGTTTGTTATAATAAAGTTAACTTGTTATGCCCTAAAAGATATGGATCTTAATATGTAGCGCCATGATCTTCATTTTGAGTACCAATAGGTTTATCAGGAATGGTATCTGCAAAACGAATATCTCTAGCAATATAACAGTTGCCCCCCTTCTGTTTCCACTTTCGTTTCTAGATCCCATTAGGTTACATCTTCTCAGAGCCTGAGTGCTACATCAATTGGTTCATCACTAATATTTTTAATAGAAAATGACAATCCTATTTTTTTGATCGGTTTCAAAATTTGAACATGTGTAAGCGTTGATATGTTTATTCTATTTGGTATAAATTAATATTGGGTTGTATTTGTACGTGTCAGAGGATATAGATAGATACTGCATATACTACCTCCGTTTTAACAAAAATGTTACTATCACTTTTTAATTTTGGTCTATTTTTAAGCTAAAAGGAAAAAAATGATAGTAACATTTTTACTAAAACGGAGGGAGTATATGTTATATATCGACATATACAAAATTAATACTTTGAGAGTACATATAAATTGAGAATCTTGGATCGGTGGATCGGTGTTAACAAAAACAATGGATCGGTGTTAACAAAAACAGATACGATGTGATACAAACCAACTATTTCTTTCGAGCTAAAAGTCCCACCAGCCAACGGAATGGTGACATACGCACATGACACATTGCTCCAATCATGCCACAACAGAGATATTGGTGCTCTGGTGGAACCCACCACCAGTACCCAGCCTTAAAATGGGACCTCATCCTCTGTACGGTCATATATTATGGTAGAATTCAAACAAAATTATTATAGTGAAATAAAAAAATCCATGCACTCATTCATACGTAAAAGGGTAGGAAAGAAAGAAATTGTATAAGAAAGAGAGAACCAGCCTTTCTTCTCTCTGCTCCAGTCTTTCTTCTCTCTGCTCCAGGGGTCAAAGTATATTGTTGTGAACAGCCACAATGAAATGGCTCGTATTCTGTCGCCACCCTTAACCCCTTCTGGTAGGTATCTAATTAATTAATAGCAATAAATTACTTTGCTAACGACCCTTTCTTTTCTCTATTGAATTGGTCGGTCGTTTATAAAGTTGTTTACTGTGTTCCTTTCTTACTTTTTACTCCACATACTTGCTCTTGAACGAATACACAAGAAGAATAAACTGTGTCGCTGCCAATCTTTCCTTATATTTTTATTGTAACATTTGTTGCAACGCACTAGCGAATTAATAATAAATAGTGAGTATGTTTTGTACGAATTAATAATAAATAAGTGAGTATATTTTGTATTGTTGTTCATGTAAATTCGATGGATCTAACTAACCTCAAAAACTGATTTACAGGTTAGAATTGTTCAAGGTTTAATAAGTGTAGATTTTAAGTTGTCCATGTAAATGGGATTAATCTCAACACTCCTCCTCATGTATAGTCCCTTTGGATCTAATACGTGGACATTAAATCGCGTGACGTAGAGTAGAAGTGGGGTCAAATGATTCGTCACAAATTACCTGCTCTGATACCATGTTAAAGTCCATGGGCCTAACTAACCTCGAAAACCAACTTGCAAGGTTAGGTTTGAGAACGATTTTTTGGAGACTTGTCAGAATTTGAGGAGACCATCCCCCTATTTTGATAAGGTCATTAGGAAGTAATTCCTGGCTCCCTATCCATATAATTTTAATAATGGCCAAAATATCCTTACTTAATTAGAAGTTAATAATTAAAAGTTAGTTAAATTAGTTGATTGTTAGTCTCAGATTAGATTAGATTAGATTAGATTAGTTAGATAAGATAAAACAGTTGAGTTAGTTTTAGTATGGTGTTAGAGAATTAGAATTATTGAGAGAGAGAAGAAGAAGGAGAAAAAGAGTTTTGGAAAAACAAAATTGAAACCTAGGTTTGGTGATTCTTAAATACAAAATGAGTGGTTCTAGTTCAAACTCATAGGAATTGGAACCTTTAAATCGTAGAGTAAACAAAGTATTCGTTAATCTTCACAACGTTCCGGGTGATGAATGATTTGTTAGACGGTGAATGTTTTCTTCCCAAACCCAATGTCAATCTCAAAATGAGGGTTTTTACGAGATCAACGAGGATCACAACGAAGAATATAAAGATTATAATTTTTTTGATGCTCAAGTATACTTTTTAATGTGTTTTTGTTGCTTGAATTGACTCAAATTTGGTGAAAATGTAAACTTTTATAGCTGATTTTCAGATAGGTCGATAAATGTTCGGCTAGGAAAATGATGAACAAGTAGCCGAACTTTGAGTTCATGGAGTTTTGGACTAAGTTCGGCTATCTAATCGAAGAACTCCTAATATTTGGCTTGATTTGGGTGAACCAATGTAATGTTCGGCTAGTGAGAGCTCATAATTTTCCTAGCCGAACTAATAGGTATAAACTAGCAGGAACTTTAAGTACAAAGTTCGGCAATGTATGGCAGTAATAGTCCTAACCGAACTTGGATGTTCGGTTCATTTATTATATATCGACCTTGCCGAACTTCTGTGTTCGGTTGGATATATAGATATCTTCTTAGCCGAACTTTGTAGTTTTTATTTTGTCGCCATTAACATTATCATATATTTTGTAGATCCAATCGGAACCTGTACATATGGATGATCAGCCTATTCATGTTGATATTATGTACGAAGATACAACAAAATAACATAATAGGTTCATCACTTACTACATATTGTTCAAAATAACTTAAAAATCCCAGGAATTAAGAAAGAAAACACATCATCGAGTTTCAAAGTAATCAATCTCATTGATCTCATCAAATTCTTCCAGTCCTTGTTACTCTCGTCTTCTTAACACCAATTTTGACTCTTCTCTTCTTCTCCTTAGCCTTATCACCACCTTCCTTCTTGTTCTCCTCAACTTTGTCTTCCAACTCCTTAGGTGGACCTGTGTACTCACCAGCTTCATTATAATGTGGTTCACGCCTTCAAAGTCGTATTCCCTGAAAAAGAGACTCGGATCAAAATAATCTTCTTCTTCATATGATGAAACATCAATGTAGTGAGGGGATTGTCAGCACCGTTCCAAGGATTCTCAGGATCGTTAAACCATCTTACAAATTCTGGATCATCTGCCATCATTTGAAGAATTTGTAGTGGAGTAACCTTTTCCTTTCTCTTTATCTTCTTTCGGAGCCTAAATAATAAATTTTTCCATAAAAATTAAACTATGACTAATAGGAATGTTCAACACGAGAACAAAAATTAACTAATGTAAAAGTTGGTTAGGAATGTGTATTATCGATTTAACGGAACACAAATTTCGGTCAAGAATCATAATGTTCGGTTAGCATACATCCAAAGATCCCTAAACAGTGTAATGTTCGGTTGGCAAATTTTTTTTGAAAGTTGATTGGATATTGTTCTCATAGTGGGACTAAGAAGTTCGGTTGGAAAGTTATATTATCAATCTAACTGAACTCCAAGTTTTTTGGCTAAACAAAAAAATTCGGTTCAAAAGGCTTGACAAACTAAAAGTTCGGTTAGACCCTAATTTCCTTTCTCAACCGAACTGTTCTTGGTTTTCTTCCTGACAGAAAGTTCGGCTGACTAGATATGGTGATCCTAACGAATATTTCACTGCTACTACTTTATGAACACTAATTTTCATGATTTCAAGTCGAAATAACAATAAAAAAACGCATAAAAATAAAGGAGTTTGTCGGAAATTACATTCTAATATTACTACTAGAAGAATCCGCCTTTGGTTCTCTCCTTTGGGTCTCGCTTTTTCCTTGAACTTCAACAACAGGTTTTTCATTTTGTGGAAAAATTTCTTGAATCTGTTCTTTTGCAATATGTGCAAGACCATGATTCGGTTGAACCATTGGAATAAACAACAAGATTAGTGGAAGATTTGATTAGGTTAAGAATGAGAAGGAAGATTTTATGGGAGATGAAGAGGGAAAAAAAGAGAGGAAGATTTGATTTAATTTTGGTTAGGCTTATAATTAAATTTAGGTTTAGATTTATATATGATTAGGTTTAGGGTTTAATTTAGATTATGATTAGTTTAATAAAGGATAATTTAATAATCTCTCATCAGGACACCTTTTAGCTTTGTATGACAGATGACCTAAGCATGGGATGGTCCCTTCAAATTCTGAGGGGTCCCAAAAAATCGTTCTTTATTAAGCGTAAGATCTTAAGTTCCTATATAATATTGGATTAATCTCACCAATTATGTTTTAGGAATAATGATACTTTTACCTTTTTATTTTGGTTAAAAATAGGTTAAATTAAAAAAATTAAAAATTTTTTTTTTTTTTGGGACTGATAAAATATTTTTTTTTTTTTGTTTTCATTCTAAGAGTTTTTATACCTGTTTTCTATAAGGCTCCTTGATCAGTGAATCTTGCTAGATTGTTGGAAGTTTATCTCATGTGGAATTAGGATCCTATATCACATATGAAAAAGAACAAGAGTCTCCATTAAGAGGAAAAAAAAATAATCAGTCGACATGGTTTGGAGTCTTTGAACCATCACATTAAAATTGAGTTGAGAAGTGTGCCCCTTCTCTATGATTGTTTATTAGATTACAAGCATGCTAGCATTTATAATTGGGAGATGGGTATCACATGAGAATGAGACTTGTATGAGCGCAGTGATGGACCTGATGGTGACAATTCAGATATTGCCATTTCATAGTCGGCATTATGTACAAGACTCCAATCTAAACCAGGCTTGTAGTTGGTTAGGACCTCTGAGATACCTGAATTTTTTACCATCTTTAGCAATAAAACCTCTTTAACAGTGACAAGAAATGTTCATATTCGGTTGAATTATGTCTCTCAAGCAATATTACTTTATTTGTTTCTACCTTGCTGCAAATAGAAGACTATGTGGACGCATTCATTTGCAAGAATGAAATTCTCCAAAACCACTTGATATGAGCGACTCGTGCTAGACCGCACTGGTACAAAGAAAAAGCATGGCTCTTTATTTGGCACTTTAAGGCCTTCAGGTTAACACAAATCTGTCATTCTTTTGTTGACGACCCTAATCTTTAAGCCTTTTTTAATTAATTTGGTTGGAAAATCTAACTGATGGTATGTGATTAAAATCTAGTAATACAACTATATTAATTGTAAATAAAAATTATGATTAAAAAAATAAATTATTTAATATAAAAATATTATTTATTTAAGATTGAATTAATTCTATATGAGATGATGAATATGAAAAGTAAATATTTTATCTGTTTTTATCTAATATCTCTTTCTTTGTCCAGTTCTTTCTCTTCGGTTTTTTCCGACTCCCTTTTCTGTTTTTGAGTTTTGTATTTATAGAATTCTAAGAGGGTTCCACCAAATCTTATTTGTCCAGCTGCTAGTTTTATCTATATTTTAACATAATATTTGTCCCGCATAATTCTTGCGTATCCCGTAGATCATATGAGGATAGTTCTTGTTTTATTTGATTACTCGCAAAGTAAATTGTGTTTTCCTTGCAGTTTTATCTTTTCTTATATATATTCCCGTAGACTTGATAGGGGGTGGATAAACTTTGGACCGTTAATCTTCTTCTTAAATTATCGCATGTCTGACACGTGATTTGCGTGAATGATGTGTCACACTTTGACTCCTTTTATGTCATGTTTTGGCTTCTTTGTCTCGCTGTTTGTATGATTGGTACATGTCCTTCATGCGGTATTAATGACAGTTCTACGCCATCTGTCACGTTCTTGTCAAGTCTAAGTTATTGTCCTGTAATTTGCGTGTCTGTCATACAGTACTGAGGTCAGTCCTATGCCATCTGTCATGTCAGGTTGACCGTCAATAAAAACCATTTTGAACCGTTGATTTTTCTCGAGATACGGATTATAGTTTTCTTTGGTATTGATTTAATATTTCTCGAGTTATTGTAATCTGATAAGTCTTTCTTTGATAGTGAACATGTGTATGACAGAGATTTGGTATTCACAGTTTGCCCCTTTTTCTTTCATATTCTACAGAAGGTAGAATTTGGGAGAAAAATTATCACGTTTCTATCGATTTCCACGTCGTCTTTAATAAAGTTTCTCTTTCCCATTTAATATGTTTTATTCTTCTGACGGTTATTTTTTGAAATCCTCATACAAAGTTGAGTCTTATCAGATTCTTTAGTTATTATCTCTGTTTCCTTTTGTCTTCTTCTTCATAAAGCTTCTGCTTAATTTTATTCTTCTTCAGAAACTTTTTCTCAAGAGATTCCTGGAATCTGATTAGTTCAGTCTTTGTGTCTCGATATTTTCTTTCAATCAAGGATTTATTTTCATCGGGATTGGGTATTCTTTTCTTCCTGAGTTCAAGCTTTCTTCTAAGTTTTTTGATTCCACCATTGTTGCAGGTAAGAATCTTATCTTCATTTTCTGGTTTTATTTGAACTTTGGTTTTATGATTTGCTTGAAAAATGATGATAATGATGTTAATGATCAAGTTGTTTCTAAAAAATGACGATCTTGAAGTATTGATTTGTGTCAGTTAAACTTCTTGGTTGTACTTTAATGGTGAATAGTGGTGATGATGATCTTGTTTACAACTTTAATCTATCAATTCTTTTTTTTTGAACTTCGATGAGAATTGAACTGTGGTAATAAATAATGGTGGCCCTAATAAATTTATAGTTCCAATTGTTCGATTTTCTCGAATAGAGAATTGATCATCTGCTAGTATTCATGTTTGATTAGTGTTTTGGTTATTCTCTTGGTGAAAGAATGATAATTTTAAAGAATTTCTAATTGATATCTGTTTGTAAAATTGTTTATGATTGATTTATTCTTTAATCTGTTCTAGATTTGCCCCTGTTGAAGCTGTGGTTAATTGTCCTTGCTTCTTTTGATTGTAGAGAATTCATTATGTTAGGAGACAAAGATATTAGTGTTTCTAAATCTGTCCCACACCAAAGTAAATAGTTTTTAGAGAAGAAAACATATCGATATTTTGTAGACAAACCGAAGTCAGGAGGAAAATCTGGTCCCTCAAATCCTCATCCCCTTACTGTAATTCATCACGTGCAAGCTTTACCAAAATTTACAAGTACAACTAATGTTGCGGCCAAGAAAACATCTTCCCGTAGGAATAAATGGGCCAGTGAAAGTTTAAGTTTTAGATCTGAAGATCTCAATGAATTTAAGAGGAAACATAATTTGAATGACTTCAAAGTTTATTTTTATGAACCTGCTAAAGGAAATGAAATAACACTCGACAATATAAGGATGTTCCCTTATAGTGCAAATAAATTGTTGATAGATGCGGGTGCATTGGACGCAGGTTTGGAGCTTCCTTTATACAAGTCTGAAGATTCATTTCAGTATGAAGTTCTTTCGGGCCGTAGTAAAGTAGATAATCATTGTGCGGGCATGCTGAATGAGTGTCATAAACGCAGCAAAGAGGAAACAAATGTCAAAAGCTATATTCCCGATCCTAGGGAGCATAAATTTTATACCGTAAAAAATTTTCATGCTACTTATCTGATGCTATGGTTGCGAAGAATTATAAGAGATGGAGCATTGGTCCGGGTCGTAGAGGCGGTGAAGGTTTTCGTCTGCTATGGGAAATTGATAGTACCAAGCCAAGATTTATTCCTGGGACATAGCAGGTTTTGAAAAAGAAAATTCGTGATGATCATGATTTCAGGTGGTATCGTACCCCTATGGTAATCGAAGGTCCCTGGATTTATGGTTTTGTACATGACGTTGTGATTCATAATCTTACTTCTGGTCCGCATGTCTATTGTCCTTGGCATTTAAATTTCGATGGTTTTTCTTTCCAGTATGATGAAAGGGTACGCATAACTCCAATATTTAGTTCTTATGTTTAACTTTTATCTTTAAAATTACTTAACTGTGATTGTCTTATACAACCTCGAGTGGAAGATGAGTCTGAGAGTGTTGCGGGAAATAAGAGAAAAGTTATTGCTGCAAAAGGAAATGTATTAATTATATAAACAAATCTTGCATTCAAATTGAGATTTTAGTTATTGAATATGTCCTCTTATCAATTGAATGTTGACAGGGTCAAAAAAAGACCAAGGTTGTGTCTACTGAGAGGGAGGAAGGGGAAATCCTTGATACAACTAGTCCCTCTCCAAAAAATATTAAAAGAAGTAAAGGTATTGGCTCTGACAATGATGAATCCTAAAAAGGTGATAAGGGTCAACATGTTCCGCTTCAATCAACAAACCAAGAGCGGGATATTCTTATTGAGCTTGCAAGTTGCAATCCTGTAGGTGTCTATGAGGGTCAATATGTTGGGCCCGTGGATTCCTTTGTTGATGTGGAAGAGACTAGAACTGATGAATTAGCAAATCATTTTGTCTCCTTTGAGTTTGGTATTGGTGCATCTACCTCTCAGTCTGCTGCAGCTCAGTTTTCATTTCCTCCTCCCCAATTCTCACCTCCTTTGTATGAAGATGATTTCCTCGTACATTCTGTTAGTGAGGAGGGAGGTTCATCTGATAAAGAAGAACTTGAAGTAACTACTACCGTTGCTACTGATGAAGATGGTAATAGAAGTGCAAGTGTTACTGATGTTGCTAATAAGAACGAAAACGAAGGTACTTCAGAAAATGGTAGGGGCAAAGGAAGAACGAAAGAAGAAAATCTTGTTGATGATGAACAAGAGGCTTTTTCATTGGTTTATGTCAAAGAATTTTTTGTTCGTTCCACAAATTTGCAGTGGCATCTTTGAGTGAACGTATGCGATCCGCTCCTTATGAATCAGTAAAGGAAGCTTGGTTACAGGATCAAGGCAATCCTGTCCGTTCTTATTTTGACATTAATCTTCCTTCTTCCCTTTCAGATGTAATTTCCCTTACGGATGGTGAGGCATATTCTTTCCCTCAGCAAGCTATCTTACAGGTATATATATTTTATTTTTTTTGAACTGAAAAATAAAAATTTGCAGCTTGCCCGTAGTCAAAATGCTACCTATGTTGCGTACAAAATCTTCATGGGCCGGTCGATGAAGATGAAAGCAAAGTATATCCAGGTAGAAGCAAAATTGATCAAGGTTGAGAGGGAAAATGCCAGCTTACGGGCAGATTTGTTGCAGAAGAATATTGCGATGCAAAATGCTGAAGGACTGAAGCGGGACAATAATATTCTTCGTCAACAATTATTGGATCTTCAGAACCAAGGTTCATCATTTTTCTCTTCTTATTTTCTTCAACTTATTTTTATTTTTCTCTAAATTATATTTTATGGGATCAGCGGGGGGTTCAGATCTTATAAATAGGATGTATGATAAAAATCATAGGCTGACGAATCGTGTAATTGAAGTTAATGAAGAGATTATGGGGGTTAAAGTGAGATGTAATACGCTAATTAATGATTTGGAATGTGCAAAAGTTAAGCATGGAGAATTGTATACAAAGTATCGTATATTGCATTCGGATATGCTTCATAAAAAAGATGAGTCCAATGCGGCTCTCTCTTGGACAATAAATAGTATTTCTGAGGCATGGATGCGGGTAGAAAAATTGAAAGATGAAACCCGTAGGCTTTATATGGAACGTAAAAATATTCTTACAAAATTTTCTTCTTCCGGGTTATTCCATGATTCTCAGTATTCTTCATATGTTTCTCAACTTATTAAGGATAGAGATAATGCAGTAGAAGATGCTCATGCTAAGGGAAATGCATTAGTAGAAGCTTGGTCTGAAATTTTTAGGTTATTAGATATTGTTCATCTGCGTGAAGTTGATATTTATCATTTTCAAAAAGGAACGGAGAAACTCATAAATGAGATGAATCAATTACGTCACGAACATGGATTGAAATAGGTAGAGTTAAATCGATGTCGTGAAGATCTTCGTCGTCTTACTGATAATTAAAAAAAACTTTCAAAAGAGTATGATTATCTTGATGAAGCTCGAGATGCAGAAGTACATGAACTAGAAGAATATGAATTCCTTGCAACAGGGATCTTATTATATTGCATAATTGCAGTTTTATACAATTTCCTAAATTACTTGATCTTTTGTTTCATATTACATTACAGGCTTCGAGAAAAAATTCAGAAATATGACTGCAAGAGTTAAAGAAGTTGAGGGACAACTCGATACTTCAACAGTTAGAGTTTAAAAAATTGATGGAAAACTCCAACTTGCGTCCACTAAATCAGAAGAGGTTGAGGGACAATTGAAGCTCATAATTTCCAAGATTAGTGAAGTTGAGGGTCGGCTTAAACTTGAAACGATTAGAGATGATAAGACTGAAGAAGATATGAAGCTTGAGACTACGAGAGCCAACAATGTTGTATATGATTTGGCCATTCAACAAGGAAGGGCCAAATATTGGGAGAATCAAGCTACTTCGTTGAATACATGGAAAAAGAAGCTGCGGGTCAAGTGAACGAATTAAATCGTGAGCTTGGAATTGCACGCGCCAAAGCTGTTTGGCTAAAAAATGAAGCTGCTATAGGGGTATCTAAAGCAATAAATAACACTTTAGATAGAGTTGGGAAGGATGGATTTACCGAAAAATATGTTCGTAAAGAAATTCTGAAACATCCTTCTCCAAGTATTGATCCTTTTGTGCCTCAGTAATTACTTTTCATATCTTGATACTCATGTGAACCTCTTTGCTGAAGTTCATTTCTGATTTGTACAATGTAATTCCTGCAATATTCTTGAATATATATCAGTTGTGTGCTTTTATTTCAAGAATATATGCATTTAATTGAATTTTGTAATGAGTGTATGAATTGAGAAACCACAAGGCGTAAAAATATACCTTGAGTTACCTTTGAGAGCACAGTCACATGGTTAACTTCACCTTAGCCAAAAGAAAGTTGATAATGCGGTCCCAATTGTGAAAGCAGTGTTCTCTAGGAACGATTATACCTGTTTTCATAATAAATAAAATATCATGTTAGGCATCTCTTGCTTACGAAATATCCATTGGTCATACACTCATAGACTTCTATATGGATTTTCTAGAGAGATAGCATTCGTCATGCTTTACCTAGTATGAAACGATGTGATTTGCTAGCACATTCTCATGATTACTAAGGCTAGGATCCGTCTTTATTTTTCTTATGGATAGTATGGCTTGAGGTATTGTGCATTCCATGAGTGTCGTAATACTTCTTCGTTCATGTTCCGTAAATGGTATGACCCTTGTCCCGCGATGTCTAGAAGGATGTAAGGTCCTCCCTATGTAGGTGTAAATTTATTTGCTTTTTTATCTCTTTGGTATTCTGGGATTTGGCGTAACACATATTGCCCTTCAACAAAGTTTCACAACTTCGCTTTCTTGTTATATTCTCTGGCCAATCTTCTTTGATAATTTTCTATTTTTGGAGCGCAGTCTCTCTTTTTTCTTCTAAATCATCTAATTTTTCAAGCATTAAATCTGTGTTTAAATTCTTTTCCCAAGCTTCCATTTTTATAGTCGGTAAAATGATTTCAGTGGGAATAACTGCTTCTGCTCTGTAAGTAAGAAGGAATGATAATTCACCAGTTGGTTCTCAATGATTTAATTTCTTCTTTCATTGTCTCCAAATCCTCTAAATATTTGTTCCACTTTTTATCTTGCGGTGCTTTTGGCACAAAATCATAATAATCTGGTTTATCTTGTTCATAGAACTGATTTTGTCTATTATGGATCGGATGATCATATGTATCATCAATTGGTTCAACTATCATTATTCTTTGGTCTCTGTTATTTCTTGATTTACTTTTTACGGGCCTTTTAGAATTTACTTCTTTTCTATGTAATTCTGAAATTGGTACCTCAGCATCGTGTCTAACTTTATCCTTGAGTGCTTGATTTTCTTGTGTTAAAAAAACAATTGTCTCTTCATAAGCTTTCTGAGTTTTACGCATTTCATCCAATTCCTCAAATAATTGAGTGAAGGGATCAATCCTGCTCTGAAATGCTTCCATATATGGTTGTTTTGTTGTCCTGTTGTTGTTGATTGGTTGATTAGTGGGGATGTTTGGTTCTATTATTCTATCCACTGGTATTTGTACCGTCTCTACTCTGTTTTTCCTTTGAAATTGATTATTATTTCTCGGTTCTTTCGTTTGCATTGGAATGACGACCACAACTTCAGTATCTTTATTTTTATTATGTGGCATCCCGTATAGGGGTTGCGATCCTTGGTATTCTTCTACAATTTCTTCTACAATTTCTATGTCTTCTTGATTGATGATATATCTTGTAGATTCTTCAGTTTGTTAACCAGATTTCTTACAGTATCTGTTGTTATAACAAATGCTCCCTTATTAATCCTAGCTTGTTCTCGGGTTGTGTTATTTTCAACTATCTCTATTTCTCCAATCTCCTTTTGGATGTTATTTTGCTCAACTTCATCATTCGATCTTCCATTTGCTATCTTAGCCATTGAACTAAATTTTTTCGTTTGGCTCCGGGTTAATACTCTTGATGTTGTATGGATTTCTTTGTTGATGTTCTGATTGTTGATTACTTCTTTTGATTTAACCATCTCTATTGTTAATCTAATCAAATAAAATCTATGATTCATGAAACATGATATTTATAATATGTATCTGAAATGATATGATTGATGTAAATTACAATTTATGTGCAGATTTATTTGAAATCGATATATAAACTCTAAAACATTGAATTTGATTCAAACCAAAGAGAAATAGTTCAATTTTCTATATTGAAAATTTTGAAATAAAAATATGATCAGAAAACTTTAAATCAGTGATTAGATGATTGGATTAAAAACATATATGTATCAAATAGTTTTAAAATATATATTGTAGAAATTTTAATGTAACGATCCTATGAAAAAAATCTCTTATATCAAGTAAGATAAATTAATATATTTATTTTACAAATATCACATTTAAATTACGATACAAAGTTTTGAAAATTAGTAAATCGGGAACATGTAGAATAATTTTTTTATCTCAATTCCCTGTTTCTAGCGCAAAATTATGATTACTAAAATCTAGTAATACAACCATATATATTATTTATTGATAAAACATTATAATTAAAAGATAAATCATTTACTATAAGTGCATTGTTTATTTAAGATTAAATTAATTATATATGATATAATGAATATGAGAGACAAATATTTTATCTGTTCTTACCTAATATTTCTTTCTTTGTCCAGTTCTTTCTCTTTGGTTTTTTCCGACCCCCTTTTCTGTTTCTGAGTTTTGTATTTATAGAATTCTAAGAGGGTTCCACCAAATCTTATTTGTCCAGCTATTAGTCTTATCTGTATTTTAACATAATATTTTTCTCGCATAATTCTTGTGTATCCCGTAGATCATAATAAGGATAGTTCTTGTTTTATTTGATTACTCGCAAAGTAGATTGTGTTTTCCTTGCGGTTTTATCTTTCCTTATAGATATTCTCGTAGACTTGATAGGGGGTGGATAAACTTTAGACCATTAATCATCTTCTTAAATTATTGCATGTCTGATACGTGATTTGTGGGAATGATGTGTCACGCTTTGACTACTTTTTTCTCATGATTTGGCTTCTTTGTCCTGCTGTTTGTATGATTAATACGTGTCTTTCATGCGGTATTAATGACAGTTATACGCCATCTGTCACGTTCTTGTCAAATCTAAGTCATTGTCCCGTAACTTGCATATTTGTCATGCAGTACTGAGATCGGTCCTACGCCATCTGTCATGTCAGGTTGACCGTCAGTAAAAATCGTTTTGAACCGTTGATTTTCCTCGAGATACGAATTATAGTTTTCTTTGGTATTGATTTAATACTTCTCGAATTATTGTAATCTGATAAGTCTTTCTTTGATAGTGAACACGTGTATGGTAGAGATTTGATATTCACAATAGAATTATGACTTTTTTTTTTGAACGATAAAGAATTTTATGTTGATGAGTTTTAAATTCCAGTCCTTACTTTCATTTTTATATCTCCTTTCTTTGTATGTTTTCTGATCGATGGACTCTATGATCCATCTGCTTATCTTTTTAAGCTACATATGGAAATGGCCTTGTTCATGTTAGGATGGATCTGGTTCATATTAGCTAGCTTGGCAATCATTGTCTAATTGAGTGAGTCACTGGTGGCATATTTATAACAAGAGAATTGTGAGAGAGAGAGAGAGAGAGAGCTAGCTGGTGCTACGTTATTGATGGTGTCAGCTCTCCTGCCTCTCCCATACTGGTGAACGACTAGTTGCACAATGATGACATTTTGTGGTGAAAATTGCAAAATTAGTCAAGAAAGCTGTAACTGGTTTGTTGGTGAAAATTGCAAAATTATTTGATCCCAGCATACAGTGTGGTGCACCAAAAATATGTCTTTTCATTACAGTTCTCTCGTTTTTTGTGGCCTTCGCCAATGGGCCTGGAGTAATACTAAGTATTATTTTTTAAAATAAAAAAAAGTCATGGATTCGAAGGTTTGATGGTATTTATTTCTCAAATATATGCGTTTATTCATAACACAAACGTATGCATATGCCATATGAAATCACTAAAAATAAAGATAAAAATGGGATTGCTGCTATACATAACGAAGAAAATCTCTGTTCAGATTTATCTAGTGATGCATCAACAGCTCTCCATCTTATGCCGTTTCCTTGGTTTCTTCGTTGTATCTCTCCCTTTTTTCATTCCTCTTCTTTTTATAGTTTCTCTTAAATTGGTGGGGAGGTTTTTCTCGCAACTCTGTATAATTGCGGTACTCTTATGGATGGCATGAAACTTAGCACTTTGGAAGATCACTAGGAGGAGGTAAAATCGACTGGTTTGGGCCTTTACCATTGTCAACTATAAACGCCATCTTAAGTCCCCATGTTGTGTGTATTTCAAGATGGCAATGCATGAACCAAACGCCTGCAAAACAACCCAATTGATGTTAAATAACGAAAAGATGAAGACTAATGTAATGTTTGGATTCAGGGCTCAGGTTCAAGGCAGTTCGTGTCTTAAAATGACAGCCTTTTTTACAGGCCTTGACCGCCCATTGTCCACGAACTGTCCACAAAAAAAGTTGTCCGAGTAGCATTTGTGTAAACACTTACCTGGGTTATCAGCTCTGAATCTAATAGCAACCCAACCTCCGGAAGGAACTCCAATGGTGTTTCTCTCGACAGGATCGACAAGATTAAACTTTTGAGGATCAGTCTTAGAGTTATAATTCCCCAATCCTCTTCCAATTGCGAAGAAATTGAATCCATGGAGATGAACAGGGTGATTTTCAACAGATATGAACCCGGTGTCTTGTAAAACTAGTTGCACGGTAGAATTATAAGCAAGCCTATAAAGTCTTGTACCAGTAGTAGTGGCTAAGTTTGCCGTCGTCAAATTCCCCGTATAATTGAAATTCGTAGGAGGATTACCCGGGAAATCATCAGTAAAAACTCCACTTTTATTGAAAACATGAGCTTCAAGAAGAGCTGTTTTTGGCATGACAAAAGTCACATTGTTTATAGCTGCGACAACTTGATTTCCACTTGAACAAGTTTTGCAAGGGTTTAAACCAAGACCCACGGTGAAAAAAAGCGAATGATCAATTTTCGGCGGAACGTTAGCTGGATACTTATTGGAGTTTAAGCTTTTTAAAGAATCAGTGAAGCTTGAAGCAATTGGTGTGGCATTTTGAGGTGGGGGTTTCGTTAGCGTTGTGAGTGAAGTTGATAGGGAGCCAGAGTAATGTAAAGTTGCTGTGGCGGTTGAGTTATCGACAGTAATTGGTGAATCCATAAATGGTGAAGCTGCAACTAGGTACTTGCCTAAACCTTGATCAGCTGTTATGAGAACATTTGTGGTTTGGCCTGGTGCAATGAGAATAGTATTGGTTTTGAAAGGTTTAGTATAACTAGCATCAACTTCTACAACCGTAAGTTGATGGCCGGCGATTTTGAAAAATAGTTCTTCATTAAGTGCAGCATTTATAATACGTAACATGTACGTTTTACCCTTTTCTACTTGTAGATTATATCCACCTGCAAACGAATACAAAATACATTAGCTGATAGTATCATATACCATACTACCTCTGTCCTAGGAAAAAAATTACTAGTATCATTTTTTCATATTATAGGAACTGGAGTTACCCTGTGAAGATGCCTTTGAGGCGCATTTAGAGAGAGGTCCAGGGTGACCATTGATTACGTGCGAGTCTGATACATTTGGTGCCAAACCTGACTTTAGAGCCTCGTTGATTACTGCTTCAGTATCAGACTTCCACCATTCAGCTACAAATTTTTCAACAACAAGATTTCATCTAAAATATTTTGGCAAAATTAGATTTTAATTAGAAAAATATTGAAGGAAATTTTTAAATAAAAGCTGTACCTAAGATAACAACTGCTTCTTTCTGAGGGGCGGGAAACGGATAAGGGACACCACGTTTGGGTAAGATAACAATTGCACCATGAACAGTTGCCCTTAGCCAAAGGATATGTGCATGATACCAAAGTGTACCCCTTTGTCCTGTGAGTGTGAAGTTGTACATGTAACTTTGTTTGGGCTGAATTGGACATTGTGTAATATAAGCAGGCCCATCAGCCCAACCTGTTCGCAGTTGTTTGATTCCATGCCTGTTCAAGCCCATAAAAAAACATTTAGCACGTGATGAAATAACAATAATCCTTAAATGACAAGATTGATCTTTGTATTTACCAGTGAACGGAAAGATTGTAGTGAACATGGTTGACTACTTTCACAAGGACAGTATCATCTTCTCTTGCATAGAGAGTTGGCCCTGGGAATTTTCCATTTACTGTCACTGTGGGCTTTGTTGAACATAGTCTTGTTATATTTTTCACCACCACCTGCTCACGGTAGCCCAAAAATAAAATATTATAAGAAAAATTAAAAACGCATTAAAAAAAAAAATCTCATCTAACGATTACACTATTCTATTAGAAAAATATATGCGTTTCTGTTTTACAAGTTCCGATGTTTTATATGATTTTCTTAATGGGTTCTTAACGATGGTTGTAGAGGCGACACAAAGATTAGTTCATTTCCGAACATTAGAAACTTCATATTTGAACCAAACCAAGAAGAAAACCGATAAATGAAAAGGAAACAAGTATACTTACATTGAACTTGTAATGTCGAACCCTGCACTCAACTAAAGAAGTTAAGAAAAAGAAAGCCATAAAGAGCATAACTTTAACCCATGATGAGTACTTCATTTTTCTCTCTGTTACTCCAAATATGTGTTTCAACTTGGGATGATGATGAGAGGGAGTATTTAATAGTGTTTTCTAAATTTGAAGTGGATTTTTAGTAGTATTAGATTTTGTGTTGTGAATGAATGAATGACTGAGCAACGCATCCTTATAAAGAGAGGTGAGAAGTAAACATATAGATGCAATGTCGTTTTACTTAGGTAGGTGAATGCATGGCAACTTCATGTACAAGGCTTTCATTTAATCATTTTATTTGTTTTGACACTATACTACCAAGCTAAAATTTTTATGAAGATGAGAAATTTGACCTAAGCTTTTTCTTGCATTTTACATAACGTATTTAAATTTGTATTCTCACTAACTCACTTATAATGCATTTGATCCAATTGACTAGAGCTCCCTTAAGAAATGTATGGTGTCAGTATATAACTGTTAGGGACATTATTCGAAACCATATATAACCTCCATTAGTTGCTTTGAAGATTAGAGAGCTGGCCATTAGTAACTAACCGACGTTGTTAGTAGATACCGGTAATATTATTGTAGCTTAACTCCTCCCACCAAAAATTTACTTCAATGTTTTTGGTAGTTTTTCCTAATTCCTAATTGGGATTTTGTCTTCTAAAAACGAGGAGTTTGGAGGGGTTTATTTGTAGGTTCAACATAGCAATTTACTTTTAGAAGTATCATATTCTAGAATGTTGTTTGAGTTCCTATTTTATGTGAATCGGTTCAATTTGGCAAAACCACAAGTAGCTAAGGACCAAAATGACCACTTTTGCCAGTAAACTGAGAGATATCATCAACTAGTACTTTGTGGTAGGTAAAGTTGTGAAGGATAATAATCCCACATTGCTAATATCCTCATAATGAACTTAAAATATAATATGGAAGGGTCACTCTTCTCATTGCCAATTGGTTTTGAGTTGGATGCTCGTAGACTTTAACATGATATCAGAACCAGACCCGTACATACAATGGTCCACGTGTTAAAGTCCCATAGAGAGTGCCCTATACGTGAGGGGGCGTATGAAGGATAATAATCTCACATTACTAATATCACCATAATGAATTTAAAATATAATATAAAAGGACAGCAGACTTTAACGAATGTTTAGATTTAATCAACAAGGGTTGAAGTAAGTGAATGTACGGTGGATAATGGAAACAACAAAACAAAACTTGGCTGTGGTTGAAATATTGTTCTCATGTTTCATTCATTAGGTAGATTGAAATCGACATATGAAATCTAGATAGATAGATTTGGACGATCTAAAGAGGGGGTTCATATTGTTGTTTTGAAAGCTAAGATATTCTAGGTTCGTTAAACAACTAACAACAACCTACTAGTAGTCATGTCATGGGCTTATCCTCTCAATATTTCACAACACTACTAGAATTAGTGGTGAGCATGGATGGTTTAACCCGTTAATCTGACCCAATCCATTCGTAATTTGGTGGATGGATACCCAACCCGTTTATGGATGGATTGACATGGATTTATTTTTGAAAATCTATTAAATATATAATCGGGTGTGGGCCCATGTCTAGAAATCCATTGGACATTCACACCCGTTAAGTTAAGGGTATTTTAGAATTGTACAAGGTATGAAGGTAAATTTAGTAATTTATACCCGATAATATATCTACTTCGTATTATTTATCTGTAGTAGTTTTAGTTTTACACGTTCCTAGTAGAGAGGTAAAAAGGGTGTAGTTAAACATATAAGGATATTTATGTAAGGATAATTTATGATGTTATAAATCATTAGTTAGATAATTTTTTTATTAGTTTTGCTTTCATCTTACTTAAATAGAATTTTGAATATCAATCCGCGGATCCACCTGTATCCAACACATCCACCCGTCTACCCACAGATGTTAGATCCGCGGATGATGGATTGAACACGGATGGAAATCTAGCAACTGCCATTTAGATGGACTGGATGTGGATGGCACCAAATCCACGGATTTTATCCGTTGCTCACCCTAACCAGAATATATATCTACTTTATACATTGATTTTTAGACTATTTTTTATGGAGATTCCCTTAGGACCAGTGTTTCCACGTAGACGGGAGGGAATCCTTACCTTTTATGATGCAGAAGGAAAGAATAGTTTCTATTTTATAAAAATAAAATATTAAAGTGGGTCAAGATCTAAATAAAAATATATTTTATTAGATTTTTTTAATAAAAAGTGAATAAACGAGATTCCACCCTCGTTTTTCAACTTTTTCTGGCGAATCCTCGCCTAGGTTTTTTTTCCCTCCCACCTTCCCCGCTTTCGAGGAGAGAAAGGGAACAAAACTTTATGCCACACTTTTATCACGGTTTTCAGTCTTTATCATCCCACTTCTTTCTTCCATCAAAAATAATACCCTTAGTCAATCTCATTTCAGCAAGTCCTTGACACTTCGACATTGGTTGAAGTTTATACCTCCAACTGTGTGTATACCAAACATTTACACATGTTAAGTTTGTGTGCATATAATAAAACCACAGCTATGGTTTTCATGGATATTTTTCGAAAATAAAAAACATACAATTATTCCAAGAATTTATATATCTATTAAGTAAATATACAAAGGCGTATAAATTTTTTCTTCCAATCATAATCATTCAAATAAAATTACTTATATTACTGCTTGTACAGACAGGTCTTATGCTAAGAAAGTTGAATAAATGAATGCCTAAAATTTGTTAAAAATTCGATTGGTTCCAAAAGAAATAAGATCGAAAGAACTTGATTCTTCAATTTAGCTCAATAATTAGATAAAGAAAAAGAAAAATCTCAGTTTAAGTTGGTGAATTCTGATCTCAATCATTTTTTTCGAAAAAACTCTATTTCTGGGAAAATTTGACAACTTATCTTAGAATATTTCATGGAATAAAAATATTAGTGAGAATTTTAGCAGTTTCAAACAAAATTAACTACCTTAGTTTTAATAAAGTCTCGAGAACCGGACCAAACCGGCCAGTCGAACCAGATAACATATGAACTAGTTATACTTTTTGTTTGGTTCAACGTTAGACCAGTGATTTTATCAAAACTGTTTCAGTTTTTGTGAACTGATAGGTTAACATACGACCCAATACAGCCTAGAACTGGTTTGACCCAACATCACTGAAAGAATCATCTCCAAAGAAGCGATAAAGAGAACTTAAGGCTGAGAATGGAATTGTTATGGAATGTTGCGTGTTTGTAGCTTTTTATATATTTGATCCAGTGAATCCAGCTAAACTACCCCGACTAGTAAACGAGCTTTGCGGATCGGTTCCTTACCCGAAGTCAACTCGTTTTTCTTTCCCCTCCATTAAATGATGCTTATCTTCTATTAATTCTTCTGGCATGACTTACCTGTGTCTTTTTCTATACTTCATTAATGCAGAATTTTTGTCTTTCTTGATCTTTTCGAACCTTTTTTACCGTTATTTTGTCTATTTTCGTTTTGATTTTAATTCTTTTTTGTTTCTAACCTTTCTTCTTTACAAATTAGAGACACTGCTGAAGTTGTTGTTTCCTTGCATTTTTTAAGACCCTATAATCGCATTTACGACGTTAGTCCTAGTTGTTAGAGATTTTTCTCGTTATCAATTGCAGTAATGTTTAGTCACCCATTTCGACATCAAATGGTAAAATAGCTGAAAACTGACTCCTTTTATTGTTGGATGAAACTTGGTGAATTATTTATGGGAAACAAAAAAAGTTTCAAAACCATTGCTACACTATAAGATCAAAATCATGCAACCCCGCTATAAATTCAAGGTATGATTTACAGTTTTTTATCATTCTACTATTACCTATCATTCTTCTTATTCAACAACCAATCTTTATGGATCATGAAGATTTCAAGAACCTTGTTGGTCATTTAGATTATGTTTCAATTGAATCTTATTCAACAACCAATCTTTATGGATCATGAAGATTTCAAGAACCTTGTTGGTCATTTAGACTATGTTTCAATTGAATCCGCGGATGATGATATCAATCCTACTCAAATTGATCTTGGAAAATGAATGTATAAATGGGGTAATTGTATAATTGGAAAGATGTTTGCTAATATTAATATAGGAAAAAAAAAATCTGATGAAAGACATGTTAAGTTTGTTTCAGAAAAAAAAGTTAAAATTTTTGACCTAAGGAAAGTCAGTAACTGTTAGATCACTGTTCGATTGAACCCATCAAGCATCAGTATGTCAAGTTTAGTTCCAAAACTCGAGTCGTTTGAGTAAATTACTAAAGTAAACTTCGAAAGCTTAGACTAGGAACATAGAAATGTTGAGACTTTTTCTAGTTACTCATGAAGACATCATCCTTCAGTTTGAGGTTAGTAACTATAGACTTAATTATACCATTTTTATTTATTGCTCGTACAAGTCTTTATTCATTAAAAACATAACATACAAAGTGAGTATTGGTGACTTGTTCACTGTACAATGGTCAAAGTATCAAAAGAAAAGTCATACAATAGTGTTTCGAAAACTTAAAGTATATGGAGTTACGAAATATAATTTATCAATAGATTTCGTATTTATGACACTACAATAATTGGTAACTAGTTATTCTTAAGTGTGTTGAACTTCTGGGTGAATTAGTACCTTAAGAAATATGTTTGGAAGCAATTTCAGATTGCATAGTTTAAGGAAGTAGACTTGTGAAACTTGTTTCGTAGTTGAAAAGAGATTCAGGACCGATCCCTGAAGTTAGGATTGATCCTAAGAACAATCCCTGGAATAGGACAGATCATAGGACCAACCCCTGGAACAAGACCGATCCCGAGTCAATATCGATCCTTACTATATTTAAATTGATTTGTACATTTTGACTGGTCTGTTAATTTTTACGTTTTTTTGCAGATATCGAGATGTATATGAGTAAGATTTGAATGTTCATAGATGTCAACATTGTGTTTGAACATGTGTTAAACTCTATTTTCTTAATGTTCAAGTATTTGCCTTGATACTCAAGGAAAGATCCTAAAATATCGATTTTTCAGTATCATATTTGGTATCGAATTATATGCTTTCCATTCCCAGAGGATTGCATATCTATAGTTGCTATATTAGTTAACTATATGGTTGTGTGCTATCTAATCTTCATTGTAATACTATGACATAAATCGATTATGAGTTGGAAATTACTTGGTATTTGCTAATTTTTGAAATATATTATTACTGCATATCTTTAAAATGTCTGAAATTGGTAAATGGTATTTCGAATCACTACCTTTGTCGTAACATTATAAATAGGGAGTCTTGTATTCTTACAAACTTATCCCAGAACACACCTTCTATAGAGTGTGGAAAGCCAACTTGTTAAAGAGATAAAAAGTAATTTAATTATGTAAATATCTTGTGTTGTCATTTGTTAAATTCTTCTATGGTATCAATAAGTCTCTAGTTTTACCGTTGGTGAAGGCTAGATTGTTATTTAATTTTCGTTGATTACTTGTGTTTGAACTAATGGTGTAGTCATCTTCAATAGATCAAACTTGTTTATTCTAAGGTCTTTCTCTTATGATATAAGGCCACTCAAGTTTTTTTTGAAGATTTGAATATTATAGATCTACTTGATTCAGGATACGTAGGATATAACTATTGATCATTCAATATTAACATACTCTGTTCTGTGTGGCTGATCAATAGTAGAATCAAGTTTTTTTTTTTACAGCGGTTACTTTGAAGATTGAATAATTGAAGATTTGGGACTTTTCTTTTTGAATCTGATTTTTGTATGTGTGACTTTATGTGAACTTGATTTTATGGGATTACATAAGTAGTTTATTTTGATAAACATCAGACTAGTTGAAGATCAAACTAACTTTTTAGTTGCATTTACTTGTTTGGATATATCTTGTTCATCAAGATTGAATATTTCGATAATCATTGTCTTGGTTTAATCTTTTAACTAAAGGAGTTTATCGTTAAACGGAAGATCCTTTTACTCTACTTTATCACTAATATAAATATCGATTATGAGTGATCGATAAATGAGATGGTTAATGAAATAGGTTAGTTCTTTACTTGTTTTGGATTACGATCCAAAGAAGTTGCGTGCAGAAGTCTTCACAGAGGTGAAGCAAATCAAGGTAGTTTACACTGTGTTGGGATTCACATGCGTTGTCCAGATTGGTTGTAGGTGCAGGGGTACTGAAGGAACTAGGTAACTTAGGGTAGTTTACTTTGTCTCAACCATAAGATTTCCATCTTAAGCATCACTATTGGGCTTCCGGTTAGTTCCCCCCGTTCATTCTCTTACTTCCTTGTAGTTAGAGTGCGCTACTTTTATGTGGTTTAGACGAATAGAATCTGGTATTCGAGCGCTTCGGTAGCCAGTGACCAAAGGACTTTTGAGGATAACACTTCTCTAGATGCTATCCTACGGTTAGTAACAATTTGTGATTAGAGACGAATAGATGAGTATACTAATTCAATGATTGCTTAGTAACGAAGAAGGATTCCTCGATCATATCCCTCTCCATTGCTTACAACTTAATCTTTTAATTTCTTTCTTATTTACTTTGCTTAAAACCCAAACAAAAAGAAAACCCCTTTGTGACATTTTTGACAATTAAAAATCCTCGCTCTTTGTGGGAACGAATCTTATTTACTACTATATTATTCTTTAGTGAAGTGGGAGATAAGTGAATTAATTTGTGCACCTACGACACACATCAAATTTTGGCGTCGCTGCCGGGGAACAATCAGTTTTAGTTTTATTTATTTTTGTTTTTAGGTTTATTTTTAGATTTTAACTTTGTTTTCTAGATTTTTGAATTCAGGAACTTGATCTCTGGTAACCAATGTTGGGATTACCCAAGGTGCGGAATTCAAACTCGTAAGGGGATAATACTACAAGAACATCAGTTTTTGCTACAAGATCCACCTTTAGAAGAGATTGATGATCCTCCACCTCCGGAGAAGAAGTTGTGAGAGTTGACATTTCCATGTTTAGATTCGCAACCACTGTGCGTAAACATAGCTGCATCAATGGAGCTGAAGTCGAATCTGATTCATCATCTACTTAATTTCAAGGGACATGCAGGTGAAAACCCAAATCGTCATCTTCAGCAGTTGCAGAACACGACGAAGAGCCCTAGGCATGGAACCGAAGATAGCGAAATGGTTATGATGCAAGCCTTTCCAATTTCGTTGACATATTTAGCATAAGAATGGTTGTATTATCTTCCTCCAGGGAGTATTACAACATGGAAAAAGATGAAAAAGTTATTTCTAGAGAAGTATTTCCCTACTTCCAATGCGGCATTTATTCGTAAAGATATTAGTAACATTCTGCAGATTACTAGAGAGTCTATTTATGAATACTAGGAGAGATACAAATGGTTCTTGGAAAGCTGCTCATACCACAACATCACTTCAACACTCATCATTCAATATTTCTATGAAGGATTACTTCCGGAAAAGAGAAACTTGATTGATGCAGCCGCAGATAGGGTTTTGGGTTCGGTTCCTAAATTTGTGGAACCGGACCTGTTAAAAAAACTGGGTACCCGTTGAATATTAAGAAAACTATGAAAAATAATCTTAAAAACTTAATATCTTTCTCTTTTTGGCTTGAAACCAAATTATTTTTATAAAATTTTATTTTTTTATTAATGCTTTAAATAAAGACTAAATATAAAAAAAAAATGAAATATGAAAAAAGGTTAAAGCCAAAATTAGTAAAAGACTTAGAATTTTGCTAAAATGATGAAATAAAGAATGAATAACCAGGTACCCAATACCCGCGCGTACTCGACGGGTATTACCGATTGGACCCGAAATCTTAACGGATCCAAACGAGTAGTCGGGTCCTAAGTTGCTAATGGGTCTAAATTTAGGACCCAGAGCCGGACCCGAAGCCACCAGGTCTGGTTTCGGTTTCGGTTCCGGGTAATGGGTACCCATTGACAACCCTGGTCGCAGGAGGTACACTTACTGATAAGACAATCTTACAGGAAACTAGTTAGATTGAGAGTATGACTTAAAATGCAAAATAAATTTATATCATAACCGACTCAAAATTCAGAAGAGTTAGCGAGATTAGATTTTTCACATTTAGAACAACGGTTGAACAACATAGAAAAGGTGGTGCAATGAATGTCTGCGGTGATTATTCCTACCTTTGAAAAAGAGGCCGAAAAGATGAATGATGTGTTCCCTAATCATATGCCAAGCGATGATCCCTACTATAATGCTTATAATTCTGGTTGGAAAGATCACCCAAATTTCATCTATGCAAACAAGCAAGCTGCAACCCCTAATCTATATGGGCGACAAAGTGGTTTCCAACAACCACAATTCCAACCACAACCACAACCTCAAATTCCAAAGGAGGATGCCTCTGAGAAGATGATTACCATGATGCAAGTCTCTCATCTATGTTCCAATAAAGTCAGCAACAGAACCAACAATATCAGCAGAAGACAGATACTGCCATTAGGGACTTCCAGACTCACATAGGGCGAATGGTAACCGAAATGAGTCTAATAAAGGCACAAGAATCAACAAAGCATCCCTCTTAACTTTTTTTGAATCCAAGAGAGAATGTTAGTGTAGTGAATTTGAGAAGTGGGAGACAGGTCGAAGATCCAATTGAACAAGAAAATGTTAGTAGTGATTTAGAAAAAGAAGTAGAGATAGAAATCGTACCCAAGGTAAAGCAAAACTCAACCGGCCAATATAAGGACATGTCTCTCTATATGGTGAACTAACTGAAGATGCCATCATATGGATATATGCATGAAAAATCTCACTTCAATATCACAAGATTGTGAAATCACCACGAGAGTAACTCAAGTTCACATCACATTCTGAGAAGACACATTCTGCATGCAATCATTGCAATTGATTCAGTAGAGGGAGGTTGTTTGCAACCATAAACTAAAATTTTAAATACCATTCAATAAAATTGGAGACAATGCTCTAAAAAGAAAAAATAATTATTGACAGTTTTGATTAACTACTGAAATGGAAAATATTTGTTCTAAGTAACCTAAAAGAAAATTGTCTACTAATTCATACTAAACCAAATATGAAAAAACTACTCTTGACTGCTGCCTCCTGTGTCTTTGTTCTTGATTAAGTATCCAGATTTTTGCGTTTGTTCTCCAACTCGAGATCTTGAGGAATAAATCTTCCCCAGTACCAGTGATCTTTCAATACCAGTGATCTTTCAATACCTGAGACATTTCTTCAATTGGAATTCGTTTGGTCTCAGGTACAAAGTAGTAGACGAAAACAATCATGATAGCCACCATACCACCGAAAAAGAAGAATAATCCAAACTTCATATAGCATAACATGATCAAGAAAATCTGAGCAATTATGAAGGTGCAAAGCATATTCACCGAGACAACGGTAGCTTGAGCTGCTGATCTGATCTCAAGTGGGAATATCTCACTAGGTACTAACCATGCTAGAGGAGCCCAGGACCATGCAAATCCTGCCAAAAATGCACAAATGCAGACAACAACGAAAAGTCCATACCCTAGAGATATTGTTGCCATAGTACCTTCTGTTCCGAATTTAATCCATATCAAAATAGCTATAACAACCTGAAAGACATAACATACATACACGTTCAGTCAATAAAAAAACTAGCTAGGCGTGTTCATGAACAAATAACCGAGTTGATAGAGAGTTATATATAGTACCTGAAAGATAGTCATTTGGCAACCACCCTCAAGAAACAAGGCCCTTCTTCCCACTTTATCCACCAAAAAGATTGCAACAAATGTAGCAACGAGATTAACCAGACCAGTAATCACAGCAGATAAAAGCGAGGCACTGTTACCAAAAACGATAGTCTTGAAGAGAACCGGAGCGTAAAACATAACCACATTGATACCAATAAACTGTTGGAAGAACGGGATAAGTATGGACATACAAAGATGAGGTCTGAATCTTCTCTGCATCAAAAAATTGGTCCACTGCCCTTCATACTTCTTAGACTCGTAACTCGCAGCAACTAAATCGTTGAATTCTTCATCAATGTTAACAGGACCACGGATACGTTGAAGATGTTTCTTTGCTTCTTCTGGTTTGTTTCGAGAAATGATGGAATTAGGAGTATCGGGTAAGAAATATCCACCAACTGCCACTATAAGTGCAGGCACAACTGCTAAACCCAAACTCACTCTCCATCTCTGGACTCGACCATCCTCTGGCATCTTGTCTGTAAAGTAATTTACTAAATGCGCCAGGAAATTCCAACCGTAATCATCAGTTGAAAGCAACTGTTAAGTGTTCCTCTGTATTTATATGGTGCTATCTCCGAAAGGTATATCGGCACAGACTGTAAACCAACAAACTCATGTTAACACACTTTCATGATGCAAATACGCACCTTAGTTACATGTATGAGTAGTTAAAAGCGACAGAGAGGGAAGAAACATTATCTGATTAGCAAAACCAACACCGAAACCGAGCAAAATACGTCCGATAATAAACATTTCAAGATCCTGGGCAGCACCATTGAGGACAGCATCGGCAAAAAAAACTATACCTCCAGCAACCATAGTTTTTTTGCGTCCAAACTTCTTAGTTGCATACGAGGCAAAAATTGATGCGAACAAAGCTGCTAAATATAAAGATGATGTAAATAGAGTTAAGAATCCGCTGTTAAATTTGCAGTACTAATTAACTGAATCAGCACCAATTTCTTATCGATAAACTTCTGGGAAAAACTCCTTCAGGAATGGGGTCATAGCAGTAACTCCACCTATATATACACACGTCAAAATAAAGTTAAAACCTGTATCACAAATCATCCAGTGCTAGCTGCAGTTATGGTAAAACATATAAAAGAAAATCAAAACTAAAAATTGAAAATCAAAGAACTTACCAGAGATACCGATATCGTATCCGAATATGAGACCACCACAAGCAGCAATAAGACAAGCGAAAAGAAGAAAACACGTAATCTCTCCGGGGTATTCTTTATTCCCTTTTGCTCCTGATACAAGAGCTCCACCCGCCATTATTGATGATAAAGAAATTTACTCTGGATGTAGTTCTTCCCTAGCTAGCAAGAAGTATTGTTTGTAGGTTGATAAGTTGAATACGAGTAGGTATTTATAGATAATTGATTTTCCGGTTACTCAGAAGGATTAGTACTCTAAACTGTATAGAGTAGTCCTAGCAGTTTCAGGATTTCTTTGGCAGTTCTAGAGTCCAAGGGTGCATGTAGAAAAGACCAACAGTTTTAGATTTCCGGTTGCTCAAAGGATTTAGAGTTAATCTAATCTGGATAGAAAACGAATAATATTAATTAGAGTAGTCCTAACACAACTTGTAAGAGTTGCTTACGAGAACGCTTTTCCTACACAACTTCTAAATTCGTTAAGTCGGAATGCTTCTCCGGATATATTGGACACATAAATGCTAAGCTATTTGGACTGAACCGGATTTTATTTTGGAGGATATTTCGGTCATATCCTTTAATTATGGATGCGCAGTCGACTTCAGGTCCAAGGTTGCAGAAAACTAAGGGCTATTCCTAGGAGTTTTGGGTGCATTCGTGAGCTTTGAAAAGCATGGCCTTGCTGACTCAATTGATGGTCCATCAATTAGCAGAACAATCCCCAATGGTGCACCTTATACAAGAGGAACCGGCGGGCGGAGAAAATGATTTTATTATGTTTTGTTTTTCTGGTCTTGGTGTGAATGAATCTTAGAACCAAGGGGTCACTAAGGACACTAGCTCAATTTTATTATTTGTGGATAAAATCTTTAGTCCCACACAGGAGAAACTAAAGATGTTGCCTCTCCATATTACTAGGAAAATTGCATATTAGAATGATCCTTGGGGTCAACACACTTTTGTGTGAGGGAAAGGACTCAGGCAGTGAGCTAGTTGGTGCAACCACACATTTTACACACGCGCGGTGCCAGTTTTGGGTCCTATCCAGGTTCTTTGCACAAGAAGGTTGTCTACATTTCCATAATTCATATCGAGTTTTATTTGATCCTTTAAAAGGTACTCTGTTCAGGATTAACGAGCTGAGTAGTCTCTATATATATCAAGTTGCCCTATATAGGGTTTGTATTAGTATAATTATCATCGTTTTATTCCTCTGGAACTCTGTTTTTGAGATCATAGTGAAAACCGCAGTCGCTCCTTGGACGTAGCCTAATTTGGGTGAACCAAGTAAATCTTGTGTGTTTTCGTTTTGTTTTCTTTATAACATTGATCCTAACAACTGGTATGAGAGCAAGGTTCATGAAGTATTGTTGGAAAAATCGATAACAGGAGGAGAAGACGACAGAACGACAGAACGACAGAAAAAGGGGCGTCGACATCTTTTGCGATAGGGATCGGATCTGCAAACGTAATCGAAAAGTTTGATGGGTCAGATTTCGCATACTGGAGAATGCAGATTGGAGATTATCTCTATGGGAGAAATTTGAAGCAACCTCTCTTGGATTCAACAAAGCCAGATGGGATGTCCGAGGAAGATTGGAAACTCCTGGATCGACAGGTTTTAGGGGTTATTCGATTAACCTTAGCCAAGTCAGTTGCACACAGTGTTGTGAAATAAAAGACCACAACTGGTCTGATGGAGGACTTGACGAGTATGTATGAAAAGCCGGCGGCGAACAACAAGGTGCATCTGATGAAGAAGCTATTCAGATTATACATGGCAAAGGGCGCTTCAGTTACAAAGCACTAGAAAGAGTTCAGTGAAATCGTGAATGCTTTATCATTTGTTGAGATCGAATTTGATGATGAATTCGTGCCCTAATCCTTTTGGCTTCTCTACCCAACAGTTGAGAAGTTGTGAGAACTGTAGTAAGTAATTCCTCCGGCAAAGAGAAGGTAAAGTATAATGACATACGCGATCTGATTCTGGGTGAAGAAGTTTGAATGAATGATTATGGTGAGTATTCGAATAATGATGTTGCCTTTAACGTCGAGTCAAGAGGCTGATCATCTCATAAAAATCATAAATAGGAAGATCTAAATCAAGAAGAAGGAGAAGCAGGGGCTAATCTAGAGGTCCATGGGGTCCGACTAGATGCTGGAACTGCGGTCAGATGGGCCACATGCAGAAGTGCTGCAAAGAACCTAAGAAGAACGGGAATGAAAGTGCAAATGTTGTTACAGAAACCGTGCAAGATGCCTTACTGCTTTCTGTTGAAAGTCACATGGACTCTTGGGTTCTCGAGTCGGGAGCTTCTTGGCATACCACTTCAAACCGAATTTTTTTTGTTAACTATAATGCAGGTAACTTCGGGACTGTCTATTTAGATGATAATATACCACTTCAGGTAGTAGGAATTGGAGAGATCAAGCTTAAACATGAAAATGGATCAGTCTGAAGAATCCACAAGGTTAGACATGTTCCACAGTTAAAGAGGAATCTGATTTCTATTAGGCATCTTGATAACGAATGGCATGGTGTTTATTTTGGTTGTGGTAGATGGAAGGTGACTAAGGGAGCTATGGTATTGTCTCGTGGTTATAAGACGGGTACTCTTTATATGTATTCAAGTCCGAGATACTTGTTTATTGTTGGCATGGGAGCAGAAGATACATGTGCAGTAGATACAGTTGCAGTTGCTGATTCTAGTGTACTCTATGGCACCAAAGGCTTGGGCATATGAGTGAGAATGGCCTGAAGGCACTTCAGTCGAACGAGAAACTACCATAATTGAAGACCATTGATGTTGGTATGTGTGAGAGATGCATCCTTGGGAAACAGAAGAAAGTCATCTTCGTCAAACGCGATAGAGCTCCAAAACCAGAATAGTTAGAGTTGGTTCATACTACTTTGTGGGGACCATCTCCAGTTCCATCACTTGGTGGCTCATCATACTACATCACATTTATTGATGGCTCAACCAGAAAGGTATGGGTTTATTTTCTGAAAAGTAAAAGTGACGTATTTGATATATTTAAGAAATGGAAGGCTTTGGTAGAAAATGAGACAAGTTTGAAACTGAAGTTCCTAAGATCAGATAATGGAGATGAGTTGTTGATGGTGGGTTCATAGAGTATTGTGCTACAAATGAAATCAGAATGCAGAGGACCATTCCAGGGACACCACAACAGAATGTCGTAGCTGAGCGCATGAACCGGACCCTAGATGAACGTCCTAGAAACATGAGGTTGCATGCTGGGTTGCCAAAAGTTTTTTGGGATGATGCAAAAAACGCTGCAGCTTATCTGATCAATAGAGGACCATCATTTCGTTGAATTTCAAATTGCCAGAGGAGGTATAGAGTGGTAAGGAGGTAAATCTTTCTTTTTTGAAAGTATTTGTATGTTTGTCATATGTACATGTTGATTCCAATGCTAGAAAAAACTTGATCCCAAATCCAAGAAATGTTTCTTTATTGGCTATGAAGATGATGCTTTTGGTTATAGATTTTGGGATGCAGAAAATCGAAAAATTATCAGAAGCATGAATGTCATCTTCAATGAGAAGGTTATGTACAAGGACAAATCAAATGCAGTTGAAGAACCAGAGGCACCAGAGGTAAAAGATTCTTCTTATATTGATTTGGGTGAGATTTTTAAAATCAGCGTACTAGAGAAGGTTGTCCAGAACTAGGAAAACAAAGTGCCTGAGATAGAGCAGGGTAGTCCAGCTTCTCCGAACCCCAGTACTCCAGTTCCCACTCTTAGGAGAAGCAGTAGGGTACCCAAGGCAGTAGATCGTTATTCACCCTCTCTTCAACATATCTTGTTGTCAGATGGATATGAGCTTGAAAATTATGCTGAAGCTTTGCAAGTTGAGAATTCGAGCAAGTGGGAGTTAGATATGAAATATGAGATGGATTCTTTGCTCAAGAATCAGACTTGGCAGCTAACCGAGCTACCAGAAGGGAAGAAGGATTTGCATAACAAATGATTGTAAAAAGTAAAAGAAGAGCATAATGGGAGTACACGTTACAAGGCCAGGCTTGTTATGAAGGGTTTTCAACAAAAGGAATGTGTAGACTACACTGATATTTTTTCTCCAGTTGTGAATCTAAATATAATCAGATTGGTTTTGGGAATTGTGGCAGTTAGATGTGAAGAATGCATTCCTTCACGGTGATCTGAAGGAAGACATTTATATGGTGCAATCACAGAGCTTCGCAACACAGGGAAAGGAGAATCTGGTTTGCAAATTGAATAAAAGCTTGTATGGTTTAAAACAAGCTCCAAGGAAGTGGTATATGAAATTTGACAGTTTTATGGGTACCACCGACTTCACTAAGTGCGAATCAGATCATTGTTGCTACATAAAGAGGTCTGAAAACACCTTATATGATTTTGCTACTATATGTGGATGATATGCTTATTACAGGACCTAGTAGTGAGGAAATAAATGATCTAAAGAAGAAACTATTAAATCAGTTTGCAATGAAAGATTTGGGAGCTACAAAGCAAATTCTTGGTATGAAGATCACAAGAGATAGCAATCATGGTACCTTGAAGTTGTCGCAGTCAGAATATGTGAATAATATTCTGAAAAGGTTTAACATGGAGAGTTCCAAACCAGTGGGCATGCCTTTGGGTGGCCACTTTAAGCTAACCAAAGACCAGTCACCTAAGACAGCAGAAGATGAGGCTTATATGAAGAAGATTCCTTATGCATCAACGATTGGGAGTCTTATGTATGTCATGGTTTGCACCAGACCAGATATTACACATGTTGTGGGAGCTGTGAGCAGGTACATGAGTAATCCAGGAAAGCAACATTGGGAGGAAGTCAAGTGGCTACTTCGGTATTTGAAGGGTACTGCAGATACATCATTTTGTTTCACAAGTTCTAGTATGAAGTTGCAGGGTTATGTTGATGCTGACTTGGTTGAAGATGTTGATAGCAGAAAGAGTATTACTGGGTATGTGTATACTTTGGTTGGTACTGCTATGAGTTGGGGTTCTAATTTGCAGAAGATAATAGCCTTATCTACTGTCAGAATACGTTGCTGCTACTGAGGGGAATAAGGAGATGATATGGTTACATCATGTTATGGGTGAATTGGGTATGAAGAAAGGAAATGGATTTTTGCATAGTGATAGATAGAGTGTTATTTCTCAGCGAAGAATACGGCGTACCATTCCAGAACCAAGCACGTGGATATTAAATATCATTTCATTGGATCTTTGATAGAAGATGGTCAGTTGACATTTGAGAAGATTGATGGAGCAAAGAATCCATCAGACATGTTGACAAAACCAGTGACCCTTGAGAAACTGAAGATGTGTACAGTATACATAGGATATAACTATTGATCAGTCAATATTAACATTCTCCGTTCTGTGTGGTTGATCAATAGTAGAGTCAAGTTGTTGTTTTTTGCAGCGGTTACTTTGAAGATTAAATAATTGAATATTTGGGACTTTTCTTTTAGGTTCTGATTTTTGTATGTGTGACTTTATATGAACTTGATTTTATGGGATTACATAAGTAGTTTATTTTGATAAACATCAGACTTTTTGAAGATCAAACTAACCTTTTTGTTGTATTTACTTGTTTGGATAGATCTTGTTCATCAAAATTGAATATTTCGATAATCATTGTCTTGGTTTAATCTTTTAACTAAAGGAGTTTATCGTTAAACGGAAGATCCTTTTACTCTACTTTATCACTAATCTAAATATCGATTCTGGGTGATTGGTAAGTGAGATGGTTAATGAAATAGGTTAGTTCTTTACTTTTTTAGGATTACAATCCAAAGAAGTTGTGTGCAGAAGTCTTCACAGAGGTGAAGCAAATCAAGGTAGTTTACTCTGTGTTGGGATTCACATGCGTTGTCCAGATTGGTTGTAGGCGCAGGAGTATTAAAGGAACTAGGTAACTTAGGGTAGTTTACTTTGTCTCAACCACGATACGAAGTTGCGATAGTCAATTTGTATAGCGGCTTAGCTCTGAGAGTATTCAAAACTGGACTAGGTCGTTTTTCTTCCAAGCAGTTTTCCACGTTAACAAAATATTTTATGCATGTTTTATTTACTTTACTTCCGGATTATATTATTTATATTTATAATTAAAGTAAATACACTTGTATGTTAATCACTTCTTGATAACGATCCCATAGTTAGTGCGAATAAAACTTTGACTATTACCAAGAATCACCTTGTTGAAATAATCTTTTGGTTGTTATTATTTCGTTAAGAGTATACAAGGTGAATCTGTATAGGTTGATATCAAAAAGATTTTTGTGTATTTGGTACCCTCACCATTTTATTAACAATCTCTTTATTGTCAGATTTGAAACCAAAAAGAAGTTGTCATGGGTTTTAGCTGAGGCACCAGGGTGTTCGAAAAGCTATTCAATAGATTATTAAACATTGGAACCCAAAATCATCTATAGGGAAGTCACTTTTGATTCTCAACAATTTTGGGTCATTTTCAAAGACTTTCCTCATGGATTCCTGAATGTTAATGTAACAACTGAAATAGGAAAGATCCTTGGTAATTGTTTGAACTTGATCCTGAATATGCCAACCCTACTAATTCATATGATGTTATTGCTAGAGTTGATATTGAAGTTTCTAAACCTCTTATAAAGGGCGTCCTGAGTCAAAATATTGCAGATTGTACACAATGGATTCTCTTTTATTATCTTAAAAACCCTCGTTAACTTTTTCCAGCTTGTTTCATCCCTAATTACAAAAGAAATGAAAGTAGAGGAAAGGTCAAATATGTTAGAAATCTATCTCAGAAGGTGTTAGGTTTATTGAAAGAATTCCTCCAAGCATGGTGTTCAACAATGGTTGGAATGTGTATAAAGAACCGATTAAAACCTCTCCCAAGAAGACTTCCAGAAAGAAACATCAAAGCAAGATATTTTTTATCAGGCTAAAAGATTGGCACTTCTGCAACTCTGTTTGCACTAACCAATTATTTGGAGAGAGATAATCTTTACATCATAATGAAAGATATGAGCAGGGTCAAAGTAGTGGTGGTGGTGGTGTTCTAAGAAGGTTCAAATGAGTCAGGGAAAGAAGCATATCTCGTGTTAGTTCCAACAATTTGATTGAATGCAATGTTAGACGTGATGAAGATATGGGGACTCAAGAAATGAAGAAAATCAAGTTATTGGCGACTGGGGAAAATATATTGTTATCTACCAGGGAGTTGAATCAGGGTAAGGAAACTGGTAACTTTCAAATTCTTGACTCCGTGTCTTTTTTCAATCTTAATTAAACAATATTTTCCTAAGTTTTTCTCCTTTCATAGAATTTTTAATCATTACCTCCTCGATAATTACCTATATAAAAATAATAATATCCTTCTTTTTAACCCTTCGGAATATCATTCCACTTATAATATTTACAACAACATGAAATTTCTAGCATGGGACACCCAGGGTATAGGGAATATATAAGCTCACTAGAGTTCATCTCAAAAAACTTCATATATAACTACAGTTTTGACATTATATTTCTGGGTGAAACTAAATCCACTATAACGAAATCATCTTACCTCTTAAATCAAATGCAACATCCTAATATATATGGTGTAATGAAGATAGACAAAGAATACACTACACCATTTTTTAATATTAGTAACCAAAATTCGTAATGGCTTAGCTGTCGTTATAAAATTTCCGTTAGGAATCCTCGTTACAAAATTTGTAACAAAATGGAGCATTACGAATTTTTTATTAGTCGTAACATAGGCGAGCTGTTACAAATCGTAACAGGTATATTTTTAGTGTGTGTCATTCACATGCTTGGTTATATTAGGATGGTAACATGTATATTTTTGTATGTACCATTCACATGTGTGCCATATTTTTTCCACCCAATAATCGTTGAATTAGAGGATATTTCTTCCCCTGACTTAGATCTTTCTCCCTCTTCTCTCGACTATTTCTATCATTTTTTATTTTCATTCTTCTTTCTCTTTTCTCCTCCCGCATCTGTTCTCTTCCTCTCAAATGAAGATTCACATCTTTGAAGAATTGATCTTCAATCATCTGTTAATCCAGTTTAGGTTTTTGATTTCGGTTTCGATCTTTGTAAATCTTTTATCATCATCAATTTTTTTGATTTTAAGGTTTCATCATCTGTTAAATCAGATTTTAGGGTTTCATTTAATATGATTTATTTTTCGATTTCATTTTAGGGTTCTTCAGAGTTGGAACTTTGAAGAACAGATCTTGAATCTCAACTTAGAAGGTACTATTTTGAATACGATAGAAGCAAGCTTAGTCTTTTTGTAAAATATAATCCTAGCTTTCTTCTTCATCAACCGTAGGTTTCTTCTACCAGTAAGGAGTAATATTTATCTAATTATACTTGGTAAGAAACGATAGAGTTTCCGTTTTTATAATTTACAGAGCTTGTTTTGCTGAATTTGATTGTGTTTTTGTGAGTGAATATTGTTAGAGTTAATTCAAAATAATTGATTTGGTTTAGATTAGGTGGTATTAGTCCTAGTATTTAGGTATTTTAACTGTCTTGAATAAGTAATCTAGTCATGGAAGTGTATCCTAAAAACTAGGGAATTATGTTAGCAATGAGTTAGTGGAGATATTCTTGTAATGCCTATTTAAAGGCTTTTGTGTTAATGTGAAAAATAATCCAGAGAAAATAATGAACGTAGATCTTATTTTTGAGTGTTTCAATCTCTCTCACTCACTCCTCTCCGTATTTGTAAAATATAACATGGTATCAGAGCTAGGTTGGAGAGTTGAGTTGAGGGAGACTTAAAAAAAAATTGTTTTTGTGTTGATTTAGTTTGTAAGTTATTTTTCTGAAAGAAAATATTGATGGTGTTATGATGATGATGAAGATGCAAACATTTAATTTGCATATGTTGGTTATGAAGGGATGATGATGATGATGATGATGATGATGATGATGATGATGATGATGATGATAGCAACAACAAATCAAAGATGTTGCTGATTTATGATGATGAAGAAGGATGATGCAATGATGAAGATAATGATGTTTTTAATTAATGATAATGATTATATGATGATAGTTAAGAAACTAATATTTTGAATTAAGGGAGGATGTTAGAGTTAATTCAAAATAATTGATTTGGTTTAGATTAGGTGGTATTAGTTCTAGTATTTAGGTATTTATCTAATCATGGAAGTATATCCTAAAATCTAGGGATTTATGTTAGCAATGAGTTAATGGAGATATTTTTGTAATGCCTATTTAAAGGCTTTTATGTTAATGTGAAAAATAATCCGAGAAAATAATCAATGTAGATCTTATTTTTGAGTGTTTCGATCTCTCTCTCTCACTCCTCTCTGTATTTCAGTAAAATCTAACAAATATTACATGTAAAGGCTTTGTATCCCATTTTTTTCAAGTGTTATGAGTCTAAGTAACAAGAGAACAAGTTAATTTGATAACAAATAAGATGTTACACTTGATATCGGTTAGTAGGATATGTCGTGCTCACGAGTTTCTATTCTTTAGAACTTGGGTTGTTGTTATCAGTAGCCAATAACTCGATTGCTCATTGGTTGTACTAGAGTAACATATGCAAAATTTTAAGTTTTTTATGCTATTTTTTTGTGTTGTCTTTGGATTCAGGGGATTTCCTGTTTGGCTAAAGTATATACCTGGTATAAGTTTTGAAGAGTTATGTTTGATGTGTATCACATATAATGAATGATTATGGACATATTGAGTGTGATCTAGGTGATCTTACGAGGGCATATACAGACTATGTTGCTAAAATGGCGGTAAATCTAGGAATTTGTGTACCATGGATCATGTGTAAGCTGGACGATGCCCCAGATCCAATAGTAAGTTCCAATAGCTCATGCTTGTAAATAATTCTAATTTCTCGTCTATTGAAGTCCATATATTATGTAGACACTAGACCAGAATCAGTTCCGCTTCTTGGTTGCATTCTTACCTTTTTGTTTATATCCACTAGCTAAGAAAAAATGAACAGAGAAATATACATCTAATAAGTGTCTCTGGGTCCAATCTATGATTTATTGGTCTCTTAGTTGTTAACAAGAGTTTGAGCTAAAACTTGAACTTGTGGAGACAAAAATGACATTACGTATAATTAGGTACAAAGTCTAACAAGAACCTTCCGAAGTTAGTGATAATATCCTGTTCTTCATTCTAACTTTTTAGACTTTGCAACAGATAAACACTTGTAATGGTTTCTATTGCGATTGGTTTTCTCCAAACAGGTGTTATAAACCAAAAAAGTTGACAGAAAACTAGACTGGCTGGTATGCTTTCATGTCTTGTTGGTCTTCATATTCTACATTCCAGTTGTGCATCACATTGTTTACTGATTGTCGTGGTAATTGGTATTACCATGAGAACGAACCCTCGCTTAGTATTCTTGTTGGTCGTTGTCTGTCTTACATGTTTACGGAGTTTGGTGGGCCTGGTCCTCATCGACCAGCTGAACACTTGGCGTTTACAGAATAGCTCCGTAAGCATTCACTACTACCAAAACCAATTTTGATGTGCAATGACACCTTTATCTTCTCTATCTTCAGCGTCGAGATAGACTCAAAGGAATAATTCTTAAAGAATAGGAAGTATCCTGAGCTCACTATTTTATCAGCTGGGCATGCTTTGCATGTTTTCATCAACGGTCAACTCTCAGGTAAACAAGCTTTTGAAGCTTTTTTGAGGAGATAAACAATGAAAGCTTTAACACTATTTCTTTTCTATAATCGTACTTGTTTTATATCAATGGTAGGAACTGCATACGGGAGTTTAGAGGACCCAAGGCTAACATTTAGAGAAACTATGAAGCTAAGATGCAGACTTCACAAGATTTCCATCTTAAGCATCGCTATTGGTCTTCCGGTTAGTTCCCCCCGTTCATTCTCTTACTTCCTTGTAGTTGCCTGCTCCACTTCTCTTATTTCCTTGCAGTAACTTCATAACTTCTCCCTACTATTTTTTGTGTGTGTCATCTTATTTGGAATAGCTTACTCTATTGCTTACTTCCAACTTCTAAGTATCAAGGTGTGCTTTGTTTACATGTTAATTGATGGATGCTTTGTTGTGAGATCAGAAAGGTTGGAGAACAAAGTGATTTAAGTGAGAATGGCAGCTGCAAGTTTTGAGTAAGTTTCTATGTAGTATCTTCCTGTAGTGATTTAAGTGAGAATGAACTGAACTTAGGAACTTAGAATGAACAAAATTTGATTCAAATGAACAGAATTTTGTTGAATTAGATTTAAGTGAGAATAAACAGAATTTGATTCAAATGAACAAAAAATTTTGGGTACTTAAAAAGAATTTATATTCAGATACGAATTGAGTGAATGTTGATATGAATTGAATAGAGAAACTATTGTTGAATGTGGATGATTGATGGAATGAAAGGTGTATGCAGATTATTTGGAATTCCGGCTTATTTCCGGCTGGAAATGAACTGCCAGTCAATATTGACCTAGTCAAAATTGGTCAATTGACTAATTTTGACCAGGTCAATGTTGACTAACAGTAATTCGTAACGGCTCAAAACTGTTTCAACAAGACATGTAGTAACAACTTAGGCTTGTTATAAAAATGACACGTAGATGTTACGGCTCTTTTTACAAAAAAAATCGTAACAACTCTCCTCTGTTATGAAATTCCACGTAGTAACGTCTTAACTCTGTTACAAACGCCGTTACAATTCCAAATTTGCAATAGCCCCATTTCCGTTACAAAATCTTTGTAATATGCCTTTTCACAACAGGTAAAAGCCGTTATAACCCCCAATACGTAATGCGCAAGTTCTGTTTATAATCGATAAAAATGGTGCAGTGATGTGAGGTCTAACTTTATTATGGAAACATGGATTCAATATAGAGTATATACATACCTCAAACTTTATGATAAATGTAATCCTTAAAGCTGGTGCCACAAATAGAGAATCATTCCTTACTTGTTTGTATAACTCTACATATGAAAATGTTCAACAAGTTCAATTAAGCTTGATCAAAGAAATGTGAGAAAATATGGACATTCATTGGGTCATCATAGGGGATTTCAACTCTACTACATACAACAATGAAAGATAAAGTTACCTCATTTCATCTAACTAATCAAACCCCATAATAACCAACACTGTCAACAATTTGGGTCTATTAGACATCCCATTTACTGGTAGTCCATTTACCTGGAAAAATCACAGAAATAACCAATCTCAAGTCAATACTAGACTTGATAGACCTCTATGCAGTTCATCATGGTTTGATAACTTCCCAAAAGCCATCCTAAATAACCTTTTTCCTTCTGATTTGAATCATATTCTCCAAACAAATCCCCAAACTAAAAATCCAAAAGATAAGTTCTATAAGCACTGGTTCACAAACCCAACTTGTAAAAAAGAGATACAACTTGGATGGGAAAAAAAGGAAAAAAGGGGAATACAACTTCCAAATTCACAAACAATTAAGAGAAACCAAGAAAATCTTGAGAAAATGGAAGGATAAAACTTTTGGAAATATACATAACATAATCAGAGATATTTATAAGCTACTTCATCAAATTCATAGTCAACAGAATATAGACTTCATTGAGGAGAAAAATATGCAAAAATAGCTTAATAATATTTATGAAGCAAAAAGCAGCAGCATATATTATTAGTGGATAGAAAATATACTACTCAACCAAGACGGAAACCCTAAAGTTTTTCATTCTATACCCAATTATATTAGAAGAAAAAACCAAATTAATTATTTAAATATAGGAATGTAATTTGAAAAGGCACAAAGGAGGATGTTGCTAACCTCTTCTTAAATTATTTCAGAACAATTTGCTACACTTCTAATCCCGAAGCAGATAATAGTCTCATGAGGCTCATTATCCCTTTGATAAGTGCTTAATCTACATGTTTTTAGTGTCTATTCCATTCTTGTTTTAGCTGTATTTCTTGTATTTTACCTTGTATTACTCTTGTTTTCTATTTTAGGTGAATAATATGAAATCAATGAAAATGATGTTAAAGATAGCTAAGAAGAAGGGAGTTTATTCCGGAATAAAAATAAGAAGTTAAAATATGGGAGCACAACTCTTGGACACAATTTCCAAGATTATTTACGGTTAGGAAAAGTATCCCAAGACCTAACCGTTAAAGAAGTGAATTGCGAAAACAAATTTCAGAAAGAATTACGGTTGGGTTGGACCTAACCGTAAATTTATTTAAAGATATATGAAGATTTTTTTCATTGCCATTTTGTAAAGGACGAAGAAATGAAGCCAACCCAAAAAGAATAAGGTCAATCGGAGATCGTATGAGGTAGTTGTGACCAAAATGGTGAAATTCAAAAAAAAAGTTCAAGAATAGTTACGGTTGGGTTCATTGGACTAGAACCCAACCGTAAATCTGGTGATTTTGATAAGATTCTCCTGACAGATTTACTGTAGGGTTGGACCTAACCATAACTAGGGTATTTGGCACGTGTGTGGGCTTCTAAAACAAGGAAAACACGGTCTCGGAAGGATTCTAAACCTAGATTTTGTGGATACTATATAAGGAGACATCCAAGACATTAAGAAGAAACCTTTTACACAACTTTGCAAGTCTTAGAGGAGATCAGCAACACAATGAGAAAAATCTAAGGTTTGGAGCGGTTTCATCATCGTAACGAATTATCTTACTCTTATGTATAACATGGATGATTCTACATCCATGAGTAGCTAAACACTTAATTTATTGAGGATGAATTCTAAGTTCTAAATGCTAATTTTTAGGACCCAGAACCGGACCTGAAGCCACCAGGTCTGATTTCTGTTTCGGTTCCGGGTAATGGGTACCCATTGACAACCCTGGTCGCATGAGGTACACTTACTGATAAGACAATTTCACAGGAAACTAGTTAGATTGAGAGTATGGTTTAAAATGTAAAATAATTTTATACCATAAACGACTAAAATGTCAGAAGAGTTAGCGAGATTAGACTTTTCACATTTAGAACAACGGTTGAACAACATAGAAAAGGTGGTGCAATGAATGTCTGCGGTGATTATTCCTACCTTTGAAAAAGAGGTCGAAAAGCTGAATGATGTGTTCCAACAACCATAATTCAGCTATGGTTTCCAAGATCACCCAAATTTCAGCTATGCAAACAAGCAATCTGCAACTTCTAATCCATATGGGCGAAAAAGTGGATTCCAACAACCATAATTCCAACCACAGCCGTAACCTCAAATTCCAAAGGAGGATGCCTCTGAGAAGATGATTACCATGATGCAAGTCTCTCATCAATGTTCCAATAAAGTCAGCAACAGAACCAACAACATCAGCAGAAGACAGATACTGCCATTAGGGACTTCCATACTCAAATAGGGCGAATGGTAACTGATATGAGTCTAATAAAGGAACAAGCATCAACAAAGCTTCCCTCATAAATTTTTTTGAATCCAAGATAGAATGTTAGTGTAGTGACTTTGAGAAGTGGGAGGCAGGTCGAAGATCCAATTCAGTAAGAAAATGTTAGTAGTGATTTAGAAAAAGAAGTAGAGATAGAAACCGTACCCAAGGAAAAGAAAAACTCAACCGGCCAATATAAGGACTTGGTTCCTAATTTTACAACTCCACCACCTTTTCCTAGTCATTTTTCCAAGTCAAAGAAGAAAACTCAAGATAAAGAGATCATGGATATTTTCAGCACGGTCCAAATCAACATTCCATTTATTGAATCCATCAGAATGGTACCCAAGTATGCCAAGTTTATGAAGGATTTGTGTACAAAGAAGGTTAAGTTGATTGCTAATAAAATTACTCATGTGAGTAAAAGTGTTTTAGCTATCTTGTTGAAGAAGATGCCCGCAAAGTGCAATGAGCCTAAGGGTTTCACGGTACTAATTACTATTGGTAACCGCATATTTGAGCGTGTTTTTCTTAATTTGGGAGAATCCATTAGTGTTATGTCATTCGATATTTATGATTCTTTGAACCTTGGACCATTAAAAGAGACGTGAATTATAATTCTATTAGCTAATAAATATATATCCTAAGGGACTCGTAGAGGACGTGTTGGTTCAAGTGAATGAATTAATCTTCCCGGTTGACTTCTATATTGTGTATATGCATAAATGAGATAATTGTTCGTCTACTTCATTACTTCTTGGGAGACCATTTATGAAGACTGCAAAGACGAAGATTGATGTCGATAATGGGGCACTTACTATGGAGTTTGATAAAGAAATTATATGCCTCAATATCTTTGAAGCGATGCGTTATCCAAGTAATGTCCATACCACACTCTCTATTGATGTACTGATATTGATGTATTGATATTGATGTCTATGGGATGCCTAATTTGGACGTCGACGTTGCAAAAGAATTGGTGGAGATGTGTGATTCCTTAACGGCATTACAAGAAGCTCAAACAGGTAATATTTTATATAAATCTCTACCCATAACTGATGAAGTTCCTTTACCTTCTGTTATGTAGGCACCTAAATTAGAACTGAAGCCTCTACCTGATCACTTAAAGTATGCTTACTTGGGTAATAGGGAAGAGCTCTCGGTCATTATTACAAAGAATCTCACAACATTACATGAAGAAAGCTTGATTAGGGTTCTGAAAGAACATAAAACGGCCATTGGTTGGACGGTTGCTGATATCAAAGGTATAAGTCCATTCATGTGCATGCATAGAATCCTAATAGAAGGAGATGCAAAGCCAGTACGTGACGCTCAGCGTAGGATTAACCCCCCAATGATGGAGTTCGAGAAAAAAGAGATCCTAAAATTTTTAAGTGTGAGGATGATTTACCCAATTTCTGACAGCAAATGGGTTAGTCTGGTACAGGTGGTACCAAAGAAGTATGGTGTTACTGTTGTCAAAAATCAAGATGGCGAACTTGTTCCTACACGAGTTCAAAGAGGATAAAAAGTATGCACAGACTATAGAAAGCTTAGTTATGCTACCCGGAAGGATCACTTTCCTTTGCCTTTCATTAATAATATGTTAGAGAGGTTATCAAGACATTCACATTATTGTCTTTTGGACGGTTATTCGGGTTACAATCAGATTGTTATTACACTGGAAGATCAAGAGAAGACTACTTTTACTGTCCTTTTGGTACGTTCAAATATAAACGGATGTCGTTTGTTCTTTGCATGCGCCTGCCACTTTTCAGAGATGTATGGTTAGTATATTTTTTGATTATGTGGTATGCATCATTGAGGTATTTATGGATGATTTTAGTGTTTATGGTGATTCTTTTGATATTTGCTAAGAAAATCTTGAACTTGTTCTAAAAAGATGCATCGACACTAATTTTGTTCTTAATTGGGAGAAATGTCACTTTATGGTCAACCATGGTATAATGCTCGTTCACATTGTATCATATCGAGGGCTCGAACTATACAAAACAAAGATAGACTTAATAAGAAACTTACAATACCCAACTTCGGTGAGGGAGATTCGCTCGTTTCTTGGTCATGCAGGTTTTTACAGGCGGTTTATCAAAGATTTCTCCAAAATCTTATTGCCAATGTTCAAATTGTTGTAAAAAGAGGTTACCTTCAACTTTGACAAGGAGTGCAAAGATGCCTTTGACAGATAGAAAAAATTGTTGAAAACTGCACCAATTATCAAGTCACCCGATTGGAGTTTACCGTTCGAGTTGATGTGTGATGCGAGTGACTATGCAGTTGGAGCCATTTTGGTTCAAAGGGTGGAAAATTGTCCCACATGATTTTTTTATGCATTTAGGACCTTAAACGATGCGCAAATCAACTATTCTACTACCGAGAAAGATTTGTTGGTTATAGTATTTGCACTAGAAAAACTTAGATCATACTTGGTGGGTACAAAAGTGGTTGTATATTCTGATCACGCAGCACTTAGGTACCTCCTCAATAAGAAAGAAGCTAAGCCAAGGCTAATACGGTGGATCTGTTATTGCAAGAATTTTACATATAAATTAGAGACAAGAAATGTGTTGAGAATATTGTACATATCATTTAAATAGATTTGTTGTTTCTGAGGAAGAAATTCCCTTACAAGATCGTTTCCCGGACGAATTTTTTTTGTCAATAGAAGATTCAAACCTTTGGTATGGTGATATAGTGAACTACTTGGTTACGAGGGAGGTACCTAGTACGATTTCTAATTTCCAAAAGTTGAAGCTTAAGAAGATAGCCAAGCAATATGTGTGGGATGATCCCTACTTGTAGAAATACTTCCCAGATCAGATCATCCGCAGGTGCGTACTTGACTCTGAATTTCAATTCATCCTTACTTTCTGTCATTATTATGCTTTTGGTGGGCATTTTGGTTTTAAACGTACCGCTCTCAAAGTCCTTGAGAGTTTGGCCCACCCAATTTGAGGATGTGTATGCTTTGTGTAAATCTTGTGATAGATGTCAACAAACGGGCAATCTAGGTGCTCTAAATCAAATCCCACTAACACCGATTCTTGAGGTAGAGATATTCGATGTGTGGGGAATTGATTTTATGGGCCCTTTGGTTAATTCTTTTGGAAAATTTTATATACTTCTTGATGTGGATTATGTTTCAAAATGGGTGGAAGCTAAATCCACCCCTACTAATGATTCTCAAGTTTTTTGTGAGTTTGTGAAGGAAAATATTTCCACTAGACATGGAACACCACGTGTGGTTATCAGTGATGGATGATTACACTTTCAAAAATCCTTCCATGTTCTTCTCAACAAGTACAATGACACACATAATATTGGTATGCCTTACCACCCACAAACTAGTGAGCAAGATAAAATTTCAAATCGTGAGATTAAGTATATTCTAGAGAAAACCGTCAATACTATAGGGAAATATTAGAGTTTAAGGCTTAACGATGCATTATGGGCATATAGAATGGGCATACAAGACACCGATTGGTATGTTTCCATATCAGTCGGTTTATGGCAAAGATTCCCATCTCCTGGTTGAACTTGAGCATAAAGCTTTATGGGCGATAAAGATGTGCAACATGGAGTATGATAAAGCGGAGAAACAAAGGAAACTACAAGGAGACAATTAAGTTTACGAGACTTCTCGTATATACAAGGAGAAAACTAAGTTTTTCCATGACAAGATGATTTCTCTAAAGAATTATGTTGTGGGACAAAAAAAATTCAATATAATTCTCGTCTTAAATTATTTCCCAGTAAGTTAAGGTCTCGATAGAGTGGACCAATTGGTTTCACTAATGTTTTTTATTATGGTGCAGTTGAGGTTACTAGTCTCACGAAGGGGACAATTATCAAAGTCAACGGCCATAAATTGAACCTATATGACAAAAACTTTTATACGGATAATGTAGATGTAATTGGACTTCAGGATTTGCTCCCTCTGGAGGAGTAACACGGGCGAGTAAATAATCGGGCTGACGACTTTAAACCAAGCGCTACATGGGAGGTAACCCATTGGTTTTGTATTTCTATCTTTTATCTTTTTATGTGAGTTTTATTGGCTATGCATATCATATTAGAAATTTCCCATCTTAAATTTATACATTGGATGAGTCAATTTACATTTAGGACAGTATAAAGTTTAAGTGTGGGGAGTGGTTAAGCATTTAGAGTTTTAGTATTCGCTTTCGTAGGTAAATTTTTTAAACTTTTTGTAAATATTTGCATGAAAACTTCTAACTTTTAGAGATTGTAGAGCCACTTAGTATACTTCTAACTAAGTTTACATATAGAGTCCTCACCGAAATAATTGAACTTAAAAGTACTAGAGAATGACATTCGGGTTTCTTAGTTGTTGAGGAATTAACCATGCCGGTGGAAAACTAGGTGCAGAAAGAAAACAACATTAGAGAAGTTGATCAATCATTAGTGTAAACTACTCATATATGAGTGAGGCACCAAACCTTCAATATTGTCTGTTTAGAGTATTTCATATGCGCAAACTCCGGGTAGAATGATGAGCTACCCAACCTCGCACGCCTTCAACACTTTTCTGATCTCTTGAGTTCTAATTCTATCAATCATGAGGGTGTCATCAGAATTGTTAACTCTATCTTGTAGTCTTGTTTGCAGTTAGCACCATTCACTTGACAAAGCAGCAATAGAAACACACCATCATCAACAAACGGAACGACATTAAAAAGAAGAGCAAGAATTTTATATCCAAGTTGAAGGCTAAGTACAAAGCGAAGAAAAAATATCAAAAGAAGTGAATTTTTTATGAAGTTTATGATACCAAGATAATACAAGATGTGAAGAATCAAGTGGTAAAGTCCTTCTCCCACAGCCATATTAGTTTCATTGTATTTGTTTTAGTTTGTTATTTTGAGTTTTTCAAAAAAAAAAGAGATATATGTTTTATATTGCTTTAGTGTGTATTTGTTTTTGTATTCATTTAATAAGGTTGTGCGGAAAAAGAAATCTATAAAGGAGTTTCAAGCAACAAGAAATTGAGGGAAAGAGTTATGAATTGTCAAAGTTCTATGAAATTCAAGAGTTCATCATCAATATTTGAATCCGAAGATAAAGAAGACGAAGACGTTTTTATTCGTTGTGAGAGTGGTTCTGATTGTATAGATCGGGTGAGAAGGTAAGTAAGCATTCCCATCCTCGCATAATGGCTGACTTCTTTTCTTAGAGATCATCACAAATATCTATAGGAAGAAGTTTTTCAAAATGAAAATAAAAAGAAGTTTTCAGCGTCACCATTCAACATGTGCAAGTGTTCTATCTTCACTACTGCTTGTATACATGTGAAAACCATTTTTATCGTCTTACGAGTGTAAATTTCATAAAATATTTTTGGTGAGGCAGAAGTCAATGAGAAATACTTATTTGATCGCTATTGAGGCTAGGTTCTTTCATTATGGCATTGGTTTCACCTACTCAGTGATTAAGCATGAGTAGCTTTTTGGATACATGTGCTCTGGAATATTTGGAAGTTGGAATTTAGGTTTCGTGGGTATACCTCTTATAAACCCTCACGAGACTATAACTCGTCCACTAGGGCCTCCTAGAGGTTTAAAGGCTTGTTGCACATGCTAAGTGAAACTGTGTCCTCGAAAAAAGGGAGTTGTTGTATATTAGTTTGAAGTAAGTTAGTTTAGGTAGGTAGTTTGCTCGAGGACTACCAAAAGCTAAGTGTGGTGGAATTTGATAAGTGATTAATTTACATTTTTTTAGCGTCAATTTCATTCTTGTTTTAGCTATATTTCTTGCATTTTACCTTGTATTACTCTTGTTTCTACTTTATTTGTTTCTTTAGGTGAATCATCTGAAATCCGTGGAAATGGTGTTAAAGAGAGCTAAGAAGATAAAAGGAGTTTATTCCGGCAAAAAATAAAAAGTTAAAAGATTGGAGCACAACTCTTGGACACAATTTCCATGAAGATTTACGGTTAGTAAAAGTATCCCAAGACCTAACCGTAAAAGAAGTGAATTGCGAAAACAAATTCCAGGAAGAATTACGGTTGGGCTAGACCTAACCGCAAAATTATTTGAAGATATATAAAGATTTTTTCACTTCCATTTTGTAGAGGACGAAGAAACGAAACCATCCCAAAAAATGAGGTCAATTGGACATCGTATGAGGGAGTTGTGACAAAAATGATGAAACTCAAAAATAGTGTTCAGGAATAATTACAGTTGGGTTCATTGGACTCGAACCCAATCGTAAGTATGGTGATTTGACAAGATTTTCTTGTCAGATTTACGGTTGAGTTGGACCTAACCGTAATCAGGGTATTTGGTACTGTATGGGCTTTTAAAACAAGGAAAACATGGTCCCGGAAGGATTCTAAACCTAGATTTCGTGGATACTATATAAAGAGATATCCAAGACATTAAGAAAGCACCATTTATACAACTTTGCAAGTCCTGGAGGAGATCAACAACACAATGAGCCAAAGCTAGGGTTTGGAGTGATTCCATCAATAACGAATTCTCTTACTCTTATGTATAACATGGATGCTTTTACATCCATGAGTAGCTAAACACTTAATTGATTAAGCATTAATTCTCAGTTCTGAACATGATTTGATTTAATATATGAATTTATTTAAAGTTCTTCACATGATTATTGTTTGTTTCTACTATGAGGAATGTTTATGATTGATTAATTGATTGTTCTAGGTGGCCAACAAAATCAGTTTCTTGATTGATCTATTGATAGTAATGGTTAGCATATTCATAATTATTTAATAACTCTTACATAAGTAAAACACGTGAGACCTTACACGGGGATTTTGTAAAGCTATCGCGTATAGAAACAACACTAGAAAGTGGACCTTGCTAGAATAAACCTATACAGTCATAAAATATAAACCATTTGAACAAATTACACTTAGAGTGTGCTACTTCTAGGTGGTTTAGAAGAATAGAATCTGGTATTCGAGCGCTTCAGTAGCCAGTGACCAAAGGACTTTTGGGGATAACACTGCTCTAGCTATTATCCTATTGTTGGTAATAATTTGTGATTAATGACGAATAAATGAGTATACTAATTCAATGATTGCTTAGTAACGAATAAGGATTCCTTGATTATATCTCTCTCCATTGCTTACAACTTAATTTTTTAATTGCTTTCTTATTTACTTTGCTCAAAACCCAAATATAAAAAAAACCTTTGTTACATTTTAATGACAACTAAAACTCATCGCTCTTTGTGGGAACAAATTTTATTTACTATTATATTATTCATTAGTGAAGTAGAAGATAAGTGAATTAATTAGTGCACCTACGACATGCATCACCCTTGCATAGCGGAACAGGAAAACATCCAGCTCATTGCTTTACCGACCCCCTGAGAAAGAAAGAAAATACAGTGTTTTATAAATTAGACCATGGGAGGCTCGATGTCCAGATGGTTTTTAAGCTCGCTTCTACAAAAAAAAAGGGATATTATGGGGCAATATGTGGTGGCCATGGTACAATAATTCTTCAAGTCAAACACGATGCTAAAAGAACTGAACCATATTTTCCAGACTCTCATTCCAAAATACAAATATTTGGAAACTCTTGCAAATTATAGACCTATAAGTGTATGCAAAATATCATACAAAATAATATCTAAGATAATGACTAACGGAATGAATTCTATACTTCATAAAATTATCTCTCGTTGGAAGGATGCTTATGTTCCTAGAAAAAATATCATGGAAAATATTATTATTACGCATGAAGTCATTGACTGCATAAAGAAGACTAAGGCTTACTTTGGTGTTGTTGCTGTCAAATTGGATATGGCCAAATCTTTCGACAGAATGTAATGGTCTTTCATCATCAATATCCTGTAGAAAATGGGATTTTATGAACATTGGTGCAAGATGGTGTATCGGTGCATTAGTACAACCACAATTTTATTTTTTCTTAATGGTGCACCAATAAATGCTTTCCATACCACTAAAAGACTAAGGCAAGGTGATGCTTTATCACCATACATCTTCATCATGTGCATAGATGGTTTTAGTAGATTGATTAGTGCTACTGTCAATGATGACCTCTTAAAACCTATAGTTTCATGTAAAAACTGCCCAACCATATCCCAATTGTATTTGCAGATGATTGCATACTTTTCATCTCAGCTTCTGGCGATTCACTCGATAACCTCACTAACATTATTCACAAGTTCACCGAGGCTTCTAGAAAAATGGTTAATCTCAACCAATTTTGCATACATTTTAACAAAAATCTAAGTGAATAAGAAGTTAAAAAAGACATAAGTGGTACGATGGGCATGAATGTTATGCCCTTGGATGAAAAATACCTGGGCATCAATCTTTTTACCAGCAGATACAAAAACAAATGTTTTCAGCAAACTTATGACAAGATGCAAAGACTCTAACAATGGCAATGAAAACTAATAAATCAAGCATGAAAAAGTACTCAAATTCAAGCTGTTCTTGGTACAATATATCAATTTCAGATGAGATGCTTGATCATGCCTCGTAGCATAGTTAACAAGACGGAAGTTCGGAAAATGAATTATTAGTGGAACAAAATCTCAAATAAGGACATGTAATTTAAATCCTAGAAATTTTACTTCCCTGCCAAAAATATTGGAAGGTCTTGGATTTAAAAATATTAAAATCTTCAATGAAACTCTTCTGACCAAACTAGCATGAAGATTATTAAATGAACAAGAGTCAATGTGGGTTAAAGTTCTTTAAGCAAGATACTTTAAATAAATAAATCCTTTGCATCATGGAATCAATAACCAAGGAAATTGTATATAGAAGAGCATATGTTGTGGTTTTGAATGGGTAAGAAAATTTCATATACGATAGATTGGAGATGCAAAAATGTGGAAGTTCTTGAAGACAAATAGATTAAAGGAATTACTCATGAAGATGTCAGATTGGATACTAACTCCTGTTAGAGCATTTCTCGGTCAAACTCACAAGTTATGGTATGTCAAGCTTGTTGTCAATGTTAGATGAACAAACTATGTCTTGATTTATAATCTACTTAAGTCAGTCGCGGACTAGGATTAGAGCATGGTAGTGGGGTATCAGAATTCACCGGATAACCCTTGAAGATTGAACACTAAATTATAACGAAGAAATCTGCGAGGAATTCATCAACAAAGGTATGTGAAGATTAAATATCTCATTTACTCATTATTTATATCATTATATCTACCGAGACAATGTCGTATGTCTTTAGTATATTGATGAATTGCAAAGAAGAAGTTTAGAGATCAAGCTTTTACTTGAATTTTTTTGAAACATGAATGCAAGCATTGGATAATCATAGGTTTATCGGTTTCGAGGTTGAAAACAATTCATTGTTCAAAAAACTATGTATCCGTAAATATAAACCTAAAAAAATCAAGAAGTACCAAGTTTGCAAACTTGTTCCCAAACATATTTTTCAGTATGCAAACTTGTTCACAAACTGAATTTCTCAGTTCACCAACTGGTTCACAAAACTAATTTTTTAGTTCACAAACTTGTAGAAAAACTTGATATTCCGGGACACTTTTAAATTTTTCTTTGATCACAAACTGATTTTATCAGTTCATGAACAGTACACTTTTGGATTTGTTTTTAGGCACTTCAAAGTTGTTTTTGTTCACCAAACTGATTTCTCAGTTCACGAACTGTACACTCTTGAGCATGTTTATGTACACTTCAAATATTACATGTAGGCAGACTGATTTTTCAGTTCGCGAACTTGCATGTGTTTGGGTGTTATTGAACTCCAATATTGCTGGATGGTTCACGACCTTATTTGGTCCATTGCGAGCTAACTTTGTTAACGGGTCTTTAACCAACAAATATGTAGGTGCACATTCTTCTTTATAACTCAAGGCAAACTTCTCACATGCTTACATGGTTTCCATTCTTTGGAATCAATCTATTTTGAGAAATTAAGTTAGTTTGGGATCAAAGTAATTCGTAAATATGGAAACTAGTTCACGAACTTTCTTTGTCCTTAAGAAATAATTACTTGGAATCAAAATAATTCATAAATATGGAAACTAGTTCACGAACTTACTTTGTCCCACAAAAAAAAATTGCTTGAACTTTAAAAAAATCTAGCTTAATTCATCATTATAAATAGAGGAATCTCCGCAACCTTGAATCCCAATCCCGGCATGATGTTTCCTAGTTGCGCTTAGAGTCGTCCTCTAAAGACCTAGGTTTCTTTACGAAACTGTATTTAGGTTAACTTTTAAAGTCTTCACTAAGGGATCCGTGAAGCCCGGTCAGACCACAAGTACAAAAATGGATTCGTCCACAGATAATTTTTAAAATTTTAAAACATAATTTTTTTATTAATTAAATTGATAATACAATTTGATTGGAACCTATTCTAAAGCTTAATTTTAAAATAAAGAAACAAAATTAATTTGGAGTAAAATATGAGGGGAGTTCTAGGATGTCAGGATTCCACTATATTATGTATACTTAAGTATCAAAACGTTTTATAATTTCTCCAAAAATGTCTCGAAACGATTTAGGACATGTGAATAAGTTTCGAAAAATAATTATTTTAAAACCAATAACAATTCTTTAAATAACTGATAATTTTATTCACTAGGGTTGCTTGTAAAAATTATTTTCATATGACAAACTCAAACTTAAGGACAAATGAAGTCAATTATTATCAATTTTAAACAAGAATAAAAGGCCATGGAGAAATAATTTATAAAATTATTTAAGATACTTTAGCATGCATAATATAGCTTCCTCCCTAATCCTAGAAAAGTGATTTAGCCACTCATGGTAATAAGAAAAACACAAGAAAATTGATTAACATTTGATTTTATTATTATGGAAAAAGGACTTATAATTTTCTTTTATTGTTCCATTTATTCAACGACACACCATGAAAGTATAAAAAGAATAACAGACCTCAAATGCAGTTCAGAAAGGTTGTTTGGAGCAACTGTAAAGAAAGCTGCTCCCTGGAGCTTTAAAAGAATGACTGACTTTTGGAGCAGTAAAGTCTGAACTGTTGTTTATACTATTTAGAAAACCTTTGTAGTATCCCTTGAATATGAAAGTAATGACCACACGATCTACAACATTTCTTTAGTGTATTATCTTCTTCTTTTTCCTTTTTCGCCTGAAAGTTCAGACAAGAATTTTCTCGAACTAATTTTTTTTTCCTAAACTTTAATCTAGTCTCTCCCCTCTCTACATCCCCCAATCTTCTTACAAGCCTCCAATTTATACCCAACAGCTCCAAATCCTCCACATCTCTTTGAAATAAACTCCCAATTCTTCTCGGCAGATCCTCGAAGAAGAATTCTTCTCGGTATGATTATTTTCTTTTCTTTCTCAATATGATTTTGTTCCTTTTTAAGATATTGTTTCCTTCTACTCGATTGTTGCTTTGATGTTCGGAAAATATATGGAAACAACCTAACTTTCACGTGAAAACTGATTTTGTCTCCGATAATATTTTCACGATATTGTTGATTTTTAAAAGTTTAAACTTTGTACAAACTGCCGGAGATAAGGTAAGAATATATTCGCTCTTTAACCCCTTTAAATTCTCTTGAAATCTCTTAACATAATCTTCAAAGCCAAGAATGTTAAACTCCCGCCAAAAATCTTGTTTGAAATGAATATAAAACACACTAATACTAACTGAAATATAAATTTATAAAACACACTAAGTTGTACATCACCTTGTCAGTAGAATTGAAGAATGGATGCCCTAACAATTTTTACTCTCGCTTAAGATTGACTAATCCCCAAATCAATGTTAAAATATGCTAGGGTTCAGAACTTCGTCAATTTACGCTGAGTAATGAAAATTTGGAAATATAGTGACTTATAAATCGAGTGATATACATACTCAATCAAAATAATGGAGGGATAAGATTTAGTATTTCAGTTACTGAGCTCTGGTGGTGTAAGGAAAAAAAAAAGGAAGAAATCGATAATAAGATTTATATCATCTGGATTTCGAATCTAGTTCCTGACTTTCACACATTATAAACCCTAAACAAACAAAAAAAAAAAAAACATTCATGATCTAGAAGCAACGACATGTATTTTAGGTTTTTTGACTTCCATAAAAAAATGGGTGAGAGAGGACACTAAGAGAGTAAGAGAAAAAACAACTGCCTAATGCTAGGGTTTAAGGTGAGGAAGATGGGGGATTCTTCTAGGCTCAGTTTTGGAAGTAAAGGTGGTTGTTGTGTTGTTAGCTTACTAACGTACTTAAAGTGTGTTAAATAACGGTAACATTTTGATATATTTTTTCGTTCTTACCAATATTTATAGATATTGATGAAAAAACGATGACATTTTAAATTGAAGGTGATTATTGAAGAATTGATTAAATTCGTGATATTGGTAAAATTGAGTGAATTGATTGGAACATCGATAAAATTAAGTGGTATTTAACTAGATCAAGGAATGTTTAGTGACATTGAACTAAGCCAAAGAATCCAATTTCACTCGGTTTCACTCAATATTATTAGATCATACCCATTTTCACCAACTATCCATCAATTGCATCCAATTTGTGTCCAAGTATACACAATTTCATTATATGAAACTCACTTTCACCAATTGCATCAAATTTGAGTCTAAGTATACACAATTTCACTAGACCATACTCACTTTCACCTATTATCGCATCCAAAGTATACTCAACACTAGATCATACTCAATTTGAGTCCAAATTTACTCGATTTCACTCAATATCACTAGATCATACTTACTTTCACTCATTATTCACTGATTGAATCCAATCTTACATAATTTCCCTAGAGCATACTCATTTTCACCAATTATCCACCAATTGCATCCAATTAGAATCCAAGTATACTCAATTTCACAAGATCATACTCATTTTCACCAATTTCATCCAATCATTTTACTCAATTTCACTAGATCATACTCTTTTTCAATGATTATCCACCAAGTTTAGTCAATTTCATTTGATCATACTCATATTCAACAATTATTAACCAATTGTGTCAAATTGAGTCCATTTTCACTAAATCATACTCGTATTCATCAATCATCCACTAATTTAATCCAATTTTACTCAATTTCACCGGGTCGTACTCAGTTTCATTGATTATCCACCAATTGCATCCAAATTGAGTCCAAGTTTAGTCAACTTAATTTGATCATACTCATATTCAACAATTTTTAACAAATTATGTCAAATTGAGTCCAATCTTCACTAGATCATACTCACATTCATCAATTATCCACTAATTGAATATAATTTTACTCGATTTCACTGGATAATACTCACTTTTAACAATTATCACCAATTACATCAAAGTAAGTACAATCTTAATAAACCTTGCTAGATTATAATCACTTTAAACAATTATTCACCAATTGCATCAAATTGAGTCCAATTTTACTAGATTATGATAACTTTAACCAATTATCCACCAATTGCATCCAATTTGAGTGCAAGTATACTCAATTTCACAAGGTCATACTCATTTTCACCAATTACATCCAATCAGTTTACTCAATTTCACTAGATCATACTCACTTTCACCGATTGTCCACCAATTGTATATAATTGAGTCCAAGTTGTTCATTTGATCATACTCATATTCAACAACTATTAACCAATTATGTCAAATTGGGTTAAATCTTCACAAGATCATACTCACATTCATCAATTATCCACTAATTGAATATAATTTT
>JAJJMC010003761.1:12703825-12721785 GCA_023531435.1 Papaver californicum | reverse complement strand
CATACTCACATTCATCAATTATCCACTAATTGAATATAATTTTACTCAGTTTCACCAGATCATACTCACTTTCACTGATTATCCACTAATTGCATCCAAATTGAGTCCAAGTTTAGTTAATTTCATTTGATTATACTCATATTCAACAATTATTAACCAATTGTGTCAAATTGAGTCCAATCTTCACTAGATCATACTCACATTCATCAATTATCCACTAATTGAATCCAATTTTACTTAATTTAACCGGATCATACTCACTTTCAACAATTATTCACTAATTACATCAAAGTAAGTACAATCTTACTAAATCTTGCTAGATTATAATCATTTTAAACAATTATTCACCAATTGTATCAAATTTAGTCTACTAGATCATAATAACTTTAACCAATTACCAACCAATTGCATCCAATTTGAGTCCAAATATGCTCAATTTCACTAGATCATACCAATAATCAACAATTATTACCAATTGTGTCAAATTGAGTCCAACCTTCACTAGATCATACTCATGTTTATCAATTATCCACCAATTGAATCCAATCTTACTAAACTTCACTAGATCATACACACTTTCACCAATTGTCCATCAATTGTATCCAATTTGAGTCCAAGTATACTCAGTTTCAATATATCATACTCGCTTTCACCAATTATCAACCAATTGCATCCAATTTGACTCTAAGTTTACTCAGTTTCACTACATCATACTCACATTCAACAATTATTCACCAATTATGTCAAATTGAGTCCAATCTTACTAAACTTTATTAAATCATACTCACTTTCACCAATTATCCCCAATTGCATCCAATTGAATCCAATTTTACTCAATTTCACTAGATCATATTCACTTTCCTGATTTATTCTAGAAATTTCTAACATAATCCAAATTACCTTGTTATAAATCACTGACGTATACATACCTATCCATGATCCATTTCGACATAAAGTACACGTAAAAAAATGTCAATCAACTAAAAGAACATAAATTCTTATTTATTTTTAAATAGACCAGTAAATAACATGTCTCATATTAAATATATATAAACAAAAGAAGTTAGGTGCTAAATTCCCGTCCAAATATTGGGCACCATTTCTCCCCTTCGAAATTGTTAGATTGATATTTCACATTAATTTCAGTTTGTGATTTTCAGCCTAAATTTCGGTGGGAGTAATCCCGCCAAGTTAATTTGTCAATAATTTTGGTGGGATTTTCTTTACACGATTTGAATTTTCCATAATCTCACAATTTTGGTGGAATACTCGGTTCCAAAAGAAAATTCACCCATATAATTTCAAGCCTTATTAACCAATTTTTCTACTTATTACCGAGCTAGGGTTAGTGCCTCGCTCAGCCCTCTTCTTGAAAAACTCCACCACCACCACCACCACCACCACTGTCTAAGGTCTAGATATTTATGAAAACCATAGATTCTGAACTTCGTCCATTCCAACTTCTTTTTCTTCGAGGGTTAATCAAAACCCTAGATATTTGTTAGATAATTAATTCCAACCTTAATTGAAAAACCTTTTCTTCGCGTCCTCCTTATTCATCGAACTTCTTCAACTGAGAATGGACAGCCGAAACAGATCGAGTATTTTACCGTGATTTGGGTAAGATTTTAATTATCTTCTCACTAGTGTAACTAATGAATCCTCTCTTTAGGCATAAGGTTCCGAAAATCTAGGGTTTCATTTGTAAAAAATACATGTTAGGGTTCTGAACTTCTGATGTACGGTTTTTTTGAAAATCTAGTTTGTAAAAATTCATGGATTTTTAAGTCAGGGTTTGCGGACTTTTGATTAGTAATACTTCGAATCTATTACCAGTTGAGGAGTACTCCTTTTTTTTTTCTTCCTTTATTTCGATGTTCACTCTCACGAGTTCCTATTAATAACAGGTTAGGGGTTCCTTAAGTTTAGTTTTGACAGCACTGATTTTAGAGGATCGTGGATGGGTAAGCTCCAGACATGATACCAACTTTTATTATTTTGCTCTGGGATTCAGATTAAGCTACTGTTGAGGTTTATTAATCAATTTCGTTTATTTTGGGAGTTTTAATCAATCAGTTACTTCGTTTCAGTTCATGGTAGTAGTCACTACTCGAGATTAAGGATCCAAATCATGAAATAAGCTTTTACGCATGTTGAGCATACCATTCTTCGAAGTGTGCTTCAAGTTATCATACCACTCTTTTTCCTGGTGTCATGTGTTTCCTATTTATGAATACCTTTAGATTCTTGAATCAGATAAGGCAGAGAGGTTAATTGCAGGTGTTGTTGCATATGGTACACAACTAGTTGTGTTCCAGAGGTATTTGTTGGTGGTTTTCCCTGTATTCCTTATTTTGGTGTTACAAAGGCATATTTAATACAGTTGCAAATTTATAATATAATGCATATACAGAAGCTAGATAAGTTCTATATCTCAAACTTAGATTACATGTACCCACGCATTGTTTATATCCTTGGTTGCTCATCTTCCTGAAATGGTTAAGCCTTCTTAACTTAAGGAACTTGGTGTTGCAGCAAGTTCCCGATAAGATTGAAAGGGTTATGGTTGGTATTGAAGCTTACTTGAGCATTAGGAAGCGTACTTGTGATATTGGTGTCTCTGTTTTCAAGTTCGATGTTGAAAGTGTGAAAGCTAGTAATGAAAAGGTATTTTTTGTTTCATGATCTCGCAATATTTTTAAATATTATTTATTACTGATTCTTTTTTTAATTTGTAATCCAATTTATACGTTTTGATTGGCTTTCTAGTACATATCTTATTGTTTTTCAAACGTTAAACGTTACTTGTTGTGATTGTGTACATGATTTCTTAGGAGATCTGTGGGATAGATAAAAGTGTTGTCCAGTAATGGATGGAAAGTCGACAGTGTTACAAACATCTGTTATCAACATGGCTTCACTTGGTTATTTATATATATTTTCTGTCGAGCTTGTGCAAGGAGGAGTTGCCACCGAAGACTTTGCTGATGGCGCTGTTGTAAGTCTTGCAACTGCATCTCTTGCTTATGGGTGCAAATTCCATGTGGTTGGTCCAAATTCTGCTGCCATGGAGAAGGTATTCATGTCCATAGTCTTAATTTGAGATACCTGTAGCATCAGTATTGCATATTTGGTGCTTCAGTGAGTTGAAATTCACTAGAAACTCAAATCTCGGCAGTAGTAAAAGTAGCGTAAACTTATTATTACAAAAATACGTTTTAATTGAGTCTTTTTAGGATGTTGAACTAGCAAAAAAGGACTCAGATTAATGGTAACCTAGGGCTTAACAACATAAAATATCAATTGCTCAACACCCATGCATATAATAGAGAGTTCTTTAAGAGTGGAATTCTGAGTGATTTCTTTTCAACCTTTTGTTTCTCTTATATAGTAGTTGATATATTCAACTGTATATTTGGCTGCTTCAGTCGTCTTTCCTTTCTTCATTATACCTATTCTTCTTAATGTGAATTATTGATCAACTCTACTCTCGTTGACTGTTATCTTTCCATAAGACTGCAGAGATAAGAGTGTTGACCTTTGCCATATCTAAGTTTCATTAACTATTTCATGGGTTTACAAGCATCATTTGTATACTTTTTTTTTCTTATCAAAACATGTGAGAAGTTTTTGGGATTTTCTTTTGATCAGTACAAATGCATGTTATAGTTTCGGCATGTAGTACATTTCAATATTGATCTTATTATTATTGTTACTGCAGAGGCTGTGACATAGTGCCCCTGGAGTCATGGGTGTAACACTTTGCCCTCTTGCTGATTGCAGTAGATATAATGGCAACACAGATTTAGTCATCAGTTCTGTGAACATTCTTAGGCAAGTTAGATGGACGCAGATTGACAAGAATACATGCAACACCATTCATTCAGGTATGTGCCATGATTAGAATATTTTGAATTTTTGATTACACCTAATTTAAATGCAGGACTTGTGTTTGCTTTTAAATTGTAATATAAGTAGGAAATCCTTGTCTCTGGTTTGAGATAAAAAATGGTTCAGTAGGAAGTCCTTATCTCTGTTTGTGAGATAAAAAAATGGTCGCAGACCAACTTATCTGACAAGCAGAAATAAAGACTCGTGATCATCTCTAATATAATTTGTCGTTTTATCTGACATTTCTCAGAAGAAGATTTTTTTTGTTTTTGTTTAAGGTCTTTGCAGTGACCGTCTTCTAATGAGTGAGCTTGTTTTGAATAGGATGCAACATTGAAATCGTCATTTGTGGCAACAAGGACAACATTGAAATTGTCACTTGAGCAGAAGTGTTGGTGATGTAACGAGATTCTCCTAGACAACTGATTTGCAGGTTTTTTTTACTTCAACGAGGGTAAGGACAGTATCCCGGAGGAAAGTGCTCAAGCAGCTCATTTATTTCAAAAGCTTTTCCGTATGCCAAGATTAAATTGTACTTGTTGGGAGTTGTGATTCATAATTTCATATGAAAAGCTAATGTAAAACTTAATAAACTCGAAATTCCTGAATAAATGAGCCATAGTAAGATTGCTTATCTGTGTATATCAAGTATGATTCTTAAATAAAGTTTTTATTTTATCAACAAAAAATATTAAAACAAAAATACTGAACTAGATATCAGGGCTCCCCTATGACTTGCGTTTTCTAAAAACCCATCTTCTAAGGTATGCACAATATGGGCAGGCAAAACAATCTCAAAAAAGCTAGCCAATATGGGCAGGCAAAACTATCTCAAAAAAGCTAGCCAAGAAAGTCTGGTATACGTCGCCATTTGTGATAACTTGGGCACTATGGTTGGAAAGAAACAACAGGTACGGGAAAAAAGAAGAAAACGAGTTGGAGAAATGGTAATGGCAAAAAGAAGAAAACGAGATGGGATTTAATCTTTAAGTGGGTAGAGGTAATGGATAGCGGCTAGTTGTTGGGTTCCTGCTTGCAATTGGGCCTGAGCTTTGGGATCAGGTTGTTTTAAAGCCTTAGCCATTTCTAAAAAAAAAAAAAAAAAAAAAAAAATCTTGAACTGTCGTGGCTAAAGAAACCTATACTTTGGACACGCAAACCGTTATTAAAGTGGCGTGGGTAATGAAATTTTACTTCTTGGACACGCAATAATTTCTTCACGTCGCCATATATTGATCTATGGACATGCTCAATGATAAATACTAAGTGAACGTGACTAAAGGGTGTCTTTTGGACACGCACAGGGGAACGTAATTTTTAATGGACCTAACAGACACACTAAAATTTATAACGTGGCCATAGATTGATCTATGGACACGCTCAATAACAAACTCAAACTTAACGTGGCTAAATGGTGCTTTTTGGACATGTACTGGGGAACGTGGTTTTTAATGGACCTAACAGCCATGCCAAAACTCATAATGTGGCTAAAAGCACTAGCAATGGACACGCCAATAACCCATGGCGTGGTTATATGATAGATTTATGACATATAGACACGCTAAAAATAAAAAACATGGCCAAAAAAATTAAGTGGCCTGGCAAAAGCCTATTTTTGGACTAGTGGACTATCTTTTTCTTGATAGATCATTGATATTTGGAATCTTATCTTTATCATCATAGTTCTTGTCTATTCTAAGGTCCGTCTCTTCTCTCTATACGACCATTCAAGAATTACTGATTAGGAAAATAAGATTGATAGAAATTACAAAGCGTTCTTCGTCTCAGACTTTGTAATTCCACAAGATTGGTTTCAAAACTTATTTTAGATTGATCTTGTGAGGTAGAATCGATTAGGCATCTCTATAACCTTTTAAAAAGAGAAAGTTATCTTAATTGTTGAGGTTTGCCTGATATCTTTTTTTTTCTTGAATATCACTCACAAGCGAACAAATTTTCATTACCTTGATATATATATATGAAGAAAATCAATAGGCTACCTGTTAAAGTCAGGTTAGTTAAAGTCTTCACTTCGGCTGAAGCAACTCCTAGGCGTGTAAATAATGTCAACTAGGGGAATCAAGTGCTTAGGGTCTTGCGAGATCCAAGAGATGTAAGGAGCACGACTAAAACTGAACTGCTCGGAGGATTTGATTCGGTCTCACTGCATTCCAGTCTGAACTCTGATAGTAAGCTAGTGTTTGTAGCGGCTTAATACAATTGGTTTTCAAATTGGACGAGGTCCCAGGGTTTTACTGTTAGATTGCAGGTTTCCCAATTAACAAAATTTCTAGTATATTTTGTTATTTTTATCCGCATTATATTGTTTATCTGTATAATTCAAATATCACAAGTAGTATATTAATCAATATAGATAGTATTTTAGCTCGATTGTATAGATTCTACAAGACTTTCTCTTGTTGAACTCGTATCTTGAAATATAGATTACAAGACTTGCTCTTGTAAGAATTCGGATCTTGAACAGTTCGGGTAGATACTAGGTTGACCTTTATATACAATCAGGAATAAGGATCTTATATTAGAGATCTATACGTATTGATTACAAGGATTTATCCATACAGGTTCACGAACGAAAAAATTTGTGGTGTACTTGATACCCTCTCATTTTCAGCTCCAATAATAATATCAATATGAAAGTAGAAGAACTAATATATTAACACACCAAAAATTGGAAATGCAATAAGCTTCAAAACATCTTGAATCAGAAGCAAAAGTAGAAAATTCTCAACATAAGACCAGCCACCAATTATGAAGACAAAATAAGGTACACTCTCACCACTTGTAACACTTTTATGTTCAGCTCAACGTACAAGGCTATTCTGATGCTCAACAACAACCATTACAACAAGTTGGAACAAGACTCTAATTTATGGCTCAAAATTGTGCACTTTATACAAATGTCATATGTTAGTTTCTAAAATTATGTTGGATATATTGCATGTGAACCAAAGAATATTTAGGCATGCCAAAATCCAGAATACTAATTGTGGAAGATACAATAATGAAGAAGAAACTACAACCCACATGTTCATACGCTACCAGTTTGTTTATGAAGTTTGGAACTCAGTATATCAAGACATATCTTCTAAAATCAGATAGGTGCAAGATATCAAAGAATGGATTAAAAGATAAAGCAACCTGGAAAAATGTCATATCCTTTAATCATCTAGAGAAAATAGATCTTATTGTGGTTTTATGTGGTTCACATGGAAATCCAGATGTGAACTCTATTTGAAAACTTTAGAAACAATCATATAGTAGTCTGAAACATAAAATGCACCATTTCTGTAAGCAACAATATAAACATAGCACCCAGAGTCACAATAGGAATGACACTAGCAATAACCCTAGAAGAAATCCTTAAGTTAGGCAGACTTGCATGAGATGGATTCCTCGACTTCTGATAGCCTAAAATCAAATATCATTCCTGGTAGTAATACTCCAGGGTTGCTCTAATTTTAAGAAATTTTTTAGGAAAATTGGTGGCAGCATGGGTACTAGTAGAAAAGGTCAGTGATGCAGAACAAGCTAAAGCGCGGGTGATGTTAACAACTCTCAAATGGGTGGTTCAACTTCAACTTCAACTTCAACTTCAACTTCAAAAGGTTATCGTTTAAGGGGATAGCAAGAAGGTCGTGGACAACATTATAAGGTCTTGCATGTGTGCCACATGGGAGGATCACAATATTATTTTAGATTGTAAGTATTTGGTTCACTGTCTATGTGTTTTAGGCACTTCTCAATCAAGTTGCGGCCCACCTTGCAAAATATGCCAGAAATAATAATTGTAATAAGATTTCGAATGAAAATCTCCCTAAGCATATTAGTAGTAGATTGTCTCTAGGGAGGAGTCTTTGTAATTCTTAGGGAGGAATCTATCAAAAGTAATTCAGTTAAACCACTGGTAGGGATGTACATGGTAACGGGTTTCCATGGAAATCCGCCAAAACCGAACCGAATTGGTCAAAACCGAATCGAACCGTTTACTAATGGAACGATTATGGAAAAAAAGTATAGAAACCGGTAGTCACGGTTTCGGTTTTGGTTTAGCCAAAAACCGAACCGTTATACCATGGAAAACCGACTATTTAAGACCTTTGATCTAGTTTTTGATAGATCTAATCTGAACCCTTCATTACCCTTGATATATAATCCCACCCTAAATTTCTAACCCTAGTTCTCTTCTAGTTATGGAAGAATCCACTTTTAAAAAAAAAATTGATTTTTTTGATTTTTTTAATTTTTTTTTGATTATTTTGATTATTTTTTATTTATTTTTTAAAAAACAAATTTGAATTTTTTGAATTTTAGTTTTCCAAACGGTTAACAGAAACCCGTTGGAAAAAACCGAAACCGAAAGAAAACCGAGTAAAACCGAACTGACGGTAAACGGAACGGTTATGGAAAAATAATTGGAAAACCGACCTTGCCGGTTTTCGATTTTGGTTTGACACAAAACCGAACCGAAACCGACCATGAACACCCCTAACCACTGGTTGAATAATACGAATTTGACCGAGTGACTTTTCGGTATCGACGTTCTCAAAATATTGCTCATACTAGGCGGGGCGAGTCTTTTATTTGCTTTATAAAATAACACTGGGCCAGATCTAAACTGTAAGGCCCATGTACTTATTTGAGCTGTTCTTGACCCAGAATAACTTAGCAGCCGATGGCATCAAATATATTAGCATGACATGATTATTTTTTTTATTATTATTTTATTTCGAAGGAAATGACAAGATTACTTGATTACAGTGAAAGGGGGAAAATGCTTTGGACCAGAACTCTTGTCAACAATGTCAAGTAGTGCTGAAAATGAGAGAAAGAATCAAGGAAATGATATATGGCGTGGCTCAAACGGATGTGCTTGGTTGAGATGTTAAACTGAACGTCCATTTCACATATCATCACTCCGGGTGATGATATAAGGATGTTTACACAAAGTTTACGACTTTCCATTTTCTAGTGCTTGGTTTTAGTGTGTGTTAAAATCAATGAATTAACAGTGAATTATAGTACTAGATTGGTTGAAGATTACTTTAAGTAATCTAATAAGACATATATGGCCAGAGTTTAGTAATCTCACGCACTCGAGCTGGGCAAGGATACTTTGCATATCCAACCAAGCTGCCTTTTGAGCTTCAAAGGAATCAAAACCAAAAAAACTTTCGCGTTATACAGCTTCTTGAACGGTGCGGTTCTAGAAGGTGGATGCAGGAAATTCATCGTTCATTCACTCTGTTAAAGAGGATTAAATGACTACATAGTTATGAGGTACTATCCAGTCTACATGGGAGGATCGGAGGATTCAATGCATATGGAAATTAAAGCAACATGTGCCGTTCACTTGTTTTCCTCTTCTTTGTTGAATATTAGCATTTAGAGACAGTCCACCAAAACAAAATGCAGTGTAAAAATAAGTCACTGAAAATGACACTAATCCAATAATTTCCCTAGTTTTTTCAATGTTTGATGTTGGGTTCCGATTGCATGCCCAGACACGTTACCAAACATTGGAAATTTTGCAATCCCAAATGCACATAATACTGTGCCACAGTTATACCGAGCGTGGGATCATATCTCTGTTCGTCTCTCTTACTTGTGGTTTGCACCACCAAGGGGCCAATAGTTTTCACCGTGTTTTTTTCGAGTCGTGATACGTTGGGGTTAACGATCATATATCATCATCATACTTGCAAGTAATAACTCTCAATCTCTCATCCCTGCGGTGTTCAGTAGCTAAGACATTAACTAGTTTTTGATAAATGTGCCATCAGATTTAAAATCGTGGGAACTCATTTAATCGCCTAACAATTGGTGATCAATCCTATCAACTAAGGGTAATTATAATTTCTTCTTTTTATAATATTAAGACTAATATACCTAATCTGTTTCTTAAATTCACTTAGTACTTAAAAAATTAATACTTGTTATGATTAACAAGACACTAATCATATGCTAAGATTAATATTCAATAACTTGATTCTAATAAGAAAGAATAATTCAACAAAAGGAACACGAAAAAAGAGTATCTTTAATGTTCTTGAAGGAATCTGTGAATTGTGATTTAGAATTTGTTCCAACAGACTAAAGATTACAAAGAAGGGAAAGAAGCTTATATAGCTTCACAAGACAATATAGTTCTAGATGACAGACACATGTAGAGTCAGGATTCTAAATACAGTTCTAGCTACTTGGTCCAACATTCCCCCTCAAACTAATCACTGGACAAGTGAATCAGTTTGCACATACATTCTGGAACTGGATAAGCAATCACATCCAGGCCAATCTTGTTGTACCTCCTAAACAACCAGTGCAATCAAGTCAGCAGCTTAGTCCTTCAGTTTCCCAGTCACTTCAGGATCAACCAAGTGCATCCCAGAACCATATTCCAACTAGAAAGCAGCAACCAAACCAATCTTTCCCTCTCCCACCTGTTTCCATTCAGACCATGCCTGCACATACCCATCAGCTGCAACAACCAAAAGGACATCCAAGTGGACAAATGACCTCCATGTCCTTCCCCTCACAGATGCATAATATGACTTCAGGGCCTCCTCATCAGCTGCCTTCACTTCAATCTCATCAAGCACCCATTATCTCCAGCCAGCCACAACAGACATTACACTGCCTTACTTGCTGCCGCATCCACCACTGCCTCCACAATGGGTTCTCATATGGGTTACCAGCCTACTGGTGTATCTCAGTCCCATCTTTCACAGCCCTCATGTAATTCCGGAAATAAACCTCCCGGTATTCTGCTGATGGTGCAAATTGTTGATAGAGCAAGGGCCTTGTAGATTCACGATAACCTCAATAAGGATCCACACATAAATGTGCACCAGGACACAGGACACAGAAGTTCTTTTTGACACAGTCATCAATTAGAGCTTTCATTTCTGAAGCAAACCAAATTGATCCATCTAGACCCCAACCCATGTATAATAGTGTAATCCCAATTGCTCTAGCAGCAATGATACTTGGAAAGAGTATCCATCTCAGAACCTGTTCTTCCTCCCAAAGAGTGACATACTTGGAATACAGTTTTCAGCTTCTTTCTTGAATATTTCTCAACCCCTTCTTTTAGTTTTCAGCTTTACTTTCTTGCTTAGTCCACAACAGCAAATAAGAAGTATAGAAAACAGACGATCAAGTGTAACCAAAAGCAAGCAGCAAAATCATTTAGAAGTACTAAATCACCATTAGAACTAGCAGCAATAAGAATAGCATCAGAAATAGTAGATTCCAGTATTTGTTTTGGTGTACTCTGTTGGTTAGGAGACACAAATTGTTGATGTTCTGTATTGGTTAACAGACACAAATTGTTGTTGTTCTCTGTTGGTTAAGAGACACAAATTGTTGGTGTTCTGTATTGGTTAACAGACACAAAGATTTTGATGAATAACAGAAGTTTGAATGGCTGGAAGTTACCCAACTTCATTCTACTCAATCGACAATGTTCTTTAATTCATCATGACAAAAAAGTAATAGAAAATTGTTACCTCTGCAGTTTTTGATTTTGCATTTGAGGTTAAATCAGATTTGAGATTAATTGTTGTTGCAAGAATAAATTGTAATCCCTAAATCTTGCCAGAAGTTGTTATTGTTGTTGTTGAATTTGTAGCTACTATTTGTGATCAGTGGTTCCTGTTGATAAACACCATGAATACACATAATTTGTTGAAATTTGCAAGATGATCTTGAATCTTTCTTCTATCCCAAACTCGAAACTCAATTTGACACTTGAATAAGTCGAAAGAAAATGTCAGCAATCCAGATCGAGAATCAGAAACACCGTTAATGGAAGAAAATTTTCCAAGATACACCAGGGGAAGAAGATGTAATGGAAATGAAGAACTTCAAGATTCAAGAAATTGGACAGATTTCAAAATCTGCTGAAGAAGATAGAACCCAAAAATTTGATACTCATGGTGAGGCTGTTGAAGCGAAGATGATAATGAAAAAATGGATTTGGATCAAGAACAACTCGTTAGAGATTGTAGCTCTGATACCATGAAGGAATCTGTGAATTGTGATTTAGAATTTGTTCCAACAGACTAAAGATTACAAAGAAGGGAAAGAAGCTTATATAGCTTCACAAGACAATATAGTTCTAGATGACAGACACATGTAGAGTCAGGATTCTAAATACAGTTCTAGCTACTTGGTCCAACAGTTCTGAAATTTTTCCTGTTAGTCTTCTTAAATTAACCTTTCATATCAAAGTATCAAACAACCTTTTTTTTAATAAAAAACCCAGTCAACTTCTTTCTAGAGAAAAATTATAATAAAAGAGAGATGAATGCAACAATACATTGATCACAACGCCTTTCCCTGTTTTCTGTAACACAAACAAACCTCTCTCTCTTTTCTCAAGCATTACAGAGAGAAAAATAGTGAGGGAGGAAGAAGAGGGTGAGTGATTCTTCCCGAAAGGTAAGAAAAATCATTTGTTTCTCCAAACTTATAATTTCCTTTCATCAACTCTGTTTTTCTACTTAAAATAGAATAGAATGAATGTTTATGGGAGAAAATTTAAATTTGCCGGGGGAATCCTAACTATGTAAACGGTATGGGAGTATAAAAGAAAAAATTGGATACTGCACTTGCACACTCGGTGATTCTATATGTCCGATAGTTGAGGTTGCTTGAAATACCAAATTCAACCCATTACAAGCTTCAACGACTAGAATCTGAATCTCAGTCTCAGTCTCAGTCCAAATTATTTTTGTCATGTGGTGTGTTGGCTAAAAGATTCTTCCTTTGTAGTTTAAAAAAAAAAAAAAAAGTTAAAATATTTTGTTTAGTTAACGCTTAATCGTCCAGATAAACTGTGTTCCGAAGTTTCGAGTTCACAAATCGGACTCCAATAAATAAGTGCCGAGTGGTCTTAAAGATAAAAAAGAACCTATCAGTTAAGTACTAATTGGTCCTATATAAGGCTTACAAGTTACAAACATGTATGTGGAGTGTATTTATAGTGAGTGGTGGACCTAATTATTGACAAGTTTTTCTTGCTTTCTCACTGAAATCATGATTTCACATGAACATTGACACACAACCAACCCACCATTTGAATTCTTTCAATTTCTTTAAAATCATCTTTTTATCTCTCAATTCACTCAAATGATTGCAGTTTATTGTTCAAAACCTTTATGAATCGAAATGGTGATGAAATTGTAGGTGGAATCTAAAAACAGTTATTGCAAAAACAAGTTCTAGTAATACTACTACAGCTCAAGTCATGGAAGAACAAAGGAAAGTAGAAGTAGTAATGGCAGAAGAAGGTTTCTGTACTCAGGATGGTACAGTAGACTATCGTAATAACCCGGCTGACAAGGCGAAAACAGGAACTTGGAAGGCTTGCCCGTTTATCTTAGGTAGGCGCTCGTCTTTGTTGCACCCGATTTACATTTGATTGTTATTAAACAATGAGATTTTACTGGTTTTTTAATTTGAAATTTGAACAGGAAATGAATGCTGTGAGAGATTGGCATATTATGGAATGGGTACAAATTTAGTGAATTATCTTAGAGTTCAACTCGACCAACATAGTGTTGTAGCCATCAATAACGTCTCGAATTGGTCTGGAACTTGTTATGTTACACCATTACTTGGAGCTTTTCTTGCTGATGCATACCTTGGAAGATATTGGACTATTGCAATTTTCTCTATCATCTATGTTTTTGTAAGATTTTCCAAGCTACTAAAACTCCTATTCCTTAAAATGTTTATCTGTATGCATCTATCTGTTCATGGACTGATCAGGCAATCTTCATCGGTGACAGGGAATGACGTTGTTGACACTGTCGGCATCTGTCCATGGACTAAAACCGCCTTGCGACAGCCAAGGACATTGCCATCCAAACGGGCTTCAAACTAAAATATGTTTTCTGGCTCTTTACATGATAGCTCTTGGGACTGGAGGGATTAAACCTTGTGTTTCATCTTTTGGTGCCGATCAGTTTGATGACACAGACGAGATTGAAAAGAAGCGTAAAAGTTCTTTCTTCAACTGGTTTTATTTTACAATCAATATTGGTGCACTCCTAGCTGCATCAGTATTAGTATACATACAGACCAATGTTGGTTGGGGCTGGGGTTTTGGTATTCCAGCTGTTGTCATGGCAATTGCAGTAGCGAGTTTTTTCTCTGGTACTCGTTTATACAGAAACCAGAAACCAGGAGGTAGTCCCCTAACCAGAATATGTCAAGTAATAGTAGCAACTTTGAAGAAATTTCGGGTTGAAGTTCCAGCAGACAAGTCCCTTCTGTATGAGACTTCAGACGAAGAATCTGTTGTTAAAGGTAGCCGCAAGCTAGATCATACAAAAACATTGAGGTAACACAGCTAATACCTACACTAAGCTCGTGAAATTAAATTGTTTACTAGGAAACTCTAACTAATTGAACTAACATTTCATAACAATCAGTTTCCTGGACAAGGCGGCAGTTGAGGTACAAACGGATCACATCAAGGGGACAGTGAACTCATGGAGTCTCTGTACAGTTACTCAAGTTGAAGAATTCAAAGCAATAATCCGATTACTTCCGGTATGGGCCACTGGCATCATCTTTGCAACAGTATACGGTCAAATGGGAACATTGTTTGTTTTACAAGGAAATAGCATGGACATTAGCATAGGTAGCTTTGAAATACCCTCTGCATCTCTCTCCATATTCGATACTCTCAGCGTTATCTTCTGGGTCCCAGTTTACGACCGTGTAATCGTTCCACTTGCGAGAAAGTTCACAGGCCATAAAAATGGTTTCACTCAACTGCAAAGAATGGGAATTGGCCTTTTCATTTCTATCTTCGCCATGGTGGTTGCTGCAATTTTGGAGCTCTATAGACTAAGATTAGTGAAAAAACATGATTATTACGACCTTACTCACGTTCCCATGTCAATATTTTGGCAAATCCCACAATATTTCATTATCGGATGCGCTGAGGTTTTCATGTTCATTGGACAGTTAGAGTTCTTCTACGAGCAAGCACCAGATGCCATGAGAAGTTTGTGCTCTGCACTATCGCTCACAACTGTCGCACTGGGGAACTACTTGAGCACCTTCCTTGTTACAATCGTTACGGATATTAGCACAAAAAATGGGAAGCAAGGATGGATACCAGATAACTTGAACAGGGGACACCTTCACTACTTTTATTTCCTCTTGGCAGTTCTGAGTGTTCTGAATCTTGGCGCTTATCTTGTTGTAGCGAAGTGGTATACATATAAGAAGGCAGTCGGAACCCTTCGTTAACCGGTAGATGGATGTCGAATGTTCTTAAACTACAGAAGCTAAAGACTGATGAATTGTACTAAGGGTGTGAAATGTTTTTAGTTTTCAGTTATTTTCTTCACTTTTAGCAAGCTAGTTTCTGACAAGAAACTCTTATTCTGTTGGTATTTTAACTTCTCCGCGGAAGTGGCAGTATCATTTAACTCTTCTGGTACTGGTAGTTGTCGCCAAATACAGCACTAAATAAGATGATCCTGTGTCAACGGTAATTATAACAACCCATATCTCCAGACTAACGATAAAGTTGGCAGTGGAAACGAAGAAATAGAAAGCAAGCTTATTTCCTTCGAGCATGCTTTCTATGTGTTATCTCCTTGACCTTGAATTATTCTTACCACCTGACACGACACTCTGGTCTTGGCACCACCAGACAGATTATCCTAATCAAAAGCCAAGTTGGTTGGACGAACCAGAGTTAGATTTGTCAAGAAAGGTGCAGCACATTTATCCTAGAGATTGCATAACCCTGAGGGGACTAACACAGGTCAAACTCAGAAAGGAAAAACGATGAGCATTAGAACATGCTTACAATGAGTGGTAGTTCGAATTTCTACTTGCCAACGTTCTTGAACCATGAAGCCATCAACTCCTGGACTTTACGGACTTTACTTCCAACAACGAATTTGTAATAAGTGAAGCTTTCTTTGGTTGGTTCAAGTGGAGCCAACTCTCCTTGACCACAGTTTTCTGCACAAACCCTCGGAAGCACATGTTGGAGAAAATGAGTTTCAAAATAACTAATTTTGGTCTTGGATGCTCACTCATTTCCTTGAGTGAATGAAACTCTTTAGTTTAGTCCCATAATTGGGTATTCTAGAAAAGGATTCCACTATGGGTGGAATGGGGTGCGCAAATAATACATGGGCTAACTTATGTAATGGGCTACCTATGTATTGGGCCTACGAATTAGACATCATCCATGATCCATTATATTACAAGAAATCCTAAACCCTAAATGTTTCCAAAACCCTAATCTTTTCTCTATAAATATAAAACGATTTTCAAATTTAAAGGGGATCCAAAAACGTTTTTGATTGATTAATTCTTTTTCTTCCCTGTTGCTAAGTTCAAGAGTGGGTAGTTTGTGTTGTGCTAATACAAGCTATATCGGGCAGTCTTATCCTGGACACATCTTCGCACGTTGGGGTTTAGCATTACTCTTCTCGAGTATACCCGTGAACTAATGTGTTAAGGACAACTTCTTGAACCTGTGATTCTGCCCTCGTAGTTGTCCGTGGTAGAGTTGTTTTTCAATTTAGTTCTCTATATATATATTATTCTGATACATCTAACGTTGTTGTTCATTGTTGCAAGATTCCAACAATCTTAACACATTATTTTTTTATCTCGTAACAATGGGAAAAGTATTGTCATGTTGATGTTGCCGAGATTTGGGGAGCTTATCCGTTTCGTCAAATCGATCACTTCCAATACAAAAGAGCTAAGTATCAATAACTTTGGTTATTTGTGAATCGTTGACGTTGATATTATATTGGAAAATAAAGGATATTAATTGTGAAGTGAAAAACAAAATTGAGTTTTTTGGTCAGCTGTAGAGTTTCGAGTATATCTCTTAACTTAGGAGGAATTTTGACAAATTCTTTAAACCGAATACAGTAGACATCATGATAGTTACCCACGCCAAATTTCAGAATTTTTGGAGTTGTAAAAGTATTTTTTAGATATTTTACAAAACTGAAAAACGTTCCTGAAAAATTCTGACGGGTAGAAAAATATTGTTGACTAAATTAGGTTTTCTAGCCTATCTATGAGTTTTATTTTTAATGGCTCATGTGGATATATTTGATATCCTTCAATATGTGGTGCATAGTGTATTATATAAATTAAACACCTCTCAGTTCCATGTTTAAACTAATATATCAAACATGTTGATCGATAAATTTGAAGTTAAGAATTTTGTCTCGCATATCTATTTGATATCTTGCCAATGAAAAATTACTATTGTTCCAATTTGATACCATATTTCTAATATATTGTATCAACTCATTGGTTTTTAGTGTATATGGTGTGCAGAATGCGTATGTTTTGTCAGGCACTCCATGTGGTTCGAGTAGTGGATCAGCTATATCAATGGGAACCCTGATGGGCGTTTGGATAATCCAGCTGATGTTGTTCGTGTCGGTTCTGTTTCGTGTACTTGGCGACAATTTGTGATTGCAAGTGGGTTCTCTAAGAGTCTTTGCTTAAGATTTGTTTCCAGAAACTTCAAGCACTATTAAACCCATTGAAGAAGACAATATAATAGAGCCTTTGAAAGTCGAGACCACTGATAGTGTGGAAGTGGAGAAGCTTAAGAAGAACCTTCGACTCATTGATTGGGGGCTTGTAGATTTTTATCATCCTAGGACTGAATAAAATGTTAGTGTTGCTTCAAGATATTTCAAAGGTCCAGAGCTTCTTGTTGATTTGCAAGACTATTATTACTCTTTGGATTTGTGGAGCCTTGATTGTATGTTTGCTGGAATGATATTCCGCAAAGAGCCATTTTTATATGGACACGTTAATTATGATCAACTAGTCAAAATTGCCAAGATCCCGAGGTTGTCGACTTTCTTGACAGGCTACTACAATAACAGAATGGTGTTTCCGTTCTGGTGGTATGTCACCAACATATAGTACTCAAGATTAAGGAAGTCTGAGGTGTATTTAGGTTGTGAGATACCTAATGTTGCAACTTGTACGTGGAGGTATTGATCAAGTTGAAAGAACTGAAGCACTGAGTC
>JAJJMC010003761.1:12646809-12703815 GCA_023531435.1 Papaver californicum | reverse complement strand
ACCTATGTATTGGGCCTACGAATTAGACATCATCCATGATCCATTATTTTACAAGAAATCCTAAACCCTAAATGTTTCCAAAACCCTAATCTTTTCTCTATAAATATAAAACGGTTTTGAAATTTAAAGGGGATCCAAAAACGTTTTTGATTGATTAATTCTTTTTCTTCCCTGTTGCTAAGTTCAAGAGTGGGTAGTTTGTGTTGTGCTAATACAAGCTATATCGGGCAGTCTTATCCTGGACACATCTTCGCACGTTGGGGTTTAGCATTACTCTTCTCGAGTATACCCGCGAACTAATGTGTTAAGGACAACTTCTTGAACCTATGATTCTGCCCTCGTAGTTGTCCGTGGTAAAGTTGTTTTTCAATTTAGTTCTTATATATGTATTATTCTGATACATCTAACGTTGTTGTTCATTGTTGCAAGATTCCAACAGTACAATCTGCCACTTGTAAAATAATAGACTTTAAAGGTCCCGAGTCCTGACTAGTGACTGCAGATCAATATTTAGAACAACGGGCACTAACTAGTCAGAACTAAGAAGAAACCGTATACAAAATGAAAGATATAATAACTATGAAGCGACAATGAGGCTGACACACTATGAATGTTACTGACAACGTAAAATCACGACTTCAGCTGAGCACTTATTAGAATCTTAACTCCTCCAATTTCATCAAGATCTCTATGGATCATAACTGAAGTTAATACTACCTCCATTTCTAAAAAAGTGATAATATCATTTTTTTATTTTAGTCTAAAAATAGGTCAAATTAAAAAAGTGAGTAACTCTTTTCCAGAAACGAAGAGAATACTTTTTTAGAAATTAATCGTTTTCAATTAGTTTCGATAGTTCTCAATGGTAAACTTAACCCCTTTTCACCATCCGAGTTGACCGCAACATAGAGCTAATCTATGACTACACCAAAAACAGCATGTTCAAGCACGGTAAACTATGACTACACTAAGAACAGGAAGAATGCACAAAGTTACCGAAATACATGAAAGAATTGAAAACAACTTCAGATGGTCCCCGATTCTGATAATTTCTCTTACCGACAACAAGATATAAACAAGTTGATCCGAAAAGCTAGTTTCGAAGGAGAGAAGGTTTCGATGTTTCTGTGTGGCTCTAATATAGCTGGCTCACTCAGTTTTACCCTTAACTGGGTTTTAAATTGCACAAAGCGTAGAAATTTTACAATGCTTTGATCCCATTTTTCAGCAAAATGAATTACCTTTAACCTGTAAAACCTCCTATCCTCTAATTTTTCAGCTCAGGAGACAACACACCACTGTATTGGCAACTTGGCATGAAGTTGAACCCACTTCATGCGTCTGGCCAAGGCAAACTATAAAATCAGGTAACAAATCGCAACAAAATAAGAGTTGGAGATCGATATATAGAGAAAATTTAGATTTCAGTCAAAATGTGTAGCCAACACACAAACCACGACCTAATTAGTGATTCAAGGCTTGGTAAATTCAAAATTTACAGAAACAGAATTTCAAGAGCATAGGTTCCAGTACATTATACTAATGGTATTGCTGCTCAGAAGCTTCTCCGGTGAAAACTAATTTCAATTCTTGAACTGTTATACATCAATGCAACATGTTCTTCAAACCCTGCAAAATATCAACTCTGACTACCAAGGGATGAAGTGTAACATCATAGATCTGCATTCTGGAATATCTATTTTAAAGTTCAACTTTGATCATCTGCACAAAAATTGCAGCATAGCATCAGTTATCAATGTTCACATAAACAATAACAAAAGGTTATGATTGCAAGTTGAGAACTGCAAGACTTTTGAATCGGTAATCTTCATTGCACAAAATCACATGTAATAGATGATTGCAACAGTACACTGTCTATGAAATACTTATAATTTGAACACCCATTACACATAATAATATACGGGTTTATACGAAGTCAATGAAAATCCAGTTGATAAAGTTGAGCCTTAACAATAAACAATAACAAAAGGTTATGATTGCAAGTTGAGAACTGCAAGACTTTTGAGTCGGTAATCTTCATCGAACAAAATCACATGTAATAGATGATTGCAACAGTACACTGTCTATGAAATATTTATAATTTGAACATCCATTACACATAATAAAAGACGGGTTCATACGAAGTCAATGAAAATCCAGTTGATAAAGTTGAGCCTTAACAATAGACCACTGAAGGACTAGGTTTTGACGGTTACTAGGGCCATGCTGGATGAAGCCTCGACAGCAGGGAACCCGTCAAAAGAACCAAATTGAATAGTCAATCATCACACAAGATGTTCTATACAGGACATTTAAGACATCGGGAAAAAACATCATGATTTGACAAAAATAATAATTGGCCTTAGAAGCTTGATCATCCATACTTCAATATGGCAGAAAAGTAAGAAGACATGAAGGAGCAGTAGTACTACCTTGAGTTGGTCTCTGTAAACCTGAGGCAGCATTGTTAATGCTATATCCATCAAAAGCTCCACTTGTAGGTGGTGTTGGATTGCCTTGATACATAGCTCCTGGATTAGGGGGGCCATTTGAAGTAGGGGTTGTTCCCCCAGGCACAGTTGGTGGAGGCGCCATGGTGGGAGGCCTTGGCAGACCATTCATTTGCATGGGCATGGAAGGGGCACCAGGTGGAGCCATTGACATTGGCTGACCACCATAACCTGAAAATAGCCATCCAAAAAGTTTAAAGAAATGAAAACTGGAAAGAGCATATGTGCAGCACTACTGTAATGGTCACAAACATACCCACACATTGGAGTTTGACTAGAATCTGTTTCCTTATAAAATAGAGAACATGCTACAAAAAGCAGACTCTATGAGGGAAGACTTTAGATTTGGTGACTAGTAGTCTAAGTAGTGTGCAAAAGAGGTATCATCTAACCTGGATAAGATATATAGGTTGAAGAGTTTCCTCAATTACAATATCCTGAAAGTCGAGAGAAATGGAAGTTAGAATTCAATGATCCCCAGAGGTTCCAACCCGAGTTTTCTATTAATTTATGTTCAAAAGCTTGGCACATACAAATGTTGTTTCTTGTTTCCCCAACCAGTAAAAAATGTGGGATGCAAGGGATACCCCGCAATACTTACCCTATACTATATGATGAAGAGATTCTTGTTTCTCATGCCACGACTAAACAAATTATACCCACAATTAGATTAATTGTGTTCTTCTATGCTGCAGCAGCCATGGTTTTAAACTGTGGTGTTTACCCACATGTCCTTGGAAATGTTGAGGGAAGATATATGAACTACGAAGAATCATAGTTTCTCATGATTAGTCTAAGTCAAACACATTTTCCATCTCAGAGATAATAATTAAAGATCCTAGAAGTGAACTACATAGTGCTCAGTGTGAAAATCTCAGTGTCGGCGCATCATGCATCTGTGAGCATATATACATCTTTACACAAGTTATTTCCTAAGAAATTAAAATTAAACCAACTACAGAACAGCTTAACTAATTGCAGTTTGCAAACAAGAACGCTGTAATAATGAAAAACAATTGCACAAAGTTCAACTAACCTGGAATACCAGCTGGCCGTGGCAGAACAGGTGGCGGCCTCATCCCAGGGGGTAATTGACCTCCGGGCATCTGTGATCCATACATAGGCATACCAGGTGGAAGCATGACTGGAAGACGAGGTCTCTGTGGGAAAGAGGCAAGATGCTGGTTGAAAGCAGCACCAACTTGTGGGAATCCTGCAGCACCAAGACCTGCAACACCAAGATGCTCTTTGATCCTCTGATCAATCAAACTTTGGGTTTGTTCCGCTTCGAATTGTTGATAATAGGTACGAACATTTGCCTAAAAGTGCGAAGATTAGATATTGTCTAACGTAACACATAAACTTCAAAACAAAAAGAAAAAATGTATCCACTTTTAAAATACAATACCTTGTGTTTGTACCCAGAATTGTGCTGCTTTCTGACAGAAGGCTGATAACAAAGAAATTTCATAGTTAGAATAACAATGACGATCGCTTCAGTACCAGAAATAGCTTAACTCATAATCCTACATTGAATATGCCAACCCGAAGAACCCACTACACACAGACTAAGTACACTAAGCCAAATATGAACAATCATCAACTAGAAATCTAACTAAAAAACCCTTAAATTGTTGAGAGCTAAGAACCAATAAAAAACATAAAAATTCCTGAGAAAATCGTAGGATGAAAATTAGGTCACTTACAGAATCATGAGTCAAGTAAGTATCGCAATAGTCACAATAGTATCTGAAGAAAAAAAACAATGAAAAAACATCAGTCCTGAATAACAAAAAACCCTAAAATTTAGCATAAAAAATATGAGAAATAAGCTCAACAAATCAAAAATCTATTGTTAGAAATTAAAGACTATACCGAGGCATGGCTCCAAGGAGTGATCAATTCTTCAGATCCTTAGAAGAAAAACCCTAAACCAGTAGAGCGAGTGAGTGAGAGAGACAAAGAGAACTGTTGAATCAACTTATAGGGTTGTTGTTGTTGGTTTGAATAGTACGAAATAACCTGTGTTTTCTTTTTTGACTGGGATTAGGGTTAAGAACTTAGAAACCAGTGGGAGGTTTGCCCTAGCTGGATGATCCTCTCCTCTCCTCTTCTCTTCTCTTCTCTTTCGCGTTTTCAAGACGAAGGCCCGTGAGTACTCTAAGCATAAGCCCTTGTATTTTGTTTTCCTAGAGTGCCTCCAAGTACAACCCCACTTTAACTATCGGCACCCCACAAATTTGCACTCGGCTTCTAGAATGCTAGACTTAATCCAGGTTCTTCCCCTCGGCTAACAGAATATAATGCTGACGGAGAAAATTAGGGCAAGACGAAAAAAGTGATACAGACCGAGAGAGAAAGAAGCAAGCAGAGAAAATGGCTTCTTCATCGCTTAATCTGCTTCGCCTTCCCTCAATCCAACCTTCTCCACATCGCTACCGTCAACAAACCTTTAGAAAACCCTTCTCCTCCCCGTATTATTCATCACCACCGACTCCCCATTTCAACCTCAGATCATCATCAAAAACAACTCTTAGGGCTTCTTCCCTTTCCCACCCTAATTCCCTAATCACTCAGCAGCAAAAACCTCAATTTATTTCTTTGAATCCCCTCGAAAAGCCTAACAAGAGGATGGAAACAATATGTATGGCATCATCGTCGTCGTCGTCATATTCGCGAACGGTTCCTGCTAGAGATAGATTAGTTTCAGCACTTGTATACTTAATCCCGTTCTTGAACGGATTAAACTACGGAACATATCTATTCGCGAGATACCCGATATTAGAATTAGCATTTGATCCAATTGTGCCATTGCTAAGTTTCTATAAATCAATACCTAGTGTTGGTTTATTTGCATTTCTTACTTTATATATTGGCATTGTAAGAGATAGAAATTTTAGTAGATTTGTTAGGTTTAATTCATTGCAAGCAATGGTGATGGATTTTATGTTGGTTGTTCCGTCTTTAGCCAGGACAATATTGGTGAATTCGGACCCTTTTGCTGAAGAGATTGGATTGAAGTTTCAATTGTTGAAAGTGAGTCATGATGTTACGTTTATTGTCATTGTGCTTGCATTTCTTTATGCGTTTTCGCGGTGTGTTCTTGGTAGGATTCCTGAATTTCCAGGTGTTACTAATGCTGTTGAATGGCAAATCTTTGCCGTGGATCGGCAACTGTGAGTTGAGAAGATTTTACATGGACATCTGCATCATAGAGAATTCACATTACTATGACTAATGCATTTCGTCGAGCAATGGAGGCTAAAATGAAGAGTTCAAGACAGAGTTACGCAGTAATATGTTCTTAGATTTAGGATATTCATAAGTTTGTACTTGGGTCTAATTATGTTTGCAATGAAAAAATGAATCATTTCTCTAATTTCTTGTGTTGCTTTTATAATGAGGTTCTGTGTTGTTTTGATTCCTTTGAACTGTCATATGATCCAAGGAATGGACAAGAGGGCATTTGAAATATTAATTTGTTGACAAGGTATATTTCAACTTCGAACTCCGGTATGAATTTCATTACAAAATAGAAACTAAACTAGGTTTGTTATGGAACTATAGCAACTAATTATTGGGAAACATTGTAAGCATTACACCATGACCGAGTGATTGTCCCAACTTCTATTCGCCAAATCTCTTAAACATTAACTACTGAACTATACTTTCTCCTTTAGTAGCAGTAAATCCTTAAATTCACTTTGAAGTTTTTAGGGAACTACAGGTTTACATCCAGAAGAGAATTTGCATATTCCCGCTGAATGTTTCAGAATTATTAAAAAGAAATGACATAACTAAAGCTTTCTTTGGTTAGTTCATGCTCCAACCCTGAGGTTGTCATTCAGATACCAGCTTCTGTTCAGTGGAAGTAAATAACAATTCCCTTTTTTTTTTTGCCCAGGAGAACCCACTAACAATTCTGCTGTTAGGTTCACTGTGAATATCTAGAGACCATCAGAGGAGCAAATGGGTGATTACATTAAACCATGGCTGCCGAACTTACAAGAGCTGAGTGTGCTGCTCCACTAATTCCACAATGCACATCAGTTGGAACCTTGATGAAATAAAGAAAAGTACGAGCTCAGTAGAATTTCAAAACATTTACAGATCAGTAACTGCAAATCCAAATTTTGAACAATGTACCCTGCAAAGAACTAGTCGAGAGAAACCATACACAAAATGTTAGTTATATCGGTGATGGTGGATTTGGGTCTGTTTTTCTGGAACAACTATTTGATACTAGAATTATTGCTGTGAAAAAACTTCATAAATTTACATAGTACAACTGCTGCTAGTAAACCATTTTGTAATGAGATTTTGATTCTTTCATCTATTAATCATCGAAACCTAGTTAAACTTCATGGGTATTGTAGTGATCCAAGGGGTCTTCTTCTTGTTTATGATTATGTTCCTAATGGTACCTTAGCTGATCATCTCCATGGTTCCAATAGCTTATACAGAGAAGGGTCTTTATCTTGGCAGGAAACAACTCAAATTTCATCTCTAGTATTCCATTTTCACCCATGTCTATGTTAGCATTACTTGAAGCTATCAAAATGTTTGTATATTTTCATTCAATTGGAAATGTTGTCAAAGGCGAGCGAGGCGCCTTCCAAGGTGCACGATTCATTATGAGATTGCAAGTGTCCAACAATTGAGCTTTTCCATTATGTAAAAAACTCATGAATGTATGTACGTAGTTTGTAGCATATCATGACATTGGTGTTAATATGGTCTCTGTGATGTTTTTCGGCAGGTGAGAGTTGAAGTGGCATTACAAACAGCAATGGCAGTTGAATACTTACATTTTTCAGTAGACCCAGCAATTGTTCACAGAGATATAACATCATCAAATATATTTGTTGAAAAAGATATGAAAATCAGAGTTGGAGATTTTGGTTTATCAAGGCTACTAGTTTATCCTGAATCATCACTACCATCTAGATATATTTGGACAGGACCACAAGGAACACACATTTTGATAGCTTCAAGTAATGCTAACATAGACAAGTATGAAAATGGAATACTAGAGTTGAAATTTGAGTTGTTAGTTGTTACCTGCCAAGATAAAGACCCTTTGCATCCCATTTGATAAAACCATTAACTGATTAACCACTATATAAAATCTAATCAACAGAGAGTTCAGCCAGGATAAAATATAACTACAGGAAGAACAACAACAAAAGGTAGAATGGACAGAATAACAGAAGGATATAGGGAAAATTCTGATGTTATTATTACTTGGAGAATTAATGAAAGATGCAACAACATCACATAGGCCCTAAAAATGATGTACTTTTATCTTACCGACAACAACAAATAAATACGTTGGTAGATTTCCTAAACAAGTAAGAACGGAAATCAGGTTCTTCCTCAGTACAGCCTTAGAACACTCTTCGCAATAGACTGTGAATTATTTGGCCTACTCTTCCCTGAGCCATTCCTCCGGCTGCCCCCCGATGGAGTTAGGTAGAACCTTAGGAGTCCATTATCAACATTGCTTGGAGAATATCTGGCACTCCGATTTCGTTCTAACACAAACTCTTCTTTTCTCTTTTTACTATGCCCATTGGTCTCGGCACTACTCTTCCTTCTACTCCCAAACAAACCACCATTATTAGATGACGAGTGCCTCCAACTCACGCTGCTATTACTACGAAAGGAATTCCTGTTATAACCCATTCTGGCTTCTTCACTTATATCCCTCCTCAGATCTGGCCAAGATTCTGAAAATGAGCGGTCGACCACATTTCCTCTACAATATCTCTCTTCTTCATCTTTGTTACCCCCCTTTCTATGTATAAACCCCCAAATGTTCCAAGCCTTGCTCCACCGACGAGACTTCTTCGACCCCTTTCGATGATCTCCAGCAACATCTCTGAATGATGAGTCAAAGCTCTCAGACCTATCATCTCTAAGAGAATTCGAAGTAGATTCCCTCGAATCTCTGTCCAACTTGGTTACATTAAAATAATCGATATTAGCAGGAGAGACCTTAGAATTCGAAACAAACTTCATTTCGTCAACCTCTGCTACCATTTTTTGAACAGAGTTGGAACGATCAAGACTCTTTCTTTTTAAGGAATCAGCATAATAATCTTTCGTCTGAAATGATCCACCAGGATATGCCATTGTAATGTCGTCAGTGAAGTGTTCTTCCACAGGAATCTGATTATCTATGCGATGAACAGGTGCAGGAGCATCTTCAGTAACTGAAACCATAGGCGGAATCCTGGGAAACATTCTCCCCATAAGATATCCATCCCAAGAAGCTCTGGGTTCATCCCAAGAGTGTCGAGGACCATCAAACGACATTCGACCAGCATCTAGAGACATCCGACCAGCATCCAGCGACATTCGACCTGTGTCCAGAGACATTCGACCGGCATCAAGTGACATTCGACCAGCATCAAGTGAGAACCTAGGATCAGTATCGCAAGATCTCCTTCCAAACCCATAATCTGCAATCTCTGATTGGGTCTCCCTAAACCTTCTACCAGCTCTTTTGTCGTCTCGCATTGAAGCTGAATTTCTTCCATTTTCACGCTTCTTCATCTTCTGCTTTTTCCTCCATTTCTGCAATTTCTTACTAAACACTGAAGCTGCTAACCAAAAACTTCCTGCTATCTCCTTTAAATCTCTCCCACCTGCTGGTTTCTTGCATTGCGATTCGTGATTTATATGATCCTTCATTGTCTTCACTTGTTCTACTAGTATTTCATCTTCAACTATTACTTCTTCCTCTTCTTTTTCTTCTTCTATTTCTACTACTTCTTCAATTTCATCCACTCTCTCTTCGACCACAATCGGAACTGCTTGAGCTGTAACCACACCATTTTCTGAAAACCCCCTAATTTCCTCTTCAACTGGTACTGGTTCTTCTTCTTGCACCTCTTCCTCTTCTTCTTCTCCCCCCTCCTCCTCTTCTTCCTCTTCCTTAGATTCAAATACAGGCTCTTCGATACCACCACCCGAAAATCCCCCTAAATTTCTTGAAACAACATCAATACTCTCACAACCCAAAACCTCATTATTGAACATTGCTGATGATTGTGCCCCTTTTTCAACATCATTAGTGTAATTACTGTCGAGATGAAAAAGAGATGAAAGAGTATTTCTAACCCTAACATCACAAGACTTCCTTTGAGGTTCTATAATTACACCTGAGAATCTCTCACCTCTACCCCCAGAAAATGATTTACTTCTCCTAAGCTCAGGAAAAAATGAAGAAGAAGAAGAAGAAGCCCCACCCCCAACATTAGAAGAAAAAGAAGGTCTATTGTGATTCTGATTGTTACCTCTAAAAATGGCTTTCAGTGCAGAAGTAGTAGCAGTTTTAAGACGGTTATTATTTGGGTTAGGGTTTTGACTTGCTGGATCTAAACCAGCTAATCTTTCTCTCAAACATGATGCACAAAATCCTGTTACTGGTTCATCTGGATGACGATCACAAATTGATAATCTATATGCTGGAACTGCTGGTGGTTCAAGATTATTCATTTGCATAACACTGACAATGCTAATGCAGCTAATAATGATGCTGATGATGGCACAATGTGCACCTTCTTCTTACTAATTTTAATGGTTCTGTTCATATTCTACATTACTTGCCCCTTATCTATCAGTAAGACGACGTTTCTAGTGAGTGAGTGATGAGAAGGAATTCAAGGAAAGGGGTTAGGGTTTGATTGAAACTTACAGAGATGATGATTGAAGAAGAAAAACCCTAGAGAAACCCCCCTTTAATCTGACTTACAGAGAATAACAAGAAGGAAGAAAGACAATTTCTCTTTGGGGGAGTTAAGAATTTTTGCTGCTTTTTCTTTCTTTGTTTCTTTTAAGTTTGTTTTCTTTCTGTTTCTCTTCTTTTTTTGTTGTTCCTGTTTTTCACTCCCTCTCTCTCTTTCTCTTTATTTCTTTTCCTTTTTTCTTAATTTTGTGTTTTTTTTCTTACTTTTCGTCTCTCTTTCTCTCTCTCCTTCTCAACACCAACGTCTCATTTTCTATTAAAGTAAAAAAAAAAATCATAGTAAAAGCAAAAGTAATTACACTTTTTTATGTTCCCATCGAACTCTCTTTAGTAATATACGGATGTATCATTAATTTATGCTGCTTAAATTAATGATATGATAACATAAACAGAGTTGTTGTTAGTATACAACACAAATTAAAGAAGAATAAACGGAATGGAGAATATGGAAACTAATAAGTCTTTTATTTTATTTCTAGTCTTTTTAACTGTTACATCCAGTACATATATATAGATGGGGTACTAGAGAGATGAATATCAGATAAGGGATAATTATCCCTAAATAGAAGACACATCCATATATATGTCTTAAAAATGATGATTTATGGGTCCTTTAGAAAATGCGGTCATCCATAAATACCATCTTTATCTAATATTTTTCTTTCGATGACCATCATTTTAAATACGTTGTCTTGTTAAAATCTTGGTAGAAAAATTTATCTGGATAAAAACTGGTCGAAGGAAAAGAATATAACAACTAAAACTTTAAATTGATGATGGTCGTCATAAATTCTCCATTTTTAAAGCGGCATCAGAAAAATATTTTGGGACAAAACCTGAACACTTAAACCTCAGGATGAGGGTGGTCGTCTTCATGAATTCTTTTCTTTGTCAAAATTGCGTCAGGAAAGCCACAAGGGACAAAACCCAAACGCCTACGTCAGGAAAACCACTTGGGACAAAACCTGAACGCCAAAGATTTATAATATTGTCGACGTCGATCCTCAAGTTGCCTCTTTAAAAACCTCGTCAGGAAAACCACGCGGGACAAAACCTGACCCGAGGAAAAGAGTACAACAGACGTCTCGGATGATGGTGTTGGACACGCATATGATGTCTCGTTAAAACCTTGACAAGGAAAACCCCTCGGGACAAAACCTTGGTGAAGGAAAAATAGTACATCGCATTTAAGCCCAACGAAAGATTCTACGAGCTTACCCCCCTGAAGTATAATTTCCTTAAAGAGGTTGGTAGTGCAAACATTATATAGTTTCAGAAAAATGCTTTATTGGTTGTAGTTTATGGAGGATTGGCTGCCAGATCTTTGCGCCGAGTGTACCACCGATATTGTACACCTCGTATTTAGATCCTCCATCTATTGCACACCAAATTTAGTTTGCCGCTTTAACTTCAGGTATAACAATAAAAGGCTTTATGTAAACTTGTTTCTATCGTAGAATCAATTTTAACCTTTAAAGGTGTAGCCTGCAAAATAAAAGTTAAAATAACAAGATAATACATATCCTTACATGGTACTTCTGGACCATAAAGTAATTTATGTACGTACGTAATAGATAGATCGATCACATTTCACTTTAAGGAAATATATAGCAATGATGTTAATTTAGCAATACATTGTATCAAAACTAGATACTCTGGTCTATATAGACATACTTATATGCTACCATATTCTCGAACTTCAGGTCCAGAAAATATTTTAATTTCAACTAGATCTCATAATTTAGTTCAGGCGTGGATTTTAGCGCTATTAACGACTCTTTCAAGAAGCCAAAGATGATATCATTCAATTCATCCGGATTTTGATCTTGTACTAAGAACGTAAAACACACAAAAGATTATTCACAATCTTCTCCTATTCGAAGTGATGATTATGAATAAATTTCAAGCCTGGCATAATTGACAAGGTCAGGTGGCTGCCCGATTCAGAAACTCAAATCCTTCAGGGATTTAATTATAATCACAAATCACCAGTCATATCTAAAAGCAATCTGAGTCCTTCATGGACTACCACGCTAAAGTGCATCAACATTAGGAGAATACTTTAGTGTTACAGAACCAATCTTAGGGTTCTGAAGGAAACCCTCAAATTGCACTTAGAGCGATTACATTATTCTCTCTGCACTTCATCTCAAATACCAAATTGTAACATTCAGGCTTCACAGTTTTACAGTGTGAGTCGGATCCGAATTTTGCGTTTTTTCGAAAGATTCCAACCTCTACCTTAGTTTGAGGGGATTGGATTATATGCCTACCAATCACGATGTCGATGCTCATCTGCAAAGGGGTACATAAGCACTAATATAAATAATCGACAATCATATAGGTTTCACACATTTCTCTAGTGCATGCACATTCAATAAAATTTCACAGGCTGGTACCAGCGCCACTTCAGGGGCATTATCATCTCCTTTTATTTAATAAGAAGGTATAAACTTAGAGAATGTGGATCGTATTCCGATAGTCTCGATGAACACTATATCTAGTCTCTTCAAGAGCACTACATATTATAAAAGTGATTGGATCCTTTTACGAGGCATAATAAGGCAGTTGTTCATGCCTTAAGCGTGTCTTAATTCACAATTTGGTCACCCTGAGATGTATGATTTAACCTGCTGAGATAACTTCTCGTGTCTGCATTCTCAAGCAAGTGACACACAATATTTTCCAAGAGCTACTGTAGTTATGTGCTTTAATCATGATCAATCTCCAACTCCTCATTACACCCGATATATTGGTGTGAGAAAAATAAATGAGATGTTTCACAACAATTCTAGCGGCAGCCTCACTTTCTCTGATCAGGATGAGAAATTTACTCAGATAACCTATTTAGTTTTCGACATTTCTTACGACAACCTTTTTGTGGTGCATGTCATCTCCCTGACATCAAGGGAGAGTCCTTAAGTTTGTCGACATAATGTGCGCCATCTTCTGGTGGCGATTTGTATCCCCCTGATTAATGCGGGTCGGGAGAACTTCTAGGTTATCAATCAACATAATTTGTATTAACCTCTTTTGGTAATTTCCCCCCCCCCCCTGATTTAAGTAGGAGAACCTTAAAAGATTATCAACTTTACTCGCGCCAACTTCTGGTGGCAGGTACCCCCAAACTTATTATTTGTTAGTCCTCGAGCAAATCTAATCTAGAAAATAAAAATAAAAATAAATCCTAATTCACTTTCTCAGGCATCGCGATTGCACTTAGCGTGTGCAACAAGCCTTTAAACCCCTAGGTGTCCCTAGTGGACGAGTTTTTTCTCCTGAGGGTTTACAAGAGATATACCCATAAAACCTTTACTCCAAACCCTAGTTACCTATGAACGATTGAGGGTAAACAATAAACAAGATATTTAGTTGGCATACTAAATTCTTCGGCTATGGGAATCATTACCCTATATGAGTCCAATTGTTGTATACGAGTTTGCACTCAGCATACAAGAATTCAAAACTCTACTTAGATAGTCGTTCAACCACAATACTTAGAATCTATCAAGTACAATCATATAAAAAAATTTAGAAGATGGGTGTGGAAAAAATGAAGTTCGCGCATGTTGACTAAGGTGAACGGTGTTTCCCATATCTGTCTGAAGGTCAGTGCCAGGATGAATCCTAATGGATTGAGATACGCTCCCACTAGTCTTACTCCTTATATTAATATCGACTCTGCTGGTATATGCAAGGGTTCAGCGGTCGATTTATTAAAAATAAAATAATTATTTATTATTTTTAAATATGCTGAAAACATGATTGGATCTTATGAATCCAAGCGCATGCTCCTTATCAGCATCTTACATGATAGTTCTCAAGGATCCTGCGTTCCACGCTTGCTTAGGCGACGGAGACATGGAGAACACACACATATTGCTATCAAAGTGTCAATACTCGATTTTTTTTTAAATAATGGTCTAAATAATATAATAATAGGACTTTATCTCAAACACTCTACTTTATCTTGACATCGATAACAACTCGATATTGGTGCCCCACCAAATCACTTAAAGAAATACAAAAATTGCAAAAATAAAACAGAAGGTGATATGGTCGAGATAGACTCCGAGATATGGTGAAAGCTATCATGTTATTTCTAACACCTGAGCTAGGCATCCTTTTATGAATAGACCATTTAGCTGGACGCACCAATTCACATAGAAAAAAACTAAGTTTCCATCTACCTAGAATGGTCAGTGTCATCCTGAATTGTTCATAAGTTTCTAAATTTTGGAGTTTCATATTTCACTGTAAATTTCTCCCTTACCCCTAAACTTAAATCTAACATTGTCCTTAATGTTCTAAAGATGAATTATTAAAAGCATGAACAAGGAGAAAGTGTTACCAATCGAAAGAAATGACTTAAGGAAAGATATTACTGTGTCGCATGAGCATGGGTTACCTCCCAAGAAGTGCTAAGTTTAAAGTCTTCAGCCAGACTAAGAAAGAATTAGTCACCTCATAAAATCATAAGCAATAGTCGGAACAATTGTGGTCATCTGAATAAAATAATGTTATCCTAAATAGAAAGAAATTACAGCAGGCCCAGAAAGTGAACAAACCGAGCATACCCTTATCTAGTTTTCTGTTTAAGACAACTACATCTAGTTGTGGTTCAGGTTCAGGCTCTATGAAAGGGTCTAAATAAATCTCTTTAGGCTGAATTTCCTCATAGGCAGGATCAGAAGGATCAGGTTGTAGAGTCTGAAATGAATCAACTAAGAACTTAGAAGCACATAATAATAACTTGAATAATTATAGATCCTCAAAGTCAATCATATTTGACCCACACAGTTGACTACTATGAAAATGGTGGTTATTCATAAACAAATATGTCGATTCTAATCTCCTAAAGTAATTAGGTTTAGTCTCAAAACTTAATAACTGACACATTTGAAATTCAAACGTTCCACAATTGGAAGAAAAATTTTTGGTGGGAAAACATAATCAATCTTGGTATTATTGCCTGGGTGAACCACATCGACCAGAGGATGAGTTTCTAACAACTGAACTTCTTTTTGGACATCAAAAGGCTCAGAGAATATAGTTTGAAGACGATCTTGAAAAATGGTAAAGGTGAAAATGTCAAGCCCCAAGTGATGGACTTTTCTAAGAGTCAAAGGTAAAGCACAGGGAGAATGATAGTCACCCCCAAACTTAGAGTTTTCAGTGTCTTTAGATAGACTAGTCACAATTTTCCTAATTTCTAAATCGTCAGATTCCTGAAAATGGTCAATTGCTTCTTCTAGGTTATAATCAGGTGGTGCATCCTCACTCATATTTAAAATCTCTACGAGTCTATCTTTGTTACCTAAGACTATTGTTTCAAACCGATGGACTCTAAAACAGTATTCCCTGGATAAACCCATTCTTCTAAACCATTATCAGCTTCAAAACAAGAAAATTCTACATCGTCTAAAACAGTATTATCTTTAGTCAAATCCTCTTCCTTTTGAATAGGTGAATAATCATTAAAATTATTTGGATTTGAACCAGAAATAATACTATCATCATGAAACACAATTGGAGTGAAAATTTCTTGATCACTCTGCTGTATATTTCAATTTCTTCACCAATACTATCCTCATCGTCATAATAATATGAAGATGTTTGAACCTCGTCTAAATAAGTAGTGTTACCAATTCTATCCGCGTCCTCTTGACTAGGTGAATAATTATCAAGGGCACCACTATATTGGAAATTAAGATCATTTTGAGCAATATTATTCTTTGCAAGACTTTCATTCACACTCAATGCAAACCTATTTGTATTCTCAATCAACTGCTTGAGGGAATCGTCTAGAGAAACAGTTGGGCTACTATTTATTCCCCCACATCTTAATCCGAATATTTTTATATTCTCAGTCAACTCCTTAAGGGATTCTTCTAGAAAAAAAAAATGGATCATAAGGAGTACTAGATTGCAACTGCTCATGTGATTCTTCAAGAGAAAGAGTTGGACTACTAATTGTTCCCCACATACTTAATATGGTCCTTATTGTATCCTCAGTCAACTCCTTGATGGAATTCTCTAGAGAAACAAATGGATCATAAGGAGTACTAGATCGCAATTGCTCATGTTATTCTTCTAGGGGAATAATAGGTTCATTATAAGTACTAGATTGCATCTGCTTTAGGGCATCCCTCCAAGACAAAGAACTCGAATTTTGCTCATTTTCATGTTCATAAGACGGGTGTGTATATGAATAGTAATTGGGATCACCCTGGTATGAGAAATAACCTCCAAAAGGTTGTTGATGGTCCAGAGTACTATCCACACCATGTTGATAGGACGGATAATTTCTATTTTGAAGTTCAGACAGATATTCATTGTATTGGTCTTCATAATATCAGTTCGACATTTTCTAACAAAAAATTCCTAATATATTTACCAAAATAAACTCTAAAAATAAATCCTACCGGAAGGGGTTCTAAACAAACACAAACAAGGCCGACTCAACCAAATCAAACCTACTGAATCTAGCAGACAAAAATCATGATGGCTCCACTTATATTGTTTCTAGACCAACTTTTATTCTTCCAAAAGGCAACTAGTTACAGTTTTAACGAATCTCTCAGAACGATCGGAATTAGATTAAGTTGAATAGAAACAGGATAAGCTCTAAGAAGTTTTGATAACCCTGCCTCTTTCGCAATGTTTCCTTGGATTACAAGGCGGCTCGAATCAACTTAAAATAGTCTTCCTGAACTTTAAGTTAGGCTAACAAAGTAACCAATACAGTCCTTTTGAATGATTTTCCAATAAGCTCCATACCCTATCGGTTTTCTTTCTAGTCAAATTTTAAGGATTAGGTTCACGTTAGGTAACGTGTTCCTAAGGCGGCCAAGAAGGAAACCGTGATGAAATCCGAGTCCTTATCTTATATGGTCAGTCCTTTCCCTTTTTACTAGAAAATAATTCCGTATTCAGTTCCTAAACATATATTCATATGAAGGAATACAGTAAACCCACTTGCAGGGGATTCGTGGGTTGATCGAGTCTTACCTCCCGTACCAGAAGGGAGATGGACCATTGAAGTCGACTCGGGCCACCAACTCCTATGTCAGTGTACGAACCCGAGGGGCCGAGACAGTATCGTAATTATCGTCCTTCCATGTTGCAGTTTATATTTAAATTACCCTTTCGTAGGGTTTAAAAATAATAATAATAATGTCCAAAAGTTCAAAGTCCAAAGTCCAAAAAGAAGAAAAAAAACAGAAAAATACCTAAATTAATTACAAAAATAATAAGAATTTCCTAATATAATTTTCTAAAAATAAAAATAAAAACCCTAAAAAAAATAACAAAAAAAAAAAAAATACTGTCTTCTTTTTATGTTCTTTTCGATTTATCCTTGACTCCAAGTCTTTAATTAGGGAGTTGATCAATCATTAGTGGAGACTACCTATTATTACATCAAGCGAGGCACCAGACTTTCAACTCTTGGTAGCTGTCTAAAAATTTCCCTGTAGGGTGTGTGCCATCTTACGCTAATCCGGGTAGAATGATGAGCTACCCAACTTCGCACCAATTTCAGTACTACTTTTTGATCTCTTGATTGCTATTTCTATCAATCATGAGGGTGCCATCAGAATTGCTAACTTTTATCTTGTACAGTCTTGTTTGCAGTTGGCACCATTCTCTCGACAACAACAGGTCCATAAAAACACCATTATCATCAACAAACGGAACATCAAAAAAAAAATTGAAGGAAAGTTGATGACGTTCAAGGTTTACAAGAAAGAGAAAATTTCATATTCAAGAAAAGCAACAATGCAATGAGCAGAATTATATATACATGTTGAAGACTTATGTACCAGAGTGAAAGAAATCAAAAGATGAGAGTTGGTGAAGGTCATGATATCGAGATAATACAAAGTTGTAAAGAATCAAGTGGTAAAGTCCTTATCCCACGGCCATAGTAGTTTCATTATTCATTTCATTTATTTTTCAATTTGTATAGTAATTAAGCAAAAATAAAAAAAAAAGAGAAAAAAAATAAAAAATGTTTATCATTTATTTAATATATTTCTTTTTGTATTCATTCAATAAGGCCGTGGGGAAGAAGGAATCTATAAAGAAGTTTCAAACAATAAGAAATTGAGAAAAAGAGTTACAATTGTCAAGGTATTACGTAGTTCAAGAGTTCATAATCAACAACCGAAGACTGAAGACGTTCTTACTGTATGCTATGCGAGTGGTGCTGATTGTGAATCGGGTGAGAAGGTAAGTAAGCGTTTCCGTCCTTACATAGTGGTTGATTTCCTTTCTTAGAGATCATCAGGAATTATTTTTTTTTCGTCCCACGTTTTTATGGAACAACAAAATATGATTCAGAACGTTACTTTTCCTTCCCACCATTCAACGTGTGCATGATTTCTATCTTCATTCTTGCCTGCACACATGAGAACCATAAAGTGCGTCTTTTGAGTGCAATTTTAGACCCTATTGATGAGGCATAAGTCGAGGCGGAATGCTTATTCGATCGCTCTTGCGGCTGAATTCTTTCATATGGTGGTTTTCTCCTAACTCAAGAGTTAAGCATGATAATAATGTTATTTTAATACTTCTAACTTCTTATTGTTTGTGTGCAAAAACTTTATGTCTTCGTAGCTCTTTGGATGCATGTTCTCTGGAATGTTTGAAAGTCCGAATTCATGTTTTGTGGGTATACCTCTTGTAAACCCTCACGAGACTATTACTCGTCCACTAGGGACACTTAGGGGTTTAAAGGCTTGTTGCACATGTTAAATGTAACCGTTTCCTCGACGAAATGAAGTTTTTGTACTTTAGTTTAGTTTAGATAGTAGTTTTCTCGAGGAATAGCAAAAGCTAAGTGTAGCGGAATTTGATAAGTGCATAATTCACATGTTTTTAGTATCAAATTCATACTAATATTTGTTATAATTCTTGCAAATTACTTAGTATTACGTTTGTTTTCTATCTTATGTCTTATATTAGGTGAATCATCCCAATAAGAGTGAAAATGGCTACAAAAGAGATAATAAGTGAAGTAATCCAAGTATTCAAGCATCCCAAGGCCAAAGAAGAAGAAGAAAGGAGTTCCTTGCGACATGAAATGAACAAGGAAACTGAGTTCTACAAGTGAAGAAGGGCCAAAATTCAAATTAAACTCATTAATTCCAGGATTTCTTAATACCATCTTGAAGATAAGAAGGATACAAAGTGAACGCAAAAAGAATGAGGTCATTATGAGTTCATACGAATAAGTTATGAACAAAACAGTCGAAGCAAGAAAAAATGATCTACAACGCAACAATCGGCATTGCTCTTTACAATACCGACTGTAACACTACTTCAGGCAGAAAACTTGTATTTTTTACCCCTAGAATTGGCATTGCTCATTGGAAATCGAAAATACCGACTGTAACAAGTTTTGGGACAGAGAATTTTAGCTATTTTGGTCCTAGAGTCGGCATAGGTCATGGAAATCGGCTATGTAGACTGTGGCAAACTTATGGGGACCGTTTTGACGTGTTTTGGACTTCTAAATGGATATAACTTGGTCCCGGAAGGGTTCTAATCCCTAGATATCATGAGTACTATATAAGAAGACTCCCAAGACATTAAGAATATACCCTTTACACAACTTTGCAAGTCTTGGAGGATAGAACAACACAAGAGGAGAAAGCTAGGGTTTTGGAGCGGTTCCATTATCGAAACGATTTCTTATCTACTTTCTTATATGTATAATGTGGATGCTTCTACATCCATGAGTATCTAAACACTTAATTGATTGAGGATGAATTCTAAGTTCTAATACATGATTTAATTTAGCATATAAATCTATTTTTCTAATATATCACATGATTATCGTTTGTTTTTACTAATATGAATGTTTATGCTTGATTGATAAATTGTTTAGGTAACCAACTAATTCAGTTTTTTAATTAATCTAAAACTAATAGTTAGTTGTGAGATACATGTAATAGTCGAACACCTCATATACAAGTAGAGAACGTGAAACCTTACTGAGGGATCCTGTGGAGCAATCATGTGTAAAGACAACACTAGTAAGTAGACCGAGCTTATGTGTTTGATGCTAGGATCAACCTAATTCAGAAAATGATGAGTGTGCAAACACGACATAATTACATCTTGATTTCATTTATTTAGTTCTTTATTTTGTACAAATTTGATGTTTTTATTTAGTTTTGTAGAATTTAATGAATAAAGCTTGATGGGTTAAAAATTCGAAATTTGCCTTAAAATGGATGAAAATCAGAAGTTAGTTCTAATTTCCTTCTCAATGACATGAAGGCATGAATGTTTTCCAGTACATAAGTCCACGGAAAAAAAGACGACCGCTGGAAGAATTAAATTAATGGGTCGAGCCCATTGACAATTTTGTGAATTTGGGATTAATGGATCATGTACCTTTGGAATTTAAATAGGTGCCACAAGGTGATGCCATTTAATTAAATATTATATTATATGATATTTGATTTTAATAGAAATCATAAAATTGCATGGATTGTTTTTATTTGGAAACATGGAGGAAGATTTAAAAGGAATATGTGTCGACATTATAAGAAGATAAATTAGTGTTTTACTATTTATGGATCACCTTAATACCATATAAAAGAAGGGAATCATTGTAATATAATATTATTTTCTTAATTGGTGACATTTAATTGGTAGAGAAATAATCTCATTTATGTGAGAGAAAGAGAATCAAGAGAAGAAGACACTATATATTTATGAGATGTAAAGAGAAAAAGGGGAGCCCATACAGTAGAGTTGAGGTATTAATTTAGATTTTTCATTTCTTATTTTTTTCTTGTAGTTGTTCTTTATTTTGTTAATGGGTCACTAGTTTTTCTACCAGGGTTTTGGAAGAAGCTCTATTATGTATGTGGAGTTTTAATTTCTTTTGGTCCTTATTCTCGATTTGTCACGATAACGATTCTTTTTATGTGTCCTCTTGCTTGTTTAATTGTTCTTATTTTTTTATTATAGACCAGCATCATTAGTAAAAAGAATTATTAGTATTTTGAGAAGAAAATAATTTGATTATAAAGTTTTATCTTTCGAGACGTAATCACCGGTCCTAAATCGTCTTAAACAATATTGTGAAGAATATTATAGAGAATGATTATTTATTATATATACATAGTAGTGGTGGAATTTGAAAACCCTAGATTTTCTCACTTATTCATTTAATTTATCTATTAGTTTTAAATTATCTTTTCTTTTTTCAATTTTTCTATTATTCTTTTCAGCATTTTATTTAATTAGAAATTATAAATAACAATTAATTAGTCTCTGTTGAACGAACCGTATATGTATACTATCTCATCGACAGTCGTGCACTCGCGGTATCATAATTAAAATCCCATCACAAATCATAAAACATTCGACTAAGTTACACCTTAAGAGCTTATTCATAGTGGCTCAAACTGATAGAATCTGGTAGTCGAGCGCTTCTGTATCCAGTGATATAAGGAACTTCGGGAATAATAGAGCTTATTGTTATTTTACGGTTGGTGATAATTGGTGATTACTAATGAATATATGAGTATACTACTTTGATGAATGTTTAGTAACGAAGAAGGATTCCTCGATCATAATTCTCTCCATTGTTTACAACTTAATCTTTTAATTGCTTTCTTATTTACTTAGTTTAAAATCTAAACAAACCCCCTTTGTGACTTTTGACAACTAAAACACCTCACTCTTCGTGGGAACAAATCCTATTTACAATTGTATTATTTATTAGTAAAATATAAGATAAGTAAATTAATTTGTGCACCTACGACACACATCATATGTTTGCTAGAAATGCATGGAAACTTGTGGAATTCCTAAATCCCCGTTATGCATTGTGTTAAAAGCTAAGTACTTTCCTAACTCTGATTTCTTGAATGCTAAGCGTCCTAAAGTTTTTTCATGGACCTGGAGATGTCTTCATACAGTTAAAAAGCTTATTAAACCTTTTATTTCTTGGATTGTAGAGATGGAAAATTTATTGATCCGTGGCGTGACAAATGGATCCCTTCATTTAGCTCTGCTAAGCCAAATCCCAGGTCCCTCAGAATCATAATCTTAAAGTTTCTTACTTTGTTAATTAAAAAACTAGATCCTGGAACATTAATAAACTACAAATCTACTTTGATAATGCTTCCGTTGAGAAGATTCTTACTATTCCCTTAATCCATATTTGCACCCCTGACAGAAGGGCTTGAGAGCTTTCAAAGAAATGATAAATTTAGTTCTAAATATGTTTGTTTGAGTCTCACAGGTTTCAGACCTTCCCTAAATATATTTTTTTGAAGTGCATTTGGAAACTTAAGGTTTTTCATCATATTCAATCAATTTTTAAGAAGGATTCTAGAAATTCCATCCCTACGAGAGTGGTATTGCATACTAGAATGACTATTAACTCAATTGTTTGTCCTAGATGCTTCTGCATGATGAATATGTTATGCATGATTTGGTTTTTTTCCTTTTTTCTAGTCATATATGGTTTATCTTTACTTTTTTTATTCATACTCTTGTTTTTTCTGACTATTCTCTGCTTGACTGGCTTCACTTCTGGCTTTTTGATCATGTTACTTATTTGTTTGAGGACTCTAGATGTTTGTTTGTTGTTATCCTTTGGTCTGTTTGGAGTAGTAGAAATAAATTTGTGTATAGTGATAAAGATGAAAACCCTGGAGCTATTCTTAGAAGAGATAGAGTTATTCTTAGAAGAGCTAGAGCTATGCTTGTTATAAAAAATCTAGTCATTTCACTTACCTCATTCTCTGTCATCATTAGGAATGAAAAATGGATGCCCCCTCCTTTTGGTTGGACTAAATGTAATACTAATGGTTCCCTTGATGATGTTTTCTTGTAAAATGATGCAGGATATGTGATGAACAATTATACTAGTAAAGCCTCATTTTGTGTTTAACATACAAATGCTTATTTAAGAGTATTTCCTTCTTTAGTTCTAGTCTTGTAGCTTGCAAATTCACTTTGCTACCCCGTGTGTATTAACGTTGATCATACTTTGGCCCACTGGGATAAGATTAACTCTTCATGTGTGTTTTGGTCCAGACCTCCAATCCGGCTTCTACCAATTGTTGAAGCTGATCGATAGTTTTTCTCAAAGCCTTTGCTTATTATAAAAAAAAGTAAAAAATTGAGAGAAAGTTCCCATTACTAATGTTTAATCTATTTTGGTTTTTTATTTAGAGCAACTCCATTGGGATGGGTATGTTGGCTAATTTTCCAATTATACCTCTATAGTGGGATGGGCAAACCCTCAAATCTGAGGGTTTGCCCCTCACAGATCAGGTTGAGTCGATAACGATCGAATCTCAATGACTAGTATTTGCTCTATGTAAATTCAAACAATTTTTAACTCCAAAATCACACCTTCTTCATCCAAAAATTCTTCTACTTTCACTTTAATCTTAATCTTTCCATTCCATACTCTAGATCTCAACTTCTGCTCAAAAAAATTCATTAAAAAATGGCAAAAATTGCAACCCAACTTGAATTTTCGGGAGTCATACTCGAAGATGCTATTAGTAAGATATATGATGGTTATAAGAAAATAGAGAATGATAAAAAAACAAATATGTATTCAAGTTTTAGTTGTTAAACAAGTCAAATCTACAACTATAAGGAAAAAAAAGAGTTCAAGGGAAAAAATTGAAGGAAAAGAAAATTTGAAAGTTAACCATATCATTGTTCACAAAAACAAGGAAAATCTTCTCAAGAGCGCATCGAATAGAAGATCCGTCAAATGAAGATAAACAGGAGGCCCAAGAGTGTCAGAGATTTTTACCGAAGTGTTTATTTAATTTAAGTTTTTATTGCCCTAGTTTATATCTTGTAAAAGAGCGTAATATAATAAATTAATATAATGGAGATTAGTGGTTTAATATAATTTTAGTTAATTCAATCAAATTAAGTTTGTTTCTTCATTTTGAAATCAAATTACATTTAATTTAAATTAAGAATTACACTAGACAATTGTTAAAATAAAATTATATTTAATTAAAGTTATTGTGAAAATCATAAATAATCGTTGTCGTAGCAAACTGAGACGATTGGCCTAAGTTGAGCCGACAACGACTAGTTCCATACAACGACTATAAAATAGTTATGTAAATTCAACTATTTTCACTTCCAAAATCACACCTTCTCCACCTTCTTTTACACCCATATGCCTCAGTCGTATATTAATCCCACAAAGTTTATCATAGATGAAATTCTATTTATATGTATAAAATTTGTTGTATGTTATCCGACAAGGGATGCGGAACGACGAAAAAATGGTTTAGTGAGTATGAGTTAACAAAATCTATGAAAACTTCTGCACTGACACCGGTAACCCGAATAACCGTAATGTACCTGGGTTATTTGTCGATATCAAACTATAAGAAAAAAATTTGAATAATTTACAGATTTAGTCCGGATTATCAATCGATATCGATTAAGGGGTTAAATCAATGCTGAAGTTGTATTGCGAGCTCGAAAAGAATGGTGAAGATAGAAAATGAAAATTTTTGCTTATGAAACTCATTACCAATCCTGGAGGATTTTTTGGTTGCACGTATGGGATGTTAAAAAGTAGACATGCTATTACAGAAAAGACGTTGTTATAATTTTAATTGAATGTGAAATAAAATTACTAGTTTCTTTTTATAGATTAGTTCTAATTACATAAATAGTTAATTTCTTAATCTCAATTTCAATTACAAATATTAAATAAAACATAACTACTGATTTTCAGGCCAGTTCCTTTCATACAAGCCCCGCTCAACCATACTGGAAAATTATTGACTTGCTTCTCCTGCAGATTGAGATCCACCATCATGCCCAATGAAATCACAATGTGGAATTGGAGAGGTGCCAAAGTTTATGTTTCTTCTGTAATCTTGATAAGGATCTTTTTAGACTGGCCCGACGAGTTCCTGATTGTGGAGGTTGCAGTGGATTATATGGAGATTCTTGTTGTGTATCTCGTACTCTCCCCCCCCTGGGAAGGTGGTGATGTTCCACAAAGTCCTACAATATAAGTACTGATGCTCACAGACTCCGTCAATGCTTGCATTTGTTGGTTGTATATACGTCTAGTCAACTGATCCCTTAACTCCATTTGATTCATATGTTCTACCAATTGATCATAAGAGGCCGATATGCCTGTATAAGAATTAGTTCGCTCCATACCTGCGAGACAATTTGAATCGTATGACTCTCTCCTTGAGATTATAGGTATTTATTTCCAAACTCAATTCTGGAAAATCTGACCCAACTGATGAAGAACAAGATGTAGAAGGTCCTCTTGGAGGGGTTGATGAAAAGGAAGCTCCTACCGAAGGATAAACGATTAAAGTTGGAACCGATGGTGGTGGTACTTTCGGTAGAGGAAAGCCCGAGCTTCGTCTTCCTATTGGGGCAATATCCATCCCATTGATGTTCATAACTTACGTATTAATTATCAGTTGGGTAACCGATTACCATTGGTCGTATTCACCTTTGCCACAACCTATGAATACTTGATCATACCTTTTCCATCCCCGATTCTATTATCTTTTGTAATCCGATCCCATGACGGTTGTTTGTCAAGGCTTTTTTGGGATACCAACTGCACCAACTAATTATCTAGAACATCTCTCTCAAAAACAATAAACATTAATATCTCTGAGTTAAAGCTGTCAATTTGTAACCCAGCCCACGGGTTGACCCTAACCCGGTTTGTTTAAACCCGACCCGTCACGACTTATTGGCTAAACATGCCGGGTTAGGGTTGGTATTTATGTACCTCATAGGAAACAAGCCGGGCTAGGATTAACCCACGGATTACCCGTCAACCATTCATATTTTTTGATATTTTTAAGATTAATCTTATAATTGATTATCTCTTAAATCAGCTAAAAAAACCATGAAATAACCAAAATTTAATCAAATTAGTTTTTCAAACCCATTAATAACTTTAAATTTTAATCCGAAGGAACTACTCGTACCCAGACTCCTAATTAGATACAGATTGAAACATGAAAGATGATAAAGTCTTCATTACATCTGCTTGTACCGTAACCATTACATCTTTGAGAGATATTGAATTACTATTAATGATGGAGATCCTCCTCAAGATGTTAATAGTGAAAGAGAAAGGGAGATGACGAAATGAATCGTGTTTGCTATCAAAGACTCAGTGGTGCAATTTAATAGCCTAATGGCCGAGTAGTACTAACCAAAATATGCGGCTCTGTAACTTGTAGAGAAAGAAAAAAAAAATATGAGAGCGAATTAGATAATATTAGATTTAGGGTTTACTGGTGGTGGTTGTTCGATTTTTATAAAGATTTAGATTCACATAAATTTATTATATGATCAACTAAGTACTATTAAACGACAACCACGAAATGACGTAGTGGTTGTAGTCTTATATCACTATCAATATGGCGTGAGTTCGTTACTCACCTCCCACATGTTTTTTAGACCTAAAAAAAAACTCATGTTTCCAGACAGCTTATATCCTAAGGCCAACCCGCCAGAGCCAACCTGTTTAGGGCTAAGGTTGGGGTTCTGGGCTTGTACTTGAACAGTACTAGAGCTAGGGATGACCCTAACTCGACCACGGGTTGGAAAGCTAGGGCCGGGTTGACCCTAACCCAGACCGTTGATAGCTTTACTCTGAGTTGACTGTAGAGCAACACGCGTTGTAGTGAAAAATCTCTGATCCCAGTGGCTACATTAGACACCTTAACTCCTTATAATCCTCATATGAGTTCCAGATAACATTGTGTTTGGTCCTAAAATTCATTTGGGATCTCCACATATGTATTTATCTCGCTCATTGGTGTTTTGGTCATTCTTCATCTAGTTATCAACTTCATACTTAACTACAATTAGGAAAGTCCTTATGGTGTAGTCTTTCAGTCTTGGTAGACTAATATTGGTATATGTATACCACCAAATCTGATATAAACAACATACAATTAGTTTAACTTGCTATAAATATTTGTAAACTTATACAAATCTAAAAGAATTTATTATCATATTTACCTTATGGACTCCCCATACACCTTCGATGCTTGGCCAACCCAAGCGTGCGATATCTAGACAAACGTACGGCTCGACCAATATAGCGGACCCCCAATCATAAATGGCAGCCTTTTCCATATCTCCCAATGCCTCTATCCATCCTACTAAAGCACAACTATTTGAGTTCGGGAAAAAACACAAACCAATTACCCATAAAATAAAAACCTTGGCAATTTCTGTATCGTAGGCAAGGTCTGGATTTTCTGGATCAATATCACCATATAATTGTTGGCATATACATGCCTTTAAACCGGCACTAAAAATTCTCCCAACTCTTAGTTCGTTATGCCTGCATCCCATTACGCTAAAATACAACATAGGTTTATTTTTATGTCGGTCATCTACCAACCAACTTTGTTGGTCAAATTGAACATTATCATCCTGACCGCAAGATATCCCAAGTAGGAAATACAAATTAATGATGTTATTCCTGTAAAAACATTACATATTAATTTAATCTATGAATCGTATTGATTGCATAAAAATTATAAATCAAAATATATGACATACCTATTTCGAAGTTCCCAAAATTAAACGTGTGTGTAGTATACCACCAACGTTCTAGGATCATATGCACAAATTTGGTCGAATGTTTCTTCGCCTTCATATGGTACAAAGTCATCCAAGGAAATCTATCGACAATAATTTTAGCACTAGGAGGAAGAAATTCATAAGCTGTGTGAACTTCATACCAACCACCTCTTGGTTTTTGATGCTTGGCATCTCGCTCTATTCTTGAAGCTACATGACCTTGACTCGTGACTAATTCTTAACTGGAAAGTAAATTCAGATTGTTCTCTTCATCCGAATCTTCTTGTTGAGTCGGTAGAGGTTGAGTATACGTATTCCTGGATGGTTTTCTATTTTTTATTCGACTAATATTTTGATATTGAGACATGGTAGTTTTGAATTTTTTTTTATAGAAAAACAGAATACGAAGAGTTTCTTGTGGTGAAAATATATAGAGAAAATTGATTGTAAAGAAGATTGTAGAGAAGATTGATTTTGATATGAGTAGAGAAGATTGATTTTAGGTTGTATTTATAGGGATGAGATTATAACCGTTAGATAGAACCGTTAAGATTCGATCGTTTTCGACCCAACATGAACCGAGCAGCTCAGGTTGGGTCCATCGACTCAATTTCAGCCATTTAGTCAATCATGCACTGCCCAAAATCAATTTTTTCCTATCCACCTAACTTGATAAATTGGAGGATATGCCGATGCCCATTAGAAATGCTCTTAGGGGTAAAGATATTTTAGTTGTTGTTGGGAGTAGTATTAGTACACAGAGTACTACAGCTGCTACATGCATGTATAGTTACTGAAAGGAATGAGTGCAGTAGTGCTGTCTATCTACTCCTCTACAATACACGTTTGTCATGCACCTCCCATGTAGAAATCTCACCGTACCCCTATCCCGCTTTCTTCTTTTCCTTGTTTTGGCCTCAAAGTATTATTACTGTCTACGACTCTGTGTCCACCACTTTTGTGTTTGACACCCCCACAATAATGGTCTTCGTTTTGTCTCCGTGGTTCCTTCCGTAGTAAGGAAATTGATTATACGAACAACACTACTGCACCTATGGCAAAAAATTCCAAAAAAAAATTATGTGAACCATTTGTGAGCAAGTTGCATAAACCTAAATATATCTCAATCATGTCTGTGCAATAAGCTTAGGATCTGTTTGGCACGCCTATATTAGTAGTGTACAGGATTGTTAATTACATGTAGATATAGTTGTAATGTTATGTATTAGAAAAATATGTAGTTCAATATTTACTGTTTGACATGAATATAAAATAAATGTAATACAAAGATGGAATCCCAAATTAAAATCCGTTTACAACAAAATAAATAAATAATAAATAAGAATAAGATGAAAATTATATTAAAAAATACTTAAATTCTATTTTAAGAAATAAATAAATATACATTTTTTAAAAAGATTTTTTTAATATAAAACGAAAATAAATTTATTAAATGAGTTCTTCAAAATAATAATCATAAATGATAATAAATTAAACAAAAAATAAAAATAAAATAAACATTTAATGCATAAAAAATTAGGTTAAAATAGATTAATATAAAAATAAAATGATCAGATAAATAAAATAAACGGCTAGCATTTAATAACACTATAATGGGAGAATATACAAGACCACAAAAGATAAATATTCAGTGTAATCCTTTATAGATAGTAGAAACCATATATAGTTTGCATGTTATGTAATTGGATCCATATGAAACACCCAATTTTTAAATATTGTCCTTTAACTATTCCCTTGACTCCACGGCACCGTAATGTTACCTCCGGTTTAAGCGTGGCAAACGGATCCTTATTGATGTGCTTGATATCGTTGCTCATTTACCAAAGAGTGAATAGAGAGTAGGGACTTGAAAGGATCAAGGATGAGAAAGTTGTGCGCAATCCGATGGTATGTGACGATATCATCATCATAGAATTGACAACTCAATACAATCTTAAGCTCCTCATCATAACTACAGCTAGCATAAACCCCTCCATAGTTGGACTCATTTATCCCATTCTCTTTACAGATTCTCTTACCATCAGATAAATGCCACGTGAATAGCAAGTTCTCAAATTATGAAATCCAACGATTGAGATTTATATAAGATAGGGAATGTTATGGGAATTTGTTGGGCTTCCCCAGGATTTTACACCAAACAAATCATGTAAATTTAGATTATTTACTGTGACCTTGAAAGGTCTCATTCATTCCCCAATCTCTATCATTCAGATTTATCAGATTTGTTCTTTTAGGCTGTAAAATTATGCTTTTAAAATCTGAAATGTTGATCAAAAGGAATAAAGAGAGGAAAACATGATGGAGAGAGTTCAGATTGATGCTTGTTGGGTGTGGGTCTGAATTATTTCAGTCAGAAAAAAATAAGAGAATTCAGGTCAGGTAGAATTTGTATATATCTGTTTAAATGTAGTAGTAGTGTAGTACCAAAGTTCTGAATGGAAATACCTAGTGACAAAATTTAGAAAAGAAAAGAAAAACATCAATCTGATTTCTTCTGAGTGATTGATGATGATGATGAGTGTATGTTTTGTCGGGAAAAATTCCATCATATATTACTTCCTTTAAGTCCCCACGTCCATGATCCATCTCCCAAAACATTCTAAATCTGATCAATCTCATTCATTCACCATCGTAGTTTTATATTCCACCAAGTTCTGTATTCACACAAGTAAAAAGAAAATAATTTACTGAAAAATTCTTATAAAATTTTAGTTTTAATAGAAGAGTGTGTTTGATATTATTTTATAAAACTGTTTTTCGTTTTACAAAATAAAGAAAACAAAAAATGTAAGAAAACGGGTTTAATAGCTATGATTTTTGAAAACGTTTTCAGTCTGTGTTTTTATTTTCGAAAACAAATAAACGAAAAACAACTATTTATTGTTCTTTTTATTTTTTTGTTTTTTATTTTTTTTTCTTTCTTCATCTTCTAAAACTAGGTGTTTTTAAAAACAGTTCTACCAAATAACTTTTAAATTTTTATTAGAAAATAAAACCAAAAAAAGTTTATGTTTTAAAAATATTAAAAAATAATTTTTAAAAACAGTTTTATAAAATAATACCAAACACGTCTCGGTTACTTATTTTTTTTTACTATTACTCTAAAAATATAATCAAATTTATGCCAAAAAGTTTTTGAGTTATTAGTGATAACAAAGAAGACGAGGGAGTTATTATTACTAGGTTATTATATTAGATGAACCTTTACAGGTGAGGTGGGTTTAAACTGTAAAGTATTTTCATGAAATTCTTCACCTAAAGAAGAAGAACCCTCCTCATTTCGTCATCACTGCATAACTCATACGCACGGTTCCTGAATCTTAGGTTTCCGGGTCATGATCCTATCATTATTCCCCTAAACTCTAGGGGTTATTCTAGATTTCCAGAACTAGAACTAGAACTAGCCAAAGCCAGACCGTTTTACTTTGTTCTTGTGGAACTAACAAAATCTCAGTCAAAGTCAAAATCAAATTTCTTTTATCAGTTTTATATGTTCAAATTCCTCTATATGGTAGTATTTTCTTACGGAATAAATTATTTTATGAATTTTGTTCTGAATAGGGTCAGGCCTATTACTGCCTTTCACACTGCCAATTATTGTGGAAGCTACACATATGCACAAAAAAGAAGTCTCCACTGATAACTTAACTAGGATCTGGATCTTATAGACATATTTGTGCTTTGTCAGTGTATGTATATTACTATTTCTTTAATTGCTCGTGAAGAATGAAATCATATCTTGTTTAACATAGAAAATTCAGTAAGATAACATAAAAAAACTGATTAAATCATGAAAATTAATCAAGTTTTGTAAAGTAAGAGTACGCTACTACTCTCTCTATACATGGAGGCTGGAGCCATGGACCATGCATGGCCCATGATGTGTGGATCCCAAAACCAAAAGCAATTCACTCTCTATGATATGCTGTTTTTGTTCTGTTAGATCAATCTTCTTTCACAGAAGAAGATATAAAGTAGATCTTACTGTTTGAAAGCATGCACTTAAAAAACAAATTGTTTGATTACTTTAGGGCAAAACTTGTTTCAGTTTTATTGTATATATATATGGTCAGTGATAGTATCTTTGGAAGTAGCTAGCTTTTATATATTAACTCTCTTAGCTTTTCTTTCCTTAAAGTTTTGTCACATTCACGTAAATTTGTTTAATTTCATTGTGGAAGTATTGTCATATTCTCATATAAAAACCTTATTTTCTTAAAAAAAAAAAATCATGGAAAAACAGGAATAAAGAGACTATGTGTTCAAACAGTTTAGCCTTTCCCTGCACCAAAAAAAAGAAAAATGGATTCTGGGTAAAATATACTGTTATTTGATCATGTCAAAAAGGTAAGAAGATAATAGGCGATGTCTGTAAGAGTAATTTTTTTTTGAGAGCTTAATAATGGTCTACTTTTACGGCAGCACGGCACCCATTCTGCCGAGTTGGTGGAAATGTGACAATAATGATGAGTTACGGTCGCATTGTTTTAAAGTTGTTATCGAAAAATTTATCGAGAGAGAAACAACAAGAATCCAATTAATTATGTCACCCTTGCATCGATTTTCTTTTGTCCGTTAATGGTGATGTGGAGTATAGCGTGCTTTAAACCTTCGTTTTCTCGGTGAGCTCTTATTTAGTCAGAGCTTACAAAGCCTTTCCCTGAGACAGCAATCCAAAAGGGCATCAAAGTCCATTCCCTAGACAGCAATCCAAAAGGGCATCAAAGTCCATTCCCTGATTTATGTAAAGGATTTTGGTAAAATTATTTTTTGCTTAAAGAAAAAAGTTAAGATGGGAGATGTGAAACATATAATGATCAGTTGACTTATTAATGTTTCATATTTTGTAGAGCAGTAGAGGAAATGGAGTTGGTTTATAATTTTAAGGAGGAAATGGATGATGTTTTAGTCCAGTGGAGGTAGAATCGAGAGCTTGTAGAGTAGCAATAAAATGGGCCAAACCACTTGGAGTTAGAGCACTGAATTTCTACAATGATAACAAGGGTATTATCAGGACAATACAGTAGGAATTCTTTTACTATTGACTAGAGATCGTTTCATTTTTTTGCTGGTTTCGATTTTGTTAAAATTTTGCTAACTTTTCTTTTAACTGTGTTAATAGGGCTTGTAATGGATTTACAGATACTCTAGCTAAGTTTTTAATTAGGACATATAGGATATCTTTGAACTCTGTTCATATAAGTCTTGGTAGAAACAAGACTAGTTACAACTGTATGTATTCTAAATAACATTACATATGTATTTTCTTCTTTTTGTCGATATAAGTTTGTTTCCATAAAAAAAATTGTTCTACCCATAAAAAGGGTATTATCTTAACATTTTTTTTTTGCTTTGGAACATAAAAGCATTCAGACAGATAAATTTTCTGTTAAAAAATAATTAGTGTCTGGAAAATAGAAAAAAAAGACATACACCCTATCACGACTCAATTTTTATGTATGTAAACAATGGCATACAATAACAATATTAATTTGTCAAAATGACCATGAAGATGGTAAAACTTTACCATTTAATGGTGTATCCCTCTCATTAAAATCCCAATTCTTTAAAAGTACTAATAAAACCAAAACAAAAAACAAATGGGATTTAAATGAAGAAAAAAAGGAGAAGGTCATGATTAAAAGATAAATAGGATGAGAAAGGGAGGGAGATTATTGATGGCATGTGAGATTTGTGCATATTAGTTTTTCTTTATTTGATGGTGGATCATCTTTAGCCAACAACTACAATTAAGGCTTTCATCCCATATAACTACCAATTAGTTCTACTAGCCTTGTAGGTTTTTATCCTTTTAAAATATTTGAAAGTAGAAGAACCTTAGACCGAATATATATAATGATCATTAACCCACTGTAAAACAAAGACTCCATTTTTGAATTTAATAAGCTTTAGATTCATCATGGTGTTAACACCATAATTCAGAATCAAATCAACAAACTCTCTCTCTATATATATAGATGATCATATAGCTAGATAGTAGGTGGTGGAGGAATCCCAAGAAGGAATAAGGTGTGTAAGTGATAGCATGTTAGTGAAGGACATATGAAAAGAGATCATTTATAGGGCATACCTTCTTTTGGGATTTGAACTATATTCCATAGAGATCTTTATTTGGTGGGTATATATTTTTGAAATGTTGTTTGTAGGGTTAGTATCATTTTTCATTTCATGGTTATGCATTGGAATTTTCAAAGTTTAAGTAAGGGGCCATTTGATCTGATCTGATCTATCTATATAGATGTAAAAGATAAAGAGAGGAGATGGTAGTAAACTAGTAATATAAGACTATATAGATTGTATGAAAATCATCACCACATGTGTATATGGGGGTTCAAAGGATTAAGAGTAGAAAAAGCAAAAGGGAGTGTCTTTATTTTTTTTGTCTTTTCAAGATGAAGTGGTAAGACTATGAGTTGTGCTCTAGAGTCTAGAAAGGAAGGAAATAAAAAAAAAAATTGTTTACACAAGAGAAGAGAAGAAAAGGACTCATTTTGGTTTTTAGTCTTTTAAAAATTGAAACCAAAAACCCTGATGATGCGAATCTTTGGATCCAAGTTACTTAAAATTGTTTTTCACTAATTACATCAATGAGATTCTCATTTTTACATCTTTTTGGTGGAGCAAGAGTTCATCTTTCACTACTAGTATTTACATTTACTCAGTAATGGAACCAGAATTTTAAATATGAAAATAATCTTATACATATATATCGAGAGTGTGAAACTGTTATAAACTTATACACATATAACAGAAGAACGGCAATTTATTTTGTATACACCTATAATTGCCGATTATGACCTCTTCTTGCCTGTAACTATTTTTTTTAACAATAGAGTTTCTATATCTTTATATCTTTTTATATGTATAACGTCGTCAAACGCATACTAGTGCGCTAAATTAGCCGAAATCATAGTCCACTGTCAATTTAGTGGCCTGCATTATAAAAACTATAAACAATTAGTGTTGTTGGACCTGAATTGGTGGACTAAGTCAATAAACCTTATGACTAGTAGTGGCCTAATACATTTAAAGAATTAGGGGACATAACTTAGGGTAACCCTCTAAGTGTTTTACAGCCGTCTCTGTCCTGATTGTGTATGTGTGTACGGGGGTGGATAGGGGTGTAAAACTTGTCACCCATCAGTTGTTCATCCCTATTTAAAGAAAGCTTATATAGGAGCTGCCAAGTTGATAGAGGGACTTTCCATGTGAAGACAAAATAGGGACATTAGGTAGGAATTCTAAAAACCCCTTATCCATGATATTTTCATAATGACTAAACTATCCCTGATTAGTTAATATTGATAAAACTAATTAGCTAATAGATTAGACTAATAATAATCAATCTAAAATAATCTAATACTTACTCAAATCAAATCAAATTTTTCTTTTTTTTCGGTTTGGTGGGAAGAAAAGTAGAAGAAATGAAAGAGAATTTTTTAGGGTTTTTTTAAAACCCCTAGATTTTGATTCACTCAACCAGAGTAGTCAGGTATACCTCTAACTTAAGCTCTTGGTCTTTTTATGGCTTAAATTTGATGAAATTACGTAAAAAATTATGTTTTTTTTGTGATTCAGGGAATTTTACGATTGGGTTTTCATGTCGAACCCAACCGTAAACGCCATTTACGGTTAGGTGTTCATCCCAACCAAACCGTAACCGTAATTTCATGGCGGAAAACCAAATCGTAACAATTTTACGGTTGAGTTTTCAACATCATACCCAACCGTAACTAACAATTACGGTTAGGTGTTCATCCTAATCTAACCGTAACCGTATATTCATGGAACAATCAATCGTAACAGTTTTACGGTTGGGTTTTAGCATGGGACCCAACCTTAACTAATCATCAACAAAAAAATTGAACTAACCAGGATAATTTACGGTTGGAAATTGACAATCGAACCCAACCGTAAATAATCTTTAAAACAAAAAATTTGACATATGAAGAATAATTTACGGTTGGCAATTAGAATCAAACCAACCGCAAGAAAAAAAAAATCTTTGAGTGCAAAATAGTTTATTTTTGGGTTAAGAATCGAACCCAACCGTAAAATTTCATCTTCATCTCCTTCCTTCTTATTTACGGTTGGGTATTTTAATAGCCCAAACGTAAAATTCAAAAGAAACCAGTTACGGTTGGGTTCAAGAACCCAACCGTAAGTTCTTGAGAACATATATTTACGGTTGAGTTTTCCAATCGAACCCAACCGTAAATGTTTCTGGAAACCTAATCTTTTTACAACTTGATCAGTCAAACAAGAAAATCAATCACTTTAGGGTTCTAAAAATAACATGGGTTTTGTCATCACTGCTACTACCTTATACACCTTTAGTAGGATTCTTCATCACGAACTTTAGAGTTTAATCGACGACGAATTTTTCGAATCGCCAATTAATTGACTAGGAATTTCGATGGAGAAATTCGGTTGAAATGGAGAAGGAGGAGATATGGAGGGAGAGGAAAATTTTTTGAATTGAAATGAAAATTGTAAGATTTTGTTTTGTTTAGGTTTTAATAGATTGAAGGGCATATTAGACTTTTTCATAGACGAAAGGGTAATATATACATTTATCATAGCCCATAGGATACCCCTTAACGAATTATTTGGCCACCCTGAATCCATGGGAAGCCCCTACGTAAGCTTTCTATTTAAAAGGGTAGAAAGGTTGTCCCATTTCATTACCAAAGGAAAAAAAACAGTACAAGCAATAGAGCCAGGCATTTTAGAATGGTCTTCCATATTGAACCGTTGGGCCTGTGGTTGGTTACCCATTGAATTTTGGATTGCCAACAACTGACCAAAACATGAATTATGTTTTTGAGCATACGGATTTTTTGGTGGCATACAAAACACTTAGACTATCTAGGATGATTTATAAGGGGTGTCTAAAAGGTGGATTCAGGGTGGGTAAATTACTAAGATACACTTTAATCATTGGAATTACTAAAATACCCTCTCCTTATAATTAACCTTTAACATAATTAACCCTTAGTAAATCATTTACAAAATTAAATCATAATAAAAAAGAATTAAATAAAAAAATCGGTTACACAAAATCATAACTATTTTTCTTCTCTTCTTCTCTACTATCTTTCAAGAAAAAAAAACCCGATTTCGATTTTCATTATCGTCGATTAATCATCAATTCCTAAAACTTTAATCATCGATTATACACAACTACAAACTTACAACATGAGTCGTATGAAGAATCCTACCGGACGCAAGATATCGAAGAATCGAAGTGAATAAGAACAAGAAGAAGTTGAAAGAGTGGAACCCGAAATTGAATTAGGAGAAGATGGAGAGGGAGAACCGAACCTCAACATGTACATTCGAAGGTATTTCCCACTAACCCATATTTTATTTCCTTGTATTTGATGAGATTTAGGGGTTAAATCGAAAAACAAGTTAGGGTTTTTCAGTTTTCATGGTGAGTTCGGCTATGTGTTGAATAGAATTATCAGCCGAACATGTAAAGTTCCTTATTCTGAAACTGTCGAACAACAATTCGGCTGAAAATTGGATGACCAAAAACCAGTCAAACATTTTACTGATGCCATCAATATTTGTTAAGTAGTGGTTCGGCTGAAAATTAAAATTTGAAAAATCAGCCGAACTTTTCACTGTGGCCACCAATATCTGTTAAGTTGAAAGTTCGGCTGATTCGATAATTTTTAATTTCAGTCGAACAATGTAAGTCCCCTTCAAAAATTACTAGAATAAATATTCGGCTGAAAAGACAAATGCTCGGGACAGCCGAACTTATATTTCCAATCAAAAATTTGGTGTTTGAGGTCTTAATTAGTTTTTATACTTCGTGTGTGCTAGGAACCGAGGTGAAAAAAGGAACATGGAGGTAACTCCTTCTTCTTCTAAAACTCCCCATCCACGAGGAGGCCGCATCAAAAACTTGGGAGACGCTAAGAGGGGAACTACACTTGTGACTCGTTAATAACAACCGGAGATTCAAAGAGAAGAAGAAGAGCCGGAAGACGGGGAAGAAAAAATACCACAAGAAGATGAACTACAACAACAAAATCAACAACGAAAAGGGAAAAAGGTCCTTGAACCACACCAACAAAAGATACAACAACAAGAAGAGCCTACAAGGCGGGATACGGTGTGTCACATTCCGAGGGAGGAGAAACTAATACGTCCTCGGAAGGACAACCTACCACATGGGATTCCGAAAGATGGAGGAGAGATATTGACTGGTTATGCCGAGTCTTGGGCGAAGAAAATATATGAGACTCGTGATCACCGGGATGCCACAAGACTTTTGAGACACCAGAGGGCTGCTAATTGGGATCTAATGGGAGAAGTTGACGAGGTGGTGGCTATAGTACAAGCATCGGGTTTATGGCTGGCTATTCACTATGCACAGAGTAAATGTGATTCAATTACCGCGTCCTTGTTTTGTGAAAGATTCTACCCAGAGACCTACACCTTTCATCTCCCATTCGATAAGATGAAAATCACTCCCGATGATGTGAAGAACATTACTGGCCTCCAAGTTACCGGAAAAAGCGTCGATGCCGACTACTATGAAATGAATTGGGACCAACTCTATGTATTGGCTGAAGAAACTCTTGGTTGGAGTAAAGGTACGAAGGAATTGGAGTTCACGCGTGCAAAAAAAGATGTGGATAATGTGGATCAAAACCTTGGCAACAGGGTGAAACCAAAGTTGAAGCAATCAAGTTGGCTAATTTAAAGAGTTATTTTGAGAAGACAAGGGCAAGAGTTGCAGATGGTTCGTTGGTGTTGGACGATGATATTATCAACCGAACTGCAAGGGCGTACTTGTTGTATACTCTCGGGAGAACTATCTTTCCCGACCTCACATGAAATAAGGTGAAGGCTCAATATCTCCAACTTTTAAGGGATCTCCCGACCCTTAACGAGTTCTCTTGGGGAACCTCTCCCCTTGCTTTCCTACTAGGAAATCTTGCCACGGCCTCTAGGTTGACGAGAACAAACATTGGAGGCAATTTCAGTATTCTTCAGGTAAATATCTACGATATAAAAGTTGTTTGATAATGTAGAATAATTGGCGTATATTTTGTATTATTAATAATATTAGGTTCATCTGATATAGAACAATGAATTATCATGCGAACAATAAATTATCTGCCAACATTGAATTTGAGAATTTTCTTATATTGTTGATGTAGGTGTGGGTCTATAATCATTTTACGAAATTGAATTTGGCTAGTGAAGTCGCTAGTTGCAATGATTCATTGCCTACTTCTGCCAAATATGAGTTCAACGAAGTCAAGAAGCATAAAAAGAATGAGGAGATTGTAAATTTGAGAGTTAAATTAGACGGTTTGGATGGAAGTGCCATTGAATTTTACCCATACATAAAGAAGGATGAACCCTTCAACGAAGTATCTCCGGATGCACAAATGGGTGTTGGGATGTACTATGGACCATTGTTTTATCCCGGTGGATTTGTAATATATGATCCTTGCCGAGTACTTCGTCAATTAGGTTGCATCCAAACGATCCCGTTGGGACAAGCTAAGTTCGATTTGTTGCCAAAGGGTTCTTCTAATAGATTTAGGAGCACCACCTCAGATTGGACTCCTAGCTACAAACCCAAACCAACCATCGAGTTTTGTAACAAATTGGATGAGAACAAGCTTAATATGGATATCTTGGAACCTTTGGGGGAGGATCCTCGTAAAGTTGTCGAGGGGTACATAGATTGGTATAGGCAAATTTCTCATCCTTTCATCATTAACAAAAAAAGTCAAGCTCGTGCGGATGCTAAGAGGTCAAAGCAAGATGATGTGGAGATGAAGAAGAAGTCCAAGACAATCTCCAATAACATTTCAAAGGAACTTGGGATCATGGTAAGCAGTGTCCTCAATTTATTCTCTTTATTTTATTATAAATATCAAAGTAAGTAATCCCTCATTTTTGGGTTTTAAATAAAATCAGGTGGTGGAGGGTAGGGAGATGTTGAAGGCAATGAAGGATAAACTTAGTTGTAAAACACCTATGTCGTATGATGAGCAACTATACGTCTACAACAAGTGGGATGGAATCATCAACAAAAGTGTTGGGCCGAAGGAACCAAGGTTGATAAGTAAAAGGCCACACCAAGAAGGTGAAGGTTCAAGGCGAAGTGGTGTCAAAAGAGGTCGTGGGGGTCGTGGAGGTGGAAGTCAATGAATTCATAACATTCTTAATTTGCAACATTTTAGCACTTTATTTTCAGTTTGGTGTAGTTGTTTTAAGATCTTTTTATTAGACTATGTTTGGTTTCCGGAAACGTAAACATTAGTGCTTTGTTTTAGTAGTTTATTAATGAATTATGATTTTATGAATTAATTACGGGTTTATTGTTAGATATGAATAACAAAATTACAGAAGGAACAAGTAAATTTTGTCAGGTTCGTTTGAAAATTATATTTTGCGAAACAACCGAACTTGACAAAATTCATGTTCTTTTGAATTTCATTCAAGTTCGGATGAAATTTTAATTTTTTTATTAGCCGATCATATCAAAAGCTGGATTTTTCATAATGTTGTCAGGTTCGGCTGAAAATTGTAATTTCACAAATTAGCGAACTTCAGTAAATACATGGTTCGACTGGAATTGAAAACAATTATTAGCCGAACAGTTCAAAAGAAAAAATATTATCGGAGTAAATATTCGGTGAAAATTAAAATTTTATAAATCAGACGAACTTCACTAAATTCATGGTTCGACTGAAATTGAAAAACAATTATTATCCGAACAAAGTTCAAAAGAAAAGAAAAAGTGGTTATCAGAGTAATGTTCGAATGAAAACTGTAATTTCATAAATCAGACGAACTTCACTAAACTTATGGTTCGGGTGAAGCTGAAAAAACATTATTAGCCGAACATTTCTTAAAATTAGCCGTTGGAGAACCATGGCAAAATTTTAAATCGAATTTTAATTTGACTGACTCACCCAACTGTTTTTTTCTTTGAAAATCTATCCGTTGGGTAATTAAAACCTATAAAAGGAAACATGTCCCTTTCTCACCTATCCCTTTCTCACATATCCCTTTCATCCTCATTCTAATTCTCATTCTCACCTATCCCTTTCAAGCATTAAATATGGTAACTCCATACACTACCGATGAAGATGTTGCAATAGTTAGAGCTTTGGTTACGATCACCAAGCACGAGTACAATAAAGCGTACATTACCCAAAGTAACGAACAAGTTAATGAAGACTGGATGGTGGATCAGACATCCGATTCTTGGTGGAAGCGTTTGTTTAAGATTTTTGTAGGATTAGACAGAAATCGTAATCATAGGACGTTCAAAGGAATTAAGAAAAGGTTCGAGAAGCTGTTTCAACAATTGGAAGGTTTGAAACATGAAATGAAATCTCTAAAGGAAGCTCATCCCACCATCTCCGGTGTGACAAGAGTAAGTATTCCAATCAATAAGTCGTTCATCAAAAATAGTTTTCGAACATTCAAACTTACAATTGATTTTTCTTTTTCATTGGGTGATGGCTCTTGACATATATGAAACTATACATAGCAAAACGTTTACGCATGAGGATTGCTATCGTATTTTGGAAGAAAGTGCCATTTGTGATTTCAACCTATATGTTTAAATGTTTAAGTGTAATATAATGATGTATTCTATTTCATTCCCTTTAATGTAACGCTATGAAAGATGTATGTCTTACGATTCAATGAAATAATTTTACGAATTCTAATTATTAAGTAAACATATATGATAAAAGGCATCAGGATGTTGTTCGGCTGATAATTGATTTTTCAAATTCAGCCGAACCTGACGGAAACCAGGATTTCCAATTGTTGTCAGGTTCGGCTGTTTCGCAAAATTGAAATATTAGCCGAACTTTTCAAATACAATTGGATTTAAGGTAAAATTGCATTGCATTGAATTGAAAGTGCATTACATTCAAATGCTTACAAAATTATAGCAAATGAATTCAATAATCGAGTGTTAAAACAATATCTTTCCACAAATCGTAGCATTCCATAAACTCGAATGATCTTCGCGACTCTTGAAAATAACGGGTCCGAGCCAATTGTTTCTGCCCATCATAGGCCAATGTTGGATGTTCTTGTATAACAACTCGCATATAAGCTCTAAAACCTGCGTACCTCGGCCATATACGATTCAAGTACCTACGCCTAATCCCTTCGTAGTTTCTTCCATTTCCGTTACCGTCTAACACAACAAATATTAAAAATATACGATTCTAAAACTCTTTGGGGGTTACATCCGGATATACCCCAGGTACTCTTCTAGTGTACCAATCTTCTTCATGACTCGTTTACGTAATACACGCTCGTTTTATGGCAATATCTTCTTCTATGGTGTAGCGAACCATTTTTTTTTTTGATTTGCAAGATATGAGAATAAGAGAATGAGCTTAAGGGCAGAAAAAATGAATAATAGTTTGTGGAAATCAATAATAGTTGGATGTTTGGTTTAAAAGGGGAGTCTCTTTTTAAGCATTTTAATCACAAGGACTCTTTTATTTGAAAAGTAACTAGCCGTTGTTAATATTCGGCTAATAATGGAAATTCCAAAACAACCGAACTCCACACATATCCTTTGATAGAAGTGAAACTATCAGGTTCGGATTATTCGAAAATTATCATTCGAACATTACTAAATCTTAATGCCCAGTTGGGTTCGGCTGTATTTACATTAGAAATTTCAGCCGAACTTGAAACTGATCATAATATAAATCCCATTTTCTTTTAAAAAAAAGATTCGTTGGGGCCTCTCTGTATATAAACTTGACACTCTCTAACTCATTTTGCAACAACCGAACATATCTTAAGTTAATTTTCTTCCACCAATTCTTTTTTCCACCAATTTTTATCTAATTCTAGCTACAACTGAATCCATTCACCATTAAGGATGATGTAATGCTTGTTAAAGCTTTCATTCCAGCATACCATGAAAGGCCTCATGAACGTTATTCAATATTTTGGAAGAGAGTCAAGGAATTTCATTTCGAATTAGATGGGAATCCTAAAAACCGTAAATGGTTAGAGTTAGCCGAAAGATTTGAAATGCTACAATATACGTTGCGAGAATACATTAGAATACTCCGTTGGGTAAGGCGATATCATCAGAGAGCTACTCCTGAAGAAAAAGTGAGTATTTCAACACGTTTATCTTGTGAATGGACTATTTTGGGTTTTTATACTAACTTGTCAATTCTTTCATTTTTAGAGTGCTAGAGTTCAATCTCTTTGGGGAATACGTCATGGTGGAATGAAACTCAAGAACGCTCTATGTTATACGTATTTGAAGACATACGCCCCGATATTCCTTAGACAACTAGAATCCGAATTGAAGTAAAGAGCTATCTGTGGAAAGCAAAATTCTCCATATGGTTCGGCTGATTCGTAACTCCCAAATATCTGCCGAACTTTACAATATTTGCACTTTTTGTTTAAATATAACCGTTAGGAACTTTACTATATATATAGCCAACAATTAATTCACCTCAAAAAATCTTATATTCACTCAAAAATGGCACTTCCTAGTGCTAATTTTACTCTAGATGAAGATTTAGCTCTTTGCAAAAACTATGTGCTTTTCTATCCAAAAAAGGGTGAAGAACGACGTTAAAATGTTCTAGTTAGTATGAGTTATTGGGCGAAAGTTTATGAAAAATTCTGCACCGAAACAGGCAATCATCATAACAGGGATTGTCCGACCTTGTTTTGTAGATTTCAAACTATAAGAAATCAAGTTCAAGAATTCATAGCTTTAATTCGGGTTGTCAATAGATATCGACTAACGGGTGAAACCAATGCGTAGGTTGTTGTACGAGATCGAGAGGAATGGAGAAGATGGAAAGGAAATTTTTTCAAACACGAAGCTCATTACGACATCCTTCGTAAGTTTCTCATATTCCGTATGGGATGTTAAAAAATTTGTTTTAACAATCTTTCTAAAATGTTATACGATGTAATGATATGCGCATTAGTTATGTAATACGTATCTAAGTGTTAACGAAAAAACTCTTGGAATTACTGTTAGGTTCGACTTAAATTTAAAAACAATATTAGCCTAACATTTCAGATACAAGTTTTGTGAGCATCAGAGTGTTGTTCAGCTGAAACTGGCATTATAACTTTTCAGCTGAACCTGAAAAAACCTGGATTTTTCATCAGCCTGTCAGGTTCGGCTGATTCGCAAGATTGGATTATTAGCCGAACCTGACTACATTGTGAAAAGAATAGGTTTGGATGTATATATTCCAATACCTTAACATCCAAACCTTGTGTGTCCCCATTCAATTCATAGGACAATAGTGCAGCAACAAGAAATAAATAAATAACGACAAAAAATTCTATTCATAAGGTGAATTTGGAACGGTCCACTAAAATACTACATTTCATTTCATGGCAATTCCAATTTTACCGCATCTTCACTTAACCTTGTTTCATCGTATTTATTTTTGTCTTCCTCGTCATCCGTCAATATAGTTATATGTTGGCTTCCGAATGACATATGCATTGCATCCCAAAGGTCCATTGCCATCGCATATTGTGCACATCAATCCAAAGAGTAATTTCCTTTCAATTTTTGCCAAAGGCATTTTTATCCAAAGGAGGTAATGGGCATCCGGGTTGTAATTTGAGGCCGATATAATGACATCTTTCAACATTTCCAATAACAAGTCACCTATCCTTTATATTCTCAGTGCAAGGTATTGTTGGCGGCACGAATGACAAACTCATACCAAATGAGAGAAAATGAACCACACAATGAAAAGTTTCGGCTATTAACCACCCACAAATCGGCATTTGCATCCAATGTTCCCTTGTGATGAACATATCCCCATGTAAACGAGCTTCGAATTTAAAAAACTCTTCTAACACCCATTGATCTCCTCTTGGCCCATCTCTCATCATTGTTTTGTAGAAGTTCCGATTTTGACGTAGTGTTTGTAACAACCTACACCTTATATACTTGACTTGGTCCCTGTTGAACTCCTCATTGTTTTCTTCTTCAAATGGTCCTAATTGTTCCGCAGTGACATGATAACCACAATTCTCATCCCCTTGGACATCCTCCATTGTTATTGTATGCTTAAAATTACTTCGGGTAGGAACTCTAAGTAATTTTCATAAATCACGTTGGTTGGTCGGCAAATGTTACCGAACTTAACCACAATTCTCATCCCCTTGGACGGTCTTTTTATCTGTTTGTGGTTTTCCTTTTGTTGGGAAGGATACATCTTACCCTTGAGCTTGACATCTTTTTGTATATATATATATTTTTTTTTTTTTTTGGGGGGGGGGGGCCCCCGGACAGACACGAATATCCATTGCTTTCCATGATTTCTTGGTTGCTTGCTTCGCCTTTATCCTTACTCGGTCGGCCAAGCTTCCTTGAAAAAATTCGTTTCTTCCTTCTTTTCCGCCTTCTATATTTCCCTCTTTTCCTCTTTGTACATTTCATCATGGTACTCAACTCTGGATGGATCCCTTTGTGTTGTGGCTATCTTGACGGCTTTCATAGTATTTTTGCGGTTAATTTTATTGCTTGGCCTACCTTTGGGTTTCCCTTTTTCTGGTACAAAGACATTCTCCTCGGTGAAAGGATAGAGGATTGGCCCCAAGTTGTGCATTAGGATTTTTTTTTTAAACCGGTACATCCCTCGGTACATCCCAACAAGTTTTTTCCCATAACTTGTCTCTCAAATCTCTTCATCGTCGGGCTCTTCAGATGGGGGAGGGTCAAAACTTAATTGTTTCCAAAAAGGATCAATATCCTCAAAAGGTATGATTCCATCTTCGTACCGGGCAATGTAGTGGCGACACAGAAATCCCATAGATTGCTTCATTTTACACAAACATTCTTCGTACGGTTGAGCGGTCCAATTTTCCATCAACCATTAGTTTATCAATACACAAATGGGACACCCTATATGTCATTCGGCGGAGCCACGAATTATCCTTGTAATCTTTATGTTTAAACATAAGGTTATGTTCGATGCCTCTTTGATTCTTATGAGATCGATTTTAAAATAATCATCCATCGCGTGAAACACCGTCACAAACGTGTCAACACAACCAAATAGGTTCTTCTTCAATCGCTGATGAGCCGACTCTACCATACTTGTAGCTTGGTTGTCGAAGTGTTTGTGTTGATTTGTGAATGCACACACAAACGTTTCCTTGTGAGGTTCCATCCATTCCTTACGCAAATAGGTAATGACACCTGGGTATTTGGGGTCCCAATGTGCAATAAACATTTTAAGATTCTCTTGGTACACCTCTTCGCTAATTAACCATGTCAAAGCATCTCATTCGTTAGAGAAACAAGCCCAAAACCTTTCATTAGCTTCATATTCTTTCTTGAATTCCTCCTTTTTCTTTACTCTTTCTTCCTCCGGTAGCTTAGAAAGCTTCTCTAAGTCTTTCAACTTAAGCGGCTGAATTTTCGGTTGACAATTTTTCTTCACATTGTTCCAAACATGAAACGTACAAAGAAAGTTGTGTGCGTCCGAAAATACCATTTTTATACCATACATCAATGCTTGGTCTTGGTCGGTTACGATCACCTTAGGAAGGGCTTCCTCCCGGAAGATTAACTTGCATTGTCCTAACCCCCATATGTAACTTTCTTTCTTCTCGTCTTTCAAAAAGCAAAATCCAACGGTGAATGGTGCCTTGGTCAACGTATGTCCGACTATGTTCATCAACGACATCTCATATTTGTTGGTCTTGTAGGTGCAATCAGTTATAAGAACTTGTGGAAAGCATTGAGCCAATCGTACGCATTCCGGGTGGGCAATGAAAAGATGTGTCACTTGTCCAAACTCATCCAATTTCTTTTGAACCATGTAATTGTTGTTCGCCGCCAACCACATCACTTGTTGCATCACCAACCTACTTTAGAAATTATTTTTTCTCAAAAGTTTTCTTGTGTTGTAGATAATGCATATGGTGGACTTGTTATTCTCGTCATCCGCCTTCAATTTTTCAAGATCTTAATCGGTGCCATACGTGTCCGCGATATTTTATCTCTTCCACGAGTTCTTTCGGCTTTAACCTTGCGACTTTGGCATAGATCTTGTGGACGTGCGTGGTTAAGACGATAATCCATGTTCTTATTCATACTCCAATGTGGTTCATGTTTGTTGTAGTTGAAAACGATCTTGAAGGGACAATTTGTCTTCTTCGTTTTACTCTTATTCTTTCTCCCGTTTTTGCTGTTATACAAAAAACTCTTCTTAACCTTATTTGTGCCTAGCCCACTTATCTCAAAAACCATTTCAAACCGGTCCAATCGGCTTTGTTGTCTGCAAACTAGAACGCAATTAATTTTAATTCCATGTTCCTCAGCCCAAGACCTTGCTTCCGGTTTAGATTTCCATGTCTACATGGTTGCAAGATCAAGAGTAAAGTTAGTAAATGTATCACTTAAACTTACAAAATAAAATCCAAAATCAATTTGTTTTCTACCAAATCATTTTGAAAGTGATCTTTATTATCTTCATGAATAATGAAGTTTGCCGGAGGTTGATCGTCCATTGGTACATGTTGAGCAATAACGATCTACAAAAATATCGCGAGGTTAGATGACCACAAAGAAATTGTACATATTAGTTCGGATGATTCGATGATCAAAATAACAGCCAAACCTTTAGAAACCAAAAGTTCGGCTTTTTCGAATATTCTAATTATCAACCTCAAATTTGGTCTTCTTTCTTTCTTATATTTCAACTATATGGTTTGGCTGATTCGATAATTTAATTTTTCAGCTGAATCTTGACACTTATGTTTTCATTGAATTTTAACTACAAGGTTCGGCTGACAAGTAATTAGCCGAATAATCCACCGAGGACAGTAAAAAACAAGTTTTTAATGTTCGGCTGAAATCTAAAACCAATTATCACCCGAACTAAAAATTATACATTGGCGCCAAATTACAATTACAGAGTTCGGCTAATATTTCAATCTTATCGAACCAATCGAACCATTCTTGAGCATGTGATTTGGCTAATCTAGTTTCAACCGAACTATAACCTGGTAAGCCGAACACTTAAAAAAACACTATCTTTCGATGAATTGAACCTACAAAAACGAGATTAAACCTTAGCTAAGACCATACCTGAGTGTTATTAGCAATGGATTCCTCAACCATGTATTCATCTTGGGGATTTGGCTCATAAAAATCATCATTTTGAGCTTCAACTTGAGTTTGTGTTTGAGTTTGAGAAAAATCATTCTCATAATCCAAAAAATCAGCCATACTAGGATCTCCATCGTAGTTGATGTGTATTTTCTGAGCTTTACGTGATGAAGATTCGCCCTCCTCAATCAAATAATTCATTTTCATCAAAAACCCTAGGTTTTTCTTCACTTCTTCTTCTACTTCTCTTAAATAAAATTTTTCCGAAAAATAACTTTTTCCCTCACTAATTTTTAGACTAGATTAACTACTAATCATTATAATTAACAATTAATGATTAATTATAAGCCTAATCATTATTTATTAAACATTAAGGGTAATGTGGGTATTATGGAAAATCGGTGGATAAGGCGCTTTAAGGATTACTATTAATAACCCTATTTTGTCTCTATATGGTATGTCCATTAAAATTTTTGTATGCCCAAAAACAAGATTCCAAAACAGCTATGGAAACAAGTTCTTTGCTTGTTTTTGTAGCATATCAATACATTTGCATTTCAACATTGTAATCTGAAACTATAAAAATCTCTCAACATAGTATACAAACTCGGAATAAATGTGAAATGCAAAATTCAGTTTTGAGTTTATGAAAATTAATCTTGCAAAACTAGTACTTAAATAAAGACATTTAAGCAGTAGCTCCAACAGGGCTAGCAGCCAATCTAGATTTTCCATACATAGTTTCTTCGAACCGAATAATCTCATTCTTCGATCCGTAGGCAACTTGGGTTCTTTCATCAAGAGCAGTAATCTCCTTATCTAGAACTGATATGTATCCATCACTACTATATCCACCTGCATTTTCAACTAATAGACCCAATGGAGCTACCTCGAATAATAACCTCAACTTGGCTTTTGATGTTGGGGATATCACATTTGTGAATACACCCTTCTCTTTCACAATAATCTGCCATTAAGAAAATCATTTAGTAATTAGTCATTTTTACAAACAAACAAGAAAAGTGAGGAAAGATCATTATGTTTGTCTTCTATAAACCTGGTTAACGTCAGGAACCATTCCTCCGGTGTATCGCAATGTGTACTTCTCTCTAACATAGTAATTAACAAGCTGTTTGGACACAATGTTAAACATTAGTATTTGTTTTCAGTATTATAGAAGTGAATAAGGATGAAAAGTCACAAGGACTAAAACTTCAGACCTTATCATAGTTAGCGTTGTCAAATGTGGCTCTCAAATTTCCGGGGGAGAACATTTTTCCTTCATTGATTTCTGTGGTTTCTTTGACATGTTGCCATTTACCTAGAAATAGATACAAGAAAGGACTTGTTTTTTAAGAGAAAATTCAATAAAAATGAGAAACAAAAAACTGGTATAGCTTTTGTTATGTTTCGCTAACCTTCGTCGAGAAGAAGGAACTCATGGGTCCCTGGGAAACCTTTTATGGCGATAACATAAGTTGTTCGAGGACCATAGATACCCATTGCAGCTGCAACTTGATCTCTTCCAGTTACACCTGTTAACTTATTGCCAGGCCAAACTCCAAAGATAGTGCCTACCGTAAAATTGGTATCGACAATGCTAGAGCCGTCAAGTGGATCAAAAGCAACACTGAACCCTCCTGACATTATCCCAAACAAAATAAAGCTATATCAAGTTTTCGGGTACTTAAGTTTTCTTTATTACAATGAAGTTTACAATATTTTGCAAACCTTCAGTTGGGCCTCCCATATCCTGAAGCTCAGGAACTTCCTCAGAGCAAGCGTATTTGCAGAAGTGAGAATGAGTCAAGGCCTAGCTAAGCATCAAAGTAGCAGAGGAATTGACCTTATTTGTTACTACGAGTTATAATACCGGTTTCACAGCTATAACTAGCGCGAATAAGAAGTAGAAGTTTTTGGTGTTACTTACATCAAAAAGCAACTTATCTGCGAGCATATCAACTGCAAGTTGTTCATCGCCAAAGGAATTCACACAGGATGTTCCACCACAAGAGGCAGTTCTGACTTTGAAGGCAATAGTTCTTATGGCTTCCCCCATGCACATCATCACTCTAATCAAATTCTTGTCGGGTGTTGCTTTTGCCAAAAACTCTTCCTACAATAAGCAATCGAATAGTCCCCCATCACTTAAAATGTATCGATTGTAAATGACAACAATTACATCGTTATACGATTTGACAGTCGATAGAATTTTTTGAATTCAATAAAACTGCAAGTTATTAGCTTGTGAACAGACTTATGTAAGTTATTATTGAATAGGAAACAAGTGATTACCAAGCTATCTCCAATTTCACATTTCGTGACAAGCGAAGATGAAGCCTTTGTCTTCAAAAGCTTCACAGATGATTTAGCTACGGTACGTAAAGATTCACCAAAGATAGAATTTGATTTAAATGCCTGAAAAAACATAAGAAACCATTAGTTCCTCCTGTACTGCAAGACATTTGTTTTGAGTGTATCATCAATGTAAGAAATTAAAAATCTTGCGAATACCTTGAATGATCTTGAAATAGAAGGTGGAGGCAAAACAGCAAGCGAACGTTGAGCTGACACTGCCGATGCTTCGGGAACGAAACATCCACGGCCAGAGCTACACATGATGCCTGTGGTTTCCATATTAACTTTTAAAATTCTTTTTAGAATTCAAAACAAGGTCTAAGGAGGAAATGGAAGGAGTTTGCTGAGGAACACCCGTTGGACCTTTGTAGGGAGGAGTAGTTATGAGTGTCTGTTATTTGCTTGGGATTGGCAACACTTTAGTGTACTGGAGATAAGTTGCTTAATAGGTTTCTGCCACGTGGCGGACATATAGATAGGATGTGTTGGAGTGTCTGTGGCTCTTATTTACTGATCTTGTATGACATCATTGCGGTACCCAATTCTGTTATTGGGCTTTAATTCTGTAACGGTCTTCGGTGCTCGTGTCTGTGGGCTTTTGATGTCTAAGTATCTATCCCTTTTTCTTTTGTTTCCTTAGGCTAACCACTTTATGGTTCCGGTTAACCTGTTAAACCAAACCGAACCACACTGTTAAAGGAAAAACCGAATCGAACTATATATGTAATGGTGTGAAATAATTTTAAGAATGTGTAGACCGGTCTTAGTGGTTTAGGTTTTGGTTTAGCGCATAACCAAGCCGATATGTTGTTGGTAATACCGTTAATTTATAGCCATTGATATAGTCTCTAATACTTAATCTAGACCATTCATTTTACCCATATCCATTCTTCTCATTAATTCCTGAATTATAATGTTCTTCATTTTGTTGGCATGATTGTCATACAATTAAATACTGCATTTTGTTATTAATAAAGTTTGTAATAGCAAATTTCTTTTAATGTAATAGAAATCAACTTTTAATGTAATAGGATTTTCTTTTGTAATTTGCATTGTCAGTTGCGTGGAGCAGATAGAATTGTCGGTTTTCCAAGTTTGAAACCAAACCGAGATGGTTTGGTTCAAAACCGAACCGTTATTAAACGGTATGGGACGATTTCATAATAGGAAAACCGAGTCCCATGGTTCTGATTATGGTTTAGGAGAAAACTGTATTGTACCATGTACAACCCTTACTATGGTATCTTGATCTAAGATTCAAGTTAACAAAACCGTGGTTAAAGGTGGTAATTTAATTTGTTGTCTAAGACTTTGCTGGAGAGAGAAGTCGAATCAAATTTGTTGCACCTAATGGTTTGGTGCAAGGAAAAATAACTTTTTGGGCGCATTAAATATGAGCCATCAGATTTAATCTAATTAGTTGAAATCTAACGACTTATCTATTTACGCCCAATGGTGCATCAATCCTGAACCATCATATTTAACTTTATGAGTTAAAATCTAACGACTCATCTATTTGCGTCCAACCATTAGGAGCACAAGTTGAATCACCATAGTGGATACTAGTTGATTTAATATGACTTAGCATCCAAGTTGAAACTTCAATCTTAGGTACCATAGTGGTTAGCATTAGATTACATCATGTGCTTAAGAGTTTCAAGCAAATGAAGCCTTCACCGCTTCATTGTCATTGTCTTGGGTGATGTGAAAAGCTGAAGTGAAATGATTTATAGATATTTCATGAGGCTATTAATAATTTTGATTATTTTTTTTCGATGGGGTTAATCTTGAAGCCAAAAAAAATTTTTAGCCACAATTTTTTTCCCGATTCCCGGTGGTTGTACTATAAAGTTTGTGGTTCGAATCACACTTATACGTGGATGAGATATTTTCTTTCTTGCTTTTCCTAGCTACATGAGTTTGTGGGTCCCATACTTCGACTTTTCCATTTGATATGATGGAGGAATAACAGTTTTAATCAATAATGTTACAGAACTAGTTCCAACAGACACTAGCATTTCACAAGGTAAGGATTTATGGAAGGATGTTTTGAAAATGAGACTAATAATGTTACAAAATAGTGGGCAAAATTTGGCTCAAGGGAATGAGACTTTGTTTCGGCATGATAGATGGCATATGGGATTAGTTCTCAAGGTGGAGTATCAAGCTTTATACAAGAAGTCGAAGAATAAATGGTGTACTATGGAGGAGGTTAGAGTACATAATAGTTAGGTGTCCGCGTGGCGTGGAGCTTTGAATAATGAGAAACAAGGTTGTGAAAACGTGAATCTCGAAGTGACTCGTTTTTTATATTTAGGAATCGAATCATCGAAAATTCATGGTAAATTTTTATATACCAATTGTAAATATATAATACCCTACTAATTAAGTTAAGTAGGAAGATTTCATGATTTAACTATATTATATATAAATGATGTACATATTCATGCAAAAAAGATCACACAGAGTGATGGTTCGGTGGTTAGTCGTGTGCAGTACCAAAGCCAGGTTTTAGTCCAAAGGGAGCTAAATCTTTTTCTTATAAATCTGGTGGACTAAATTCTGATAATGAAAGAAATGAAAGGACAAACTCTAAAGACTATAGGATTAAACATGAAATATAAAAGAAATCAAAGACTAATATGGGATTCTAGGAATTTTTTTGGGGGATAGAGCCAGGTCTAGCCCATCCCTGGCTCCGCCAATGGTCGTGTGATTTATTTTTCTCGGGATCAAATCCTTGTGTCTGTTTTTGTGTTTTCACTAGATAACACATTTGTTTAACCAGTTCAGCAATTCAAAAACTTAAGAATCGCATCTAAAACTAACGAATAATGGATTTTAAAAAGTTTGATAGAGGACCACGACAAATATGAGGTAAATGATTCATTGCATACCTATGATGAGAATCACGTAAAAGGTTTGTCTAATCCTTTGTATAACTATATATATTTTGATCCCTCCCCCTATTGAAATAATTCCCCAAAAGGTTGTTCCGATTTTTAAGGAGCTAGATCACTTACAGTTGAGTATATATGCTACAAAAATCCTTAAAACTTATTTTGCTTTTAACTATCTACCACTAGATGTGTTTGATCCTAACACTGTGCAGGTTCATTGATGTGATATTTTACTATACCGCAAGAGCACGACTATCGATGAGACAATATGCAAGCACGGTTCGTTCCACAAGGATTTTGGAATTGGAATTTCTAGTTTTTTTTAATCAATTATTGTGCTAATAACAAATTGATTGGTGATTATATTCTAAAATTCTAAAACACATAAAATAAAAGTAAAATTGATTTACAAGTGAAAGAAAACCTAGGATGTTAAGATTTCATCACAATTATGCTTACTAGATGTTCATAACCATTCTCTATAATTTTCTCAAAATAATACTCAAGATGAATGCAGACAATTATTTGTGTACTGGAAAACATGAAATTTTAATCAAATTGCTTTTCTCAAAAGATTAACAATTTACTTCACTATAGAATGCTATTCTCTAAAAAGGATATTTAAAACGATTAATTAAGCACCAAAGGACACATGAAGAAATTATTACCATTATGAATCAAGAAATAGGACCAAGAGAAATTATCATAGAAAATAGTCACAATATACTAGCAAACATAATAGTACTTCCTATCTAATCCTAGGTGAGGGGTGTAGCTACTCAAGGAAAAAAGAATGGAAGAATAACAAATTTTATTCATGATTTTATAAGAAAATTACAAAGCAAACTGACCAGATGTGTCGCAAAAGAAGAGAATCATTTAATGATTAAACGACTCTTTCTGTGAGCTTCAAAACAAACACAGTTTTATTGTATTAAAATTCGTAAACTATTATGGGGACTGTAGCAGAAGCTGTAGCTATAGCCGTGAATAGACCACGATTTTAATGACAGTTTCAAGATATCTTATTCTTCTTCCTTCAGCCGTGAAGAACCCTAATTGCAGAAAATTTTGAAACTATTTTGTTTTTACTTTCTGGCCGAAGCCAACCTCCTCCAATGCTCTCCCGTCTTCCCCTATTTATACATCACCAACAAATACTCCAAATCTCTTCCCACTTCTTCGAAATATCTTTTGTTTTTAATGAAATAATCTTTTCGGAATATTTTTCCTCTCGATTAATCCTCAACTCTATTTCCTTTTCAACTCGAAAATAATGTCTTCTCGACATACAAAATCTTAAAGAGATAATATCTCCATTACATCTCAGAATATTTTCTTCCTCATGATTTTATGGGATCAAACTTCTACCTGATTTGGCGAGAAAAAACTTTTGGCCAAGATTTTGTTTGATTTGTTGGGTTTCTTTCACGTACAACTCTTCTTAATTAAGGTAAGAAGATATTCTTGTCTTAAAATTCTTATATATGCCCGAATTCTCGACCAACTCTTTCACAGATGAGAAGAGATACTTTCCCGCCAAAATCCTATTTTTGAATTTGAAAAGAAGGTGGGTGCCTTTATCAATTTCCTCGGGGTGCCTTTAACATTTTTCTTGGGTGCCTTTAATACTTTTCCGGGGTGACTTTAGTACTTTACCCTAACTTTTCCACAATTGTTTATTCTTCAAAAATACCTAAAAACATAAAAAATATCAATATTAGTACAAAAATCGAGATATAACAATATAAATGAGAGATTAATTAAGACACAAAAATGTGTCTATCAAATACTCCAAAATTTATATTTTTCTAGTCCTCGAGCAAATCTTATCTAGAAAACAAAATACAAATCCTAACTCACTTTTGCAGGAATCACGACTGCACTTAGCATGTGTAACAAGCGTTTAAACCCCTATTTGGCCGTAGTGGACGAGTGTTTTAGGGTGAAAACAAATGTACGGTAAAATCGTACTTTTAAGTATGTTCGAGGGATCAAGCTCGAACAGGACGAGCCTAAACCAAGAAATGGCCGTTCACGTCCTGCTTCGATTACAAAGATGAAAAGGATTAGGGTAGGTCTTAGGGGAGGGAAGCAAAGAAGGTTGAGAAATATCAGATGTGTGTGAAGAAGAATGGATTTTCCTTAGAGGAATCACTAATTCTATAAGTTTTGGTTTCTTCAGAATGATTGTATTGTTGTCTTGTTCTATTTTGTTTCGAATAGATGAGAATCATCTACTTATAGTTTGAAGAGGACACACTGATTTCTTGTAAGTCGTGGAAGTTAAAGAGAGATGGAGAAGTGATGATCGTGGAGATTGTAGTGGGATGGTGCCCGGAAAGTAGGGAAGACCTGTTTGATCACTACTCGTCATCCTCTCAACTGCTCTATAACCGCCCACTTTTTGTTACCTTCTTGTTCTTGGGGGTTGTGTCACCACCCCCGATGGCGTAGACCGCCAGACCAATACCACAATGAGAATCCTCCCAGGTTGTATTTGATATCTCGTGGAACTAGTGGAGTCATAAGCAACTATAGTTTTGATTAAGTCAAGTCAAGTCAAATGACTTTCTAAGTCAGTAAGACAAGTTGTGTGACTCACTGGATTGATGATCATACTGATTAGTGTCGAGTATGGGAAGTTTAGTAACCATGCACTTTTTTAGAAATAACATGGCATATTTAGTGTCTAAGTATTAGCTCATAAGTGACTTATTGTAAGTCTGAGAGACATCTGAGGTCAAATATTGCAGAGGGCGTTTTAGCCATCGTCGTCATTCAGGGACGTGCTAGTCATGGATGGAGACGCGTAGGAGCTAGGACGCGCTGGATCAGCTAGGGGCGTGCTCGAGCTGGTACGCGCTGGATAAAGGCCAAGACGTGCTCGAGCTGGACGCGCTGGAGCAAATACCAAGACGTGCTCGAGTTAGACGCGTCAAGCTATAATTATCGATTTTGGCGCTGTAATTAGAGTTAACACTTTTATGCTAGGGTTGAGGTTCCAAGGTGATGATGCGTTGGATAAGGACCTATTAGGATAAAATGTGTTAGCTAAGACCATTTTAGATTGTTTAACACTTCTCAAGTGCTAGGGTTTAGCGCTTTTGGAAAGTTAGCGCTTTTAGCACTAATGTGGCTAACTAGTGCCAGTGTGGTGCTAAGCCAAATAACTAGTGCTAACTTGGTGCTGATATGAGTAAAGGATAGGGTTAGCCTAGTTCAGAGGTTCAATGGGTCTTTTATGCATTGCTTCTTGATTGTGGCGCATCCGAGAGGAGTGGCACATTATTTGTGGCTTATATTTAATCAAAGTGATAAAGTAGCATATTTGGACTCGAAAGAGCAATTTTGAGGAGCATTCGTTGTGAATGAAGCGTTAGGCTATAATGTATTTCAGGGTTTAAGCTTTAGCTATTCCCGAGTTTAATGGATATTATTAAAACATCGATACACGTTCGAGACAAGTTCAAGGAGTTCATCCGTGAAATTTATACAACTTGAGACTAGTTTGATATGGCATAAATATTATAAGTGTTGAGGAGGCTACAAGGCCAATTGTATAACGTTTAGAGATAACCTGTACTCTTAATTCACTTGCGGAATATAAGTAGAGACACATCATTCTTTATTAAGCATATGGACATAAACACACACACACACACACACACACACACACACACACACACACACACA
>JAJJMC010003761.1:12575196-12646799 GCA_023531435.1 Papaver californicum | reverse complement strand
ACACACACACACACACACACACACACACACACACACACACACACACACACATATATATATATATTCTTGTTGCTTAGAAGAGGGCAATTTTACGATTCTCCCTCTTGTCAAAAACTCACTATCTACAACGAGTTTTGTCTCGTGAGGGTTTACAAGAGGTATACCCACAAAACCTTTACTCAAACTCTTATCTACCTGTGAACGATTGAGGATAGACACTAAACAAGCTATTTAGTTGGCATACTAAATTCTTTGGCTATGAAAATTATTACGCTGCATGGATCCAATTGTTGTACACGAGTTTGCACTCAACGTACTAAAAGTCATATAAGAATGCAAAACTCTACTCAGATATTCTTTGAACTTTCTAAAACTGGATAAAAATTGTCAACATTCACATTGGTCGAAATCAATCAACTTCAATCACATGGATAGATTAGAAGATGGATATAGAAATAATGAAGTGTGCATATGTTGACTAAGGTGAACGATGTTTCCCAGAATATTTGTATGATCGTCAGTGCCAAGATGAACCCTAAAAGATTGAGATACGCACCCACTGGTCTTAATCCTAATTCTAGTATCAACTCAGCTGGTATACACAAGGGCCCCAGCGGTCGAGTTTTTTATTTTTTATTTTTTTTCCCGACAATATGATTAGATCTTTTGAATCTAAGAACATCCTCCTTGTCAGCAGATTACATGATAGTTCCCATGGATCCTGCGTTCCATGTTTTCTTAGGTGACGGAGACAGGGAAAACACATACATTTTGTTATCCAAGTGTCAATTTTTTTTTGAATTGTTGTTCAAGTTCAATTAAAATACTGAGGCTTGATCTCAATCACTCTATTTCATCCCAACGACGACAACAAGGCGATACTAGTGCCCCACCAAATCACTTAGAGAAACAGAGAAAGATGCAAAAATAAAAACATAACGTGATATGGTGACGACTATCATGTTATTTCTAACACCTGAGCTTTGTCCTTTTATGAATAGACCATTTAGCTGGGCATACCAACTCCTATAGACCCTACTTTTGTTTTCATCTACCTAGAATTGTTAGTATCATCCTGAGTTGTTAACAAGTCTCTAAATTTTAGAGTTTTTGGTATAACTAAATTTTTTTAATTTTTTCTCCCTTACCCCCAAACTTAAACTGAACATAGCCTTAATGTTTTAAAGATAAATGAATGAAAGCATGACAAAAAAAAAGATTAAAAGAGATAAGGAAAGATATTACCAACACTGTGTACCAAAAGCATATGGGTTTCCTCCCACAGAGCGCTAAGTTTAAAGTAATCATCCAGACCAAGAAAGGATTAGTCATAATTTACGAATCATATAACAATAATCGAAATAATTGCGGATCCTTAAAGTCAATCATATTTGACTTAATCAGTTGACCACAATGAAGTATATGATAGTGGTGGTCATTCTTAAGGAAATATGTCGATTCAAATTTTCTAAAATAATCAGATTTAGTTTTAAAATTTAAAAATTGACACATTTGAAGTTCAGAAGTTCCTATATTTGGTAAACAAAATGTTGGTGGGGCAACAAAGTCAATTATGGTATCATGGCCTGGGTAAACTGCATCAACAAGATGATGGGTTTCTATCAATTGAATTTTATTTTGGACATTATTATGTTTAAGAAACAGTTCTTGAAGATAATCTATTAGTATGGTAGAGGCACAAACATCAAGTCCCAAGTGAGGGACCTTTATAAGAGTCAAAGGTTTGCCGCGGGGAAAGTAATATTCACCCCCAAACTTAGAGTAGTCTGTATCCCTGGAAAAACTAGTCACAATTTCCTTAATTTCCGAATTATCATATTTAGGAAAATGGTCAATTATTTTATCTAGGTTATCATCAGGTGAGGTACCTTCACTCATAATTAAATTCTCTATGAGTCTATCATGTTCGTTTGAGACTATTGTTCCTGAATCGTCGGACTCTAAAACACCATTCTCGGGATAAACTCGTTCCTCTAAACCATCATCGTCTTCATAATAACAAGGAAATATCTCACCATATATAACGATGGTGTCTCTAGTTAAATCATTTTCCTCTTGAATAGGTAAATAATCATCAACATTATTAGGATTGGAACTAAAAACATCATGAAACTCAATTGTTGTGACAATTTCCTCGTCATTATGACTACGAATTTCAAATTCTTCATTAACACTCTCCTCCTCATCATAATAGTATTAAGATGATTAAACCTTCTCTAAATAAGTAGTGTCTTCAACTCTAATCTTATCCTCTAGATTATGTAAATATTTATCATTGTTAGCAAGGGTAAAATTGGAAACGTTATTTTGGCAATTAAGTTCATTTTGAATAATACTAGCAGCGGACCGTTCATCTTCAATTTTCTCCTCGTCTAAACGTGCATTAAGTTCACTGAGAGTAGTACTTAAAGCTTCAAGTCTTTCTGTCATCTTCCGTCCATTTTCATTTATTTGATTGAGTTTATCATTCCAAGAATCAGACGAGAAATCAAGAATTTTTGGAGTTTCCATAAACGCCTGAGGGTATCTTCTAAAGATGAAGAACTATCATTTTGCTTAGTATAATATTGCTCATTTACCCGTTCGTACGACTGGTGAGTGTGTGAATAGTAATTAGGATCACTATAGTATGAACCATAACCTCCAGAGAGTTGGTAGTGGTCCCAAGTACTATCCACACTATGATCATAGTACGTGTAATGTCCATTTTGAAATTCGGGTCGATGTTCATTATATTGGTCTTCATAATACCAGTTCGACATTTTTTTTATTTGTGCTCCTATAAATGCAGGTTTGACTAAAGGGTAAGCTCAAGTTACCTTAGCAAAATATACCTACAGTCAAAGACTGGTCAAAGGTACAAGACTAAGGCTTGTGGAATTTCAGTTGGTAACTCCCATCAGGCCCAAGGCACGAGTTCAGCTTACTTTTCCACTCTTAAAATCGGTATTCTGACGATGCAATTGGTGTGTGCACGTCTATTTTATTTTTTATATATACAAAATAAAATAAAATCTAAAAGAAATATATACAAATTATTTCTAAAAAAGATTAATGAAAAATCTAAAAATTGACGAAATAAAAAGATTGAGTATTATTACTTACCTTTTTGGGTAGGCAATTTCCACAATTATTGTAAAAGATCACCTGCACATCAAAACTAAGAAAAATACGCAAGTAAAATCTAAAAGAGAAAATAAAAATAAAATAAATCCTAAACTAATTAACACAAAATTAAAGAAAAATTGAAAATCACAATTCCCCAATTCCCCGACAACGGCACCAAAAACTTGATGTGATATTTTACCATACCGCAAGAGCACGGCTGTCGATGAGACAGTATGCAAGCACGATTCGTTCCACATGGATTTTGAAATTGCAATTTCGAGTTTTTTTTATCAATTATTGTGCTAATAACAAATTGATTAGTGATTATATTCTAAAATTCTAAAACACAGAAAATAAAACTAAAATTGAATTACAAGTGAAAGGAAACCTGGTATGTTGAGATTTCATCACAATTATGCTTACTAGATGTTTACAACCATTCTCTATAATTTTCTCAAAATAATACTTAAGACGACTACGGACTTTGCGTCTTGGAAAATATGGAATTTTAATCAAATTACTTTTCTCAAAAGATTAATAATTTACTTTACTAAAGAATGTTATTTTCTAAAAAGGATATTTAAAACGATTAATTAAGCATCAAAGAACACATGAAGAAATTATTACCATTATGAATTAAGAAATAGGACCAAGAGAAATTATCATAGAAAACAGTCATAATATACTAGCAAACATAATAGGAATTCCTCTCTAATCCTAGGTGAGGGTTCTAGTTACTCATGGAAAAAAAATGGAAGAAGAACACACTTTATTCATGATTTTATAAGAAAATTACAAAGAAAACTGACTAGATGTGTCACAAAAGAATAAAATCAATTAATGGTTAAACGACTCTTTCTGTGAGCTTCAAAACGAAGCATAATTTTATTGTGTATTAAAATTCGTAAACTGTTGCAGAGACTGTAGCAAAAACTGTCGATGTAGCCGTGAATAGACCACGGTTTTCAACTACAGTTTCAAGATGTCTTCTTCTTCTTCCTTCAGCCTGAAAACCCCTAATTGCAAAAATTTCTAAAACTATCTTTTTTTTTTTACTTTCTGGCCGAAACCAACCTCCTCCAACTCTCTCCCCTACATCACCAACAAATACTCCAAATCTCTTCCCACATCTTTAAAATATCTTTTGTTTTTAATGAAATAATCTTCTCGGAATATTTTTTCTCTCGATTAATCCTCAACCCTGTTTCCTTTTCAACTCGAAAATAATGTCTTCTCGACATACAAAATCTTAAAGAGATAATATCTCCCTTACACCTCAGAATATTTTCTACCTCATGATTTTATGGGATCAAACTTCTACCTGATTTGGCGAGAAGAAACTTTTGGCCGAGATTTTGTTTGATTGTGTTGGGTTTCTTTCACATACAACTCTTCTTAATTAAAGGTAACCCATCGTACGTTAAGGGGCAGACATGTTTTAAGGAAATTATTGAAGGCACTTGTTTCTCTTCTCAGGGCTGCCAACGTTTGAATTCTTATACAGGCACCAGGCAGTTGGATCGGGGCACCACTTTCATCATCTCTTTCTTCACGCAACTACCATAGTAATTTCTACCTTTCTCTTTCGATACAACGAGTATCATGGCTTCCTTCCTCGAGCTAAAACCAGGGATGGAAAATAGTTGATGGATATTGATTGTTCTCAACGAGATGAATGAGTTCAAGAGGGAGATAAAGCTCGATAGTGGCTACTGCCACTAATGGAAGTTTTGATTGGTGATCCTGTTGAATGATTATCATGGAAGACGAGAATAGCTGTGGTGAATGATGGTTTGTTGTGATTAAATTGAGATGTGATGGATTCGAGTGTGAAGCAGGGCAGTAATGGAGCTGTTGATGGCTGTTAATGATGGAACTCGAGATTGTGTGCATTAGAGGGAAGATTGTGAAGTGGTCCTTGCTGGATTGCCTGAAAAGAAGGAGACAGATTATCGGTGGTGATTCTGTGATCATCGAAGATGGAGGCAGTGAGTGATTAATGAAGAAGGATATGACTTGAGATAATGGGTATTGATGGAGTTCGAGCCTTTAATGAATGATGGGAATAATGGTGATGCTATTGATTCAATAATGGATGGAGAAGAGTCGAATGATTCTAACTAATAGTCTTTGAAGCTATAAATGGAAGTGGTGGAGTCGATGGAGTTTGTTGGTTTCGAAAGATAAGAAGAAAATGTAATTAGAGGAGCTCGAGAGAAGTCAGGGTGAGAATTAATGGAGTTTCTGTTGGCGAGATTGATCAATAGCAGAGATTGGTGACTGTTGTTGTTTCAGTGATTGAAGAGTGAAAGAATTTGAATCCGGGAAGAAATCTAGGAGACGGGTATGAATTGTTCACTAATCTGGGGCAGTATTTGTGCGAGAAAAATCAGGTGGGAAAGATATTATTCCACCGCCCTTCAATGAAGTTACTGCCGCCCAATTATGGTTTAACGGTTGTGGATTGATGAGTGTTTTAGAATTTGGAAAAGATTAGAAGATTTGGGATATTGAGTTTGCGTGGAAATCAAGTTTGCAAAGTTATAAAAGGGAATCGGAAGGCTACAGAACAAACATACCCTCTCACAACCTGTTCCACCTCACCTCCTACCAGTACGCCACATCTCCTTCACAAACACCACCGAGCCCAACAATACAAGAGGAGCAAGCTGGGCCGGGTTCACTGTTTGGTTTGATTTAGTTTTCAATTTGTTTTCCTTATATTTGTTTTTTATAAACCTTGTTATCATGTGTAGCTAAATATTAATTGGCTAAGGATGATTTCAATGTCCTGGGCGTAATACTTTATTAGTTATATAAATTTATTTAAAGTTTCTATTATTATCGTTTGCTTTCACTATATCTAGGATTTATAATGGGTTTTCTAAATTGTTCAACTGATCAATTGGATTAATTTATTGATCAGTTTAATGCTAGTATTGAGTTATGAGATAAGTAATCGTCCATCGACTCGTATACAAGTATAAATCACGAGACCTTGCAGAGGGATTCTGTGGAGCAATTGCGAGTGAAGACAACATCTGCAAGTGGACCTTGATCTAAGAGTTTAATTACTGGGATCAACCTAAATTCACAAAGCTTAAAGCGTTCGATTGGGTTACACCTTGAGTGAGCGCTACTACTTGGTGGCTAAGTTGGATAGAATCTGGTAGTCGAGAGCTTCCGTATCTAGAGATGAAAGGAGTTTGGGGGAAAACATTGATCTAGCTGCTATTTTACGGTTAGTGATGAATGGTTCTAACGAAGATGGATAAGTATACTAATTCATTTAACGTTTGATAACGACGAATGACTCCCTACTTATATTCATTTCTTATTATCTTTTCTTATTCTTTTTAATCATTTTAACAAAAACAAACCCCCATTTTCAGTATTTATTAGATTTTTGCTAATCTAAATAGCCCATCAATTGCATAGCTCCGTCTGGGATCGATTCCTTACTACCGCTATATTGCTAGTTAATTAGTGGGAAATATCTTGATTAATTTGTTGCATTTACGATACGTATCAATCCATGACAAAACAAACATCCATCAATAACAATACAAACGACGGGCATGATCGACCGATCTATGTCAAGACAAAGGACGACCAAGATTGATCAAATTTGGACGACACTGACCATGCTACGGCCCGACCAAAGCTAACTTAACTTAACCATTTCGATGCCTACGGAACCGACAAACCCTAAATGTTGAAGAAATAAACTTCACAATCATATAAAAATCGATTACAAATTAAACTAACAAGTCTTATGTTGGATACTAGGGAAATTGGCACGATTAATTGCAATGGGAAACATCCTACGTCCGTTTTTTTTTTTTGTTTTTTTTTTTGTTTATATTTTGTAGGTACTTCTGGACATTTTGGCACAGAGCTAAAGGGAGAAACCAAACACCCATTTTATGGTGGTTTTGATCAAATCCAAAACTGAGAAACGATACAAATTAATAACCTTGATATATTAATTTAGAATAATGGAAGCATATCTACACACCTTCTTGAATTGTTTGGCACTCACTTTCCTTAATACTCGTAACCCATTCTTTTTTTTTTTGATCGATCAAGAGAAAATTCATTAAAGAGGAGGTACTTAAGGGGGGTACCTCAACCCAATAAAAACAACCGGGAATCGGAAAAAAAAAGGGAAAGACAACAAGAAGGGAACACAACAAGCGACTAACGACTAGCGCCTAACTAATTAGCTAAGGAGGACGAAATAAAAAGAATCCCATAATGCTATTGCCACATTAGCTGTTAGGCCTAGCATTCTTGTCTTTGCTTCGGCCCAAAAGAAGGCTTGAAGTTTAATGTTTCTAATGATGCTTCCCAAAGGCTTCTTCTTATTTTTGAAAACCCTTGCGTTCCTCTCCTTCCAAACACACCACCAAATTGAAACCGGAATGTTTCTGCGAATTCTATCGAGCCTTTCATCTCCACAATTAGTACTCCAAGACTTTACATTGAGAGTGATGTTAGAAGAAAAATTCCAATTCCTACCCGATCCTTCTACAAAGTAGTCCCAAATTCTTCGTATCCTCCAACAATCATAGAATAAGTGAAGATTAGTTTCATCGTCTACCTCGCAAAAACAACATACACTAGAAACTTCCATCCCCCTTCTTATTAGATTGTTTAAAAACCTTGGTCAAAATCCTATCGTGGGATAATAACCAAAGAAAGAAGTTGATTTTACAAGGGTAGTCCCGACTCCATACAATCTCGGTAGAGTAATTTGTATCATCTTGCTTTTCTTCCCTTCTAATGCCCCGATTCTAGTTTACCCCGATTAAAATTTAAATCAGAATATCTCCAAAAAAAAATTCCAATTTAATCTGCTTCGGGCTCCTTCACCTTTCTGTGCTGGTGAGTTTTAACCTCCTACTACTTCTCCAAGTTAGGTTTAACTTTCAAATTCCACTTGTCTAGCAATAATCAACCAACAAAGACCAAAGGTCGACTGATATCTATACTGTGTTGGACGGTGAAGTGGGTGTGGGATCCCGAATGAGATCATTTTTGCTCTTATTTAATACCCAAATTTCAATATAAATCAAGTTTGAAAAATAAACTATAAGACAAACAACTCGATGAACAACAACGTCAAGTCTCATACTCAAAGAAATTTCTTGTGATATTCATTATAGATTAAGAAATTGGATTACAAAGGTTTACTCAATATTACATTATACATTCTATTATAATGTTTTACTCAATATTACATTATACAATGTGACTGATTCCATAATTTTACTTCAGTAAAATAACTAAATGGACGGCCAAATTGTGTTTCCCACAAACTTAAGGAAATCCTTATATCATGCGGGATGATGCATCAGTGTTTATGAGTGACATGAGAGTTCCATTACGTAGGTATACAAGATAAAGACATTTATGATATAACATATTTTAGGAACTAAAAAAAATCGAAATAAAACCCTGACATACTTGAGCAAATCCATATCATTAGTTATGCTTGAAAAAGAACCCAAAGAACAAAACTATTTCCACGATATGTCAAAAAATAATTTCCGATGTTCATTCGTAGCCTAGCCATATAACGATTACATACCTTTTCATGTCAGGATCGCCTAAAAAGAAATTCAATGGGGCTTAAACGTTTAGCTTTGTCAGCCACTTATAAAGATTCAATTTGATAAAAAAAAGACGCTTGGAACTCTAGGACTTCAAATTCATATTTATGTAAAAACCTTCTTAATTTTCTTAGTATATACCGACTGTTTTAAGATAATTACTTCATAAGAAATCAGTCTACCCAAATAGAACTGGCATATGTAGTTTGATTTTTTCCCTCGTTTTCTAAATTCAATAATATTTCCTCTATTTACCATAATGGGTATTAAAACGGTATCAGTACTAATATTGTGGTTGAACCAACTTGCCATACAAACATAGGATATATGAAAAATTGTAAAATCTAATATATAGTGGAAACAAATGAACTATATCATAATGAAACCAAATTGAAAATAAGAAACTCTATTATTAGGAAGCTAATGTTAATATCAACACCTACTGATTAATACCTTTAAAATTTAAGATTTGAAAGTCTACATCATTCCCCTACGATGTTTTTTATTGGTAATCAAAACCATAAAAAATGTGATGGTACCACACACATTTATTCCAACCCCAACCCCAAACCAAACCCAAACCCATATGATATAGTATGATAACAACTTAAGATTGATGTCCTTATGATATAACATGCACCATAACAACAGATAATTTACTTCGAAGGCGATCTTGGCATGGTTTTGGAGTCAAAAAATATTCCAAAAAATTTGCTCTAAGCATGCATCCACTCTAGACATGTTGGTAATTTTAACTCAAATTTACTTCAACTTACAACTATAACAAACAAAATAGAAGTAGTTAAAGGAAAAACTTTCCCCAAGATTTGTTATATTACTGATCACATTTATGCCAGAACTGTATTGCAAATATTTAATACAGCCACTTCGCTTGGTGTTATGCATAAAAAGTTATGATTCTTTCTAAATTCCTTTCGGCCCCGGCCACCTGGATGACCATTGGAGAGGACTAAATAATTTTTTTCTTAATAATTAAACATGACATAGGTTATTACCTAGTTTATAAGGTTACTCCAGTTTCTTGGTCATCTAATCCAATACTACACATCTTGGTGATGCCTGTAGAATGTATAAAAAACAAAACCTTTTCTGTTAACTGTTATGTTACTTAGCGAGGTATTTTCCTAAACACAGGTTGATGTTTGATGGAAAAAATCCCAAAAGAGATAAAGTTAGCGATCCGATCAACTTAAGTACTTAACAAATAAAAAATTTGGCCGCTTATACATAGTTCACGCCAAATAGCTATAAGCTGCCAAAAAAATATGAAGTTACAACACCAATGTGATCTGGAAATGCACAATTTAGAGTTAGCATAGCTTAATAAGACGACATATATCATAAGACATATCTTCTGAAAGCAGTTGTCTCTTTGGATGCTTGACATCACATTATAAGAGCACACCATTCTTAGCAAAATTCATAAAGTCATCCATGAAACTAATATTCGACATCAAGCTAAGATGTAATAAAAAAAGTAGAAAGAGGAAATACAAATGTGAATGAGAAAAATATGTGTATTGGCTAAAAAACTCAAGTTATAGTCTTATTGAGGTATCAAACTATTAATCTTGCAATTGCAAGAAATGAGTATAACTGGTCCCAACAAATAGATTGTGAGTACTAATTAGACTGCCCAGATTCCTCCCATCAAGGAGATTTCTGACCAAAGTCACTGCACACATTTGGAGAGATTTGATAATATACGCTGATGGGTAAACACCCAATTGAGAAAGCAAGAAAGATTGACCGTTAGAGAATGGATTTTGTTCAAATTGTACTATATCATTATTTGTAGGTAAAAACGATCAAAGGGTAAAAGAGGGAACGATAGAGTAGGTTGATTTTATTAAGAGTTAATCGTTTAAATCTTAAACATTTGTACTGTAGAAGTACTTTTAAGATTTGAGAGATCAATTTGTATGAAATTGGCCTAAATCAAGGAATAACCATTCCAATTTCGTTTTCATTACAAAGGAATGAGAAGGGTTGATATGTAGGGAGGGAAACAGAGAAGGTATTGAGATCAATGGAATTGAATGCCTGTGATGGTAAGATGTGTTGAACTGTTGTGAATGAGAAAATCAGAAGTCCGAGTTTTATGAGAATCTCTAAGATGGCTTTGTGATCGCCCTTCTTGTTCTTATGAGATAATTTTTTTTTTGTAGATAGGTTGAAGAACCTATTTATAGCAGTGTAAGTTAACATGTTGATCTCGTAAGTGGTGATAGTTGCAGAGAACTGGAAATCATGGTGAAAACTAATTTTATCATGCTAGTGGGACTTGACAGTTATACGACCACTATTTCATTCACTCCCTCAACTGCTGAAACGATTTTTATACTCTCTCATCGTGGGTGTATTGCTACACCGCACGTGTTGTAGGCCTTCAAACTAAAACCCTAGTGAATATCACCCATGTGACATAATTGATGTCTCGAGCATAGTTGAGTCTATTGTAAACGTGTATTATTTGGTGAGTTGTTGACCTAGATAGGCTGTTAGTCTTAGCATATTGATGAGTCTAGCATATTGCTGAGAAAAGCAGTGATGCTTAATACATCATAGTGTTTAAGAGTCTGATTGATACTGTCATTGGTATTTATGGCATATCATTGTGTCAGGTGAGGCAGCAATGATGCTCGTATGACCTTCAAGTTGTGCGAGTGTCAATCTCATGTGAGCGCTAGTATCGTGCGAGTACTAGTCGCGTGCCCAATTTATAAAATATTTAGTTTCATCAAAGTAGATAAATTGAGATTATTTTAATTATTGGTAGCGGGACCAATTAAATTATGAGTAGCGACGCTAATTGGTAGCAATACAAATTAAATTATTTTCCTTAATTGATTAAGCAATAAAACTTTAATATGGAAGATGAACCAAATGACAGATAAAGGACTAGTAGAGAGACCGACTAGAGAAGAGGGAAATTCCAAGAGAGAAAGAGGAGGACCGAGCAAGGTGGGACCGGCCATGGGATGTGGAGCATGAATTTGGTAGCGCACGAATTTTGTGGTCGTGAGACCATGCTTTGTGTATCATGTCGTCTCTCTAGCAATATTTTGATATATTTGGTTATAATATTTAAGAGAGAGAATTTCGAGGTAAAGACCAATTGGTGTGAAGATTTTTTTTTTAGAAATATTAAAATAATAATATTTCAATATATTAGATGGTTGTGGGACTATTCTATATTGATGTGCGCAGCTACTTGGTGTTTGCAACTATTTGGAATTTTTTGACTTCGGTAGAAGGAGCAAAGGAGTTTTAATAGGAAGAGGAAACCCTATAATAATGTGAAAAACTCAAAAAATACAAGAATGGGGACCCGCCAAGGGACGGCCGGCCGGCTGGTTGGCGCAGGTCCATGACTGTTTTATATTGTTTTTATTATTCCATATTCTTTCCACCTATTTGTTCTTAAGTGATAGATGCTCTTTAAAGCTTGTTTCACTTTAAAACTTGTTGCTTCGAAGACCATTATTGTTATTTACACCCGTGGGTGTTAACCCATATGCCCAAAAAGTGTTAACCCATATGCCCAAAAAATTCAGACATGACGTTCTTTAGTAAAAACGTTGTAGATTCTTCATACGATGTCCTTTTTTGATGATCTACCCCAATTCGGAATTGGAAAATCGCTGGCTATCTCCTACAGTGAAAGGATTTGGGTTTTGAGCTCGTTTTGGCTGTCAAACTGAGCAAACATAAACCCTCCAGGAATTTTTAACTAAAATTCTGACAGTTTTCATCTTGTAGTTCGTCTACGGTTTAGGCCATATTTCTTAGACCGTCACTCGGAATGAGATGCCCTTTTAGTATGTTGTAGTAGACACATAGGGGGACATATGTTGTTCAGAACATTTTTCCCCATTCTACACCTATTGCTACGTTTTTGCAAGATGACTATGGTGATACGTCAGAAACTGTGTGTTGACCAATGTTAGGGTTTTGTTGTATTTCGACCAATATTGAGATTTTAGTGCAACCAGTATTGGAGATGTATAAGTCAATAGGAGCTTTAACTTTGCATTTGGCGCGACAACGACTTGATGCTTTACATAAAGATGTGATGCTTCGACCTAGTGCATTTGTGTACAACTTGTCATGCAATTTGATAAACCAATATTATTAAATTAAGGTTAGAATATTAATATAAAGTCATGCTAGGAATTCAACCGGGAATATAAAGGGGAATTAAGTTGCTATATACTGGTAGGCAATCTATCTAGGAGCATTGGTATCCACTCGGGAACAAAGATATGTTCTGGATATTTATTTTGTATAGTCAGAGATCGTCTGGGAAGAAGTTGCAATCAACACCAGTGATATTTTAAGGACAATGTTGCTCTACACTAGTGATTAATCCATCTAGGAGTTGTCCCATCATTATGAAGGAGTAATGACTGAGTTGTACAGTTCTAATCTTGTATGTAAAATATTGAAAGTGCATCCGGGTGAGGCTCTAATTTTATATATATACTTTCAGAGAGGGTACATGATTAGTGTGAGATACCTGTAACGAAAGTTTGATATTTTAATTCTCTTGCGAAGTATAAAATATAAATTTTATATTTTTGATGTCGGATCAGTAGCATATACGAGTTCTATTATTTCTACGCTTTCACTGCTAGGCAGAGGAGACTTTACTAATTTACCATTTACCAAAAAATAATTTAAATACCAATTATATATATTACTCTCAGACTACGAAAGATAAACAATTGATCCATATAATAAACCACATATATAAATAGGGTCCTGGAGCAGCATCAACAAATTTGAGTGAAATCCTGCAAACTAAAATTTGAGTGAAATCTTGCAAACTAATTAATGCAAAGACTGATTCAATCAAAACCAAATTGGAGAAAATTAATAAATTTGCTACACGAGGTTTGTATGAAAAGAAGATCTTACAGATTTTATCATGCATATGTTTTGTTTCTCGATGTCGAGCTTGCACCTAGTACTTCAATGAATGGTAATATGGGAGGCCCCACCGCCATCCAAAGCTATAACAATAAAAAAAAATTAGTGTTATTCCCTGATTACTCATTTGTTTGTTATTAGCGAATAATAACCGATAATGAAGGAATACTTGGGAAAATTTCTTAATCATGCGTATAAAATTCATACCAACAATAATGACTGATATTAAAAACTTAGAGGGTGTTTGTTTTTTGCGATATATAGTGATTTTCACTTCAAATATCTTTAAAATGGTGGGACCCAAAAAAAATGGGGTGTTTGTTTTTTGACTATATAGTGATTATCACTTCAAGTGGTGGTGATTTAGAGTGCAAAATATGAAGTAGCAAAAAGCTACTTCAATTTTACCACTTCAAATATTTATCACTTACTACCCATTTTATCCTTTAATAACTATTACCATTCCAAACTCTATCCCCAATCTCTCACAAACCTAAAAATCTAAACTCTCACCATTCTCACGTCTAAACTCCCACCACTTCTGCCACCACCGCTTCTACTGGTGGTTATTATACAGGATGGTATGTCTTTCTCTTACTTCTTCTCTTGTAACCTCCGTTTTATAAAATAGTGAAGCTTCATATTTCTTTACAGTGATTTTTTTTTCCTTCAAAAAATACTTTTGATTCCATGAAGCAATTTACACCATTTTCTTCCGGAAGATTTGTATCGTTCTTATGTTCTTTTTCAAATAATGAGATTCTTTTACTTCTTCTAACCTAGTTCGTCAGATAAGTTAACAACACGATTGGGTTTTCGTTTAACTGCAGATTAAAATTATTGTTAGGGTTCCTGTAGGTTAATATTGTTAGCGTTTCTCATTATACTTCTTCTTCTGCCCTAATCGTATGATTCAGATCCTTTACTATTCTTCTGTCTTTGTAAGAAACATATCTAAGGGTAAAATAGACAGTTGTAACATAAAAAACACTTTAAAGTGAAAAAACAAACACATAACAACATTTAAAAGCATTTTAAAGTGCCTAAAAAACAAACACACAACACTACAGAATAGCATTTGAAAGTGCAAGCACTTTAAAGTGCTTTTCACTTTAAAGTGCTAATCACTATATAGCGAAAAAAAACAAACACCCTCTTAACCGACCTTATCAAGTACTTTTTATTATCAAACAATTGTTTGTGAAGGAATCTTTTTATCTATCATTGTAAGATAACTCATAAGCAGTCTCAAAGTTTATACATATATTAAAAGCAGTCTAAAAATATTTGTTGATGCAAAACACCCACATATGTACTCCAAATACTATATTTACGTTTTTATCCAACATATTAGTGACCTTATATGTAAAAAAACCCAAATGATTCACCGTATTTACTAAAGTAAAGGTATAGTTTCATGATTTTTCAAAGAATCCACCACTCTACGACAAAGCAAAAGAAATAAAAATACATTTGAAAAGAGAATCCCCTTTAAACCCCATTTAGAGAATTGTAATTGAATTGAATTGAACAACTAGTATTTGTTTTTGGAATTGTAATATACTCTCCAGATGAATACAATTGTCATCTAAAATTCTTCATTCCTGCTAACCCAATAACGAAATGAATCCCAAAATTCTTATCGAGACAATTCAACAACCACTTTCAATACTTTTTGTTTATTACCTGAGACTATCTCATAAGAGTAAAGATTTTCACGTAAGAACTCAAACTGGGTTTCCTTCTTCTACAACAAAAATAAATAAATAAATAAATAAATAGCTTCATTAAACGCCAAAGTTGCATTAAAAATAAAGAAAATGAAATCTAAGACATAGGAGTTGTTTGGTAACCATTATTATAATGGATTATGAGCCCATAATCAATTATCCAGCCCATAATCCATTATATAGGTGTTTGTTAAAATTTATAATAACTGATTTATTTTAATTCATAATTAAAAAAATTTATTATTTTCATAAGTAGAAAAAAATCATTTATAAAAATTATCATAATCAATTATTTTTTTTAACAAAAATAAATTAGATTTTTTTTCTTATTTTCTCTAAACTATCAAGAAAGAGATAAAAAAATAATAGTGGACTAAAAATTTTTTCTTAGATCATCATTCTTTTCTCTCCTCTTCAAGAACATTCTTTTAAGATAATCAATTATCCCAAAATATTATTTGTTAAAATTTATTATAATAATGATTAATATCATAATCATTTTTCAATTTATGATTATCTATAATCATAAATGATAATGATAATTTTTACCAAACACCCCCATAGGTTTGAAGATTCACTTCTTTCAGAAGCATTTCAGCAGTATCCTACTGAAAGGTTTGGACAATAATAATCAAAATAATAACAAAACCAACCCAAAAAAGAACGATTGAGTTTTCAATCATATACTCAATGTTTATTCATCATCTATCAAATTTGAGAGCTGAGAAACCAAACTTCTAAAATTGAGAATAATGTTGTTATCATCTGCCAAATTGGGTATCGAATAGTTGAAGAGATTATATATGGAGTACCCAACATATCATAAGAGTTTTTTTTTAACAGTGACAACCAATAAATTTTAGGGGCACTGTTGGATTCTTCTTGACTTAAGATTTGAAAGCGTTACAGAAGATTAGTGAACATGGAAAGAAGAGAAATAAATAGGTCTTGGTAGAGAACCTATTAATCAGGCGTGAAATACCTAGTACTCCCTCCGTACCACATATAAAGACGGAGTTTTTAATTTTGGTTGTCTCATTAGATAGACGGAACTTCAATTCCAAGACGATGTTTCCACATGCTATGAATATTTATAATACATAGGTATTATCATAATAGGCCATGGGTTATAACCCCAAAGGTATCGCTATCCATCCACAAAAAACCCATCCACATACCCTTCCATATATTTCAGCCCACAAAAATATCCGGACCTCATTTATCACTTTAAAACTTATACTTCCTTCTGTAACGGCCATTTTCCCTTAAACCATCTCTTCTCTTCCCTCAAAAACCAAAAACTCATATCTAAATATAATTTCGATTCTGTTCTTCTTACTTCACAAAAAAATTTATGAACTCAATAACCATAAACCTAACCTAAATCGAAACAAATTACTGACCAAAATCAAAATGGTGAAAAAAAAGAGAAAAAGAAAGTTGAAAAGATCAAGAAAAAACTTAAGAAAATGGTCAAAAAATATCCAAAAGGTAAATCGAAACACATAATTTTGTTTCATTGTTCTTCAGTGATTATTTATCGTTGAAAATCAATAAGCATCAGTGATTAATTTTGGTTTCGCAATTTTGGTTTCATCAATGATTTTGCATAATTATGTTTCACATTGTTTTCGTCTGTTTGTAGCATAATTAGGTTTAGGTTTCATCTGTTTTCCCCATCTGCTTTCACTTGATTATTCACGGTTCAATTTTAGAACTCTATTGGTGTTTTTTACTTATTAGTTTTTTTGATGGAACCAATTTTGGTTTCATCATTTTTATTTATGGTTGGAACCAACTCTGTTAGTGTTTTTTACTTATTGGTTTCTTTGATGAAACCAATTTTTGGTTTCATCATTTTTAGGTATGGTTGGAACCAACGATCTGTTGGTGGTTTTTACTTATTGGTTTCTTTGATGAAAACAATTTTGGTTTCATCATTTTCACTTATAGTTGGAAACAACTCTATTGGTGTTTTTCACTTATTGGTTTCTTTGATGAAACCAAATTTGGTTTCAACAAAACTTACTGTTTTCACCAACAAAAACATTGGTTTCAACGTTGGTCAAAATTTGTTGAAACCAAATTTGGTTTCAACATAAATTTGTCACTTCACCAACACAACATTTTCTGGTGATTCAACTTTTTGTACAATAATCGAAAATTCAAAGGAGGCGGAGGTGATGTTGGTAGAAGATCATGGTAGAGGGTTTGGTGATGGTGTGAGAATAAGAGAAGAATGTGTTGGTGGTGGCGGGGTGGAGGAAGAGAAGGAGGAGGAGGATCTGTTGTTGGTGGCGGATCTGGACATGGTGGGGTGTGGAGAAAGATAAAGAGGTGATCGTGGTGTTAGTGGGGGAGGTATTGTTGGTGTCGCTGGTTTCGTGGTGGCAGAGGTGATGTTTGTAGAGGATCTGGACATGAAAGTGGGTGAAAAGATAAGGAGGTGTTGGTGGTGGTGGGTTTGGTAGTGACGGAGGTGTTTCTTATGGTAGTGGTGGTGGTGGGAGAAGGAGGAGGAGGAGGATCTGTTATTGGTGGCGGATCTGGACATGGTGGGGGTGTGGAGAAAGAGAAGGAGGTGCTTGTGGTGTTATTGGGGGAGGTGTTGTTGGTGTCGCTGGTTTGGTGGTGGCGGAGGTGATGTTTGTAGAGGATCTGGACATGGAAGTGGGTGAAAAGATAAAGAGGTGTTGGTGGTGGAGGAGGTATTGTTGGTGGTGGTGGGTTTGGTAGTGACGGAGGTGTTGTTGATGGTAGTGGTGGTGGTGGGGAAGGAGGAGGTCATGAAAAAAAAAGAAATGAAAGAAGAGAAGAAGAAAAGAGATGAAAGATATGTTTTATATGCAAGGATAGTTATGGTATTATTAAAAAATGGATGTGATTTAATTGAAATCTTATAAAAAATTAGAGTTTTTACATCGTTTTTTATTGATGATGGAGTTTTTATGGATCCTAATTTATAAGTGGGTTTCTGTATACCAAATTTGACCACCTTGATGTTTTACTATTTGTTATGTTTTCATATTTTAATTATTTCGCCTAAATATATGATACGAAGGGAGTATAACCAAAAATACTCCCCCGCTTATCTATATGTCCCTTTACCATTGATCAGTTGTATGATACAGACTCTGCCCGAATAAACCATATAAAAATACCTTATCACCCTTATTATCTAAAATGTGTATCGTGATTTACTAATTCAAACATAATCTACCAATGTGACCCTAAAAGGCTTTATGGTCCAAAGTTTGCCTTGCGGCCTAATGCCTATTTTATATATAAATTGTCATGTGAACCAAGATATACACCTTAATCTTAAATCTGCTATTATAATTCAATTCTAATTGATGATCCGAAATCTTCATCGTAACTAAAATTCCGCCATAATAGTCCAATTTTTATAAAAATGTACGTTGTGACCCTATAATACATATTTTGGCACAAAATTTTTCGTATACCCCAATATTCGGCCCAATAGAAATGATGTAACACAAACTATACGATACGAGGTAATCCAAAATTTACACATTAATTCAAAAGTTGCCACGTGACCCCAACATTGCTCCACGCCTCTCGTGATCCCAAATTTGCACTGATCAAAACTCTCCAGCCGCAAAAACCATTACTTCCTCATTGATTCATATCTTAGAAACCTACATGCAAAGATAAAGAGATTTGATTTTATTTACCTCACAAATGGAGGCCAACAAATCTGTTGGGCGACTTCCTGCCAGGAGAGTCAATTCTGATTCTATTAAATCTGTAAAAATCCCAATAATATCATCCCATATTAAAATATAGTCCTCCCTGTTTGAAGTTTTCAGCTGACAGGCTCAACCGACCAAGAAATGTTAGCCCCAAATTGAGACTTATGGTCAAGTAATGAATAAACAGTAAGACTGTAAGAGTCACCCTTTCAAAGTAGTCTCTTTTCGAATCCCGATTTCCCTTCCTTTTTAGTGTTCAACGTTCACCAAATTTTACTTTTGTTTTGTACCTGCTTCCACATCCACGACCTCTCCATTTGATAGCAGAGGAGGGAGCAGATCCCTACCCAAATCCCAGTTTTCTGAAAGCACATCTCTAAAAATAAGGTTATTCAAGTCCTCGATGTAATTCGTCATCTTCGTCAATAATATCAATATCATCTTTAGACATTCCCCCGTATAATTTATAAGAAAATATATCGGTTGTTAGAAAATTATGTGTATTCATTTTTTTGGTACTAACAAGAATAATAATAGCTCGGAATTAGTGGTTCCTTAGTGGTACGGGTACCTAGTTTGGTGAAATAATGAATCTTGATTCAGTTATTGGTTTGGGATAGGATACCCTTTTAAAATATTTTTCTGTTAGATTTTAGTTTGATCAGGCTAATAAGGTGGTGGGTACAAGATTCTAACATAGTCTTGTTACCACAAGTTGTCAACTATACTGACTTTGATGAATGAGCACAAAATGATTATAATAGTTGCCAAATGATACACTGTGTGTATTATAAACAGGGGGCGAGTGGGACAATTTGCCTCACATTGGTAGATGGCTTTTGAAGGATATGTATACATGTTTTCACATAAACCTTTCTAAATACATCTAAATACTTTTTTTATTCATATTTTGCATTATTTATACGGAGGATATCAAATCTAGTGGAGGAATACCAATCTAGAGATCCTGTGATTATGATTTTTTGTGTAGTATCCTCTGTATAAATTGTGATATTTTGTCCTTTGTTAAATTCGGTAATCCTTGCCGATGTTGGTCGTCCTTTGTTTGATGGAAATCGGTGGTTCTTGAATTTTTTTATATTTTTCGAACAATTTCGGTCATTTTTATCTTATAAATAGGTGTTTGTGGGTAAAAACGATTAAAGGGTAAAAGGAAAAAATGACGGAGTATGCTGATTCTAGTAAGAACAAATCGTTTAAACCTTAAACATTTGTACTGTAGAAGTATTTTTAAGATTCGAGAAATCAATCTGTACGAAATTGACCTAAATCAAAGAATGACCGTTCTAATTTCGTTTCGGTCACAAAGGAAGGAGAAAGGTTGATCTGTAGGGAGGGAAGCAGAGAAGATATTGAGATCAATGGAATTGAATGCCAGTGATGGCAAGATGTGTTGAACTACTGTGAAGGTGAAAATCAGAAGTCTGAATTTTTTAAGAATCTTTATGATGATAGCTTTGTGATCGTCCTTCTTGTTCTTATGAGATAAAATTCTTGTCCTTTGCCGATAGGTTAGAGAACCTATTTATAGCAGTGGAAGTTAACACATTGATCTCGTAAGTGGTGACAATTGTAGAGTGGAAATCGTGGTGAAAATCAATTCCATCATGCTAGTGGGACTTGAAAATTGTACGACCACTATTCCATTCATTCCTTCAACTGACGATACGACTTTTATATTTTTCATCGTGAGTGTATTGCTTACCGCACGTGTTGTAGGCCGCCAAACCACAACCATAGTGAATATCCCCCCATGTGACATATTTGATGTCTCTAGCATGGTTGAGTCTATTTTATAAACGTGTATTATCTGGTCAGTTGTTGACCTAGCTAGACTGTTAGACTTAGCATACTAATGAGTTTAACATGTTGCTAGGTCTAGCATGTTGTTGAGACAAGCAGTGATGTTAGTGTTTGAGATTCTGATTGATATTGACATTGGTAGTTGGGGCATATCATTGTGTCAGTTGAGGCAGCAATGCTACTCGTACGACCTTGAAGTTGTATAAGTGTCTATCTCATGTGAATACCAATCTCGTGTGAGCGCTAGTCTTGTTTGAGCGCTAGTCTCATGTGAGCGCTAAGCTCATGTGAATATTAGTGTTAGTAATTGTAAAATATTTAGTTTCGTCTTACTTTCAAATGGTTCGAGTAACAAAGTAGAGAGATTAAGACTATTTTTTAATTATTGGTAGCAGGACCAATCAAAGAGTGGTAAAGGGACTGACCAATTTTCTGGGATATAAGACCGGTCAAAATTGATGTTGCACGAGTTTAGCAAAACACGAATTTGATAGAACAGGAATTTGGTAGTACGACACCATGCTTCGTGTATCATATAGTCGCTAGCAATATTTTGATATATATTTGGTAATAATATTGGTGTGAGGACCACTTAAAGTGAATACCAAATTTTTTGGAATATTAAATAATGATATTTTAATATATTAGATGGTTACATGACCATTCTATATTACTGTGCGCAACTATTTGGTGTTTGCAGCTATTTAGAATTTTTTAACTTTGGTAGAAGGAGCAAAGGAGTTTTAATAGGAAAAGGAAACCCTAGAATAAAAATAATAAAACTAAAAAAAAAAAATACAAGAGTGGGGACAAGCCAAGGGATGGCCGGCCGGTTGGCGCCGGTCCCGCGACTCTTATGTATTTTTTAGTTTTCCTTATTCTTTCCACCTATTTGCTCTTAAGTCCTATATGCTCTTTAAAGCTTGTTTCTTCGAAGATCATTTACACTCGTGGGTGTTAGTCCATATGTCTAAAAATTCAGACATGTGGTAAAAACACTGTAAATTCTTATATGATGTCCGTTTTTGATGATGCACCCCAATTTTGGAATTAGAAAATTGATAGCTATCTCCCACCACGGAAGAATTTATGTGTAGAGCTCGTTTAGGTTGTCAAACGGAGCAAACAGTAACCTTTCAGGAATTTTTAGCTAAAATTCTGACAGTTTTCAGCTTGTAGTTCATCTACGATTTAAGCCATATCTCTTAGAATATCGCTCGCAATGGGATGCCCTTATAGTATGTTCTAGTAGACATATATGTGAACATATGTTGTTTGGAACATTTTCCCCCATTCTATACCCATTGCTACGTTTTTGCAAGATGACTATGGTGATACGTCAGAAACTAGGTGTTGACCAATATTAGGGTTTTGTTGTATTTCGACCAATATTGGGATTTTAGTGCAACCAATATTGGAGATGTATAAGTCAAGCTCGACCAATATTAAGTATTGATAATTTGGAACTTTAACTTTGCATTTGGCGCGACAACGACTTGATGCTTTACACAAAGATGTGATGCTTCGACCTAATGCATTCATGCGCAACTTGACATGCATTGTGATAAACCAATATTATTAAATTAAGGTTTGAATATTGATATAAAGTTACTCTAGGAATTCAACCGGGGAATATAGACAGGAATCAAGTTGCTCTATACTGGTAGGCAATCTATCTAGGAGCATTGATATCCATTCGAGAACAAAGATGTGTTATGGATATTTATTATGTATAGTCAGAAATCATCTGGGAAGAAGTTGCAATCAACACCAGTGATATTTTGAGGACAATGTTGCTTTGTACTAGTGATTAATCCATCTAGGAGTTGTCCGATTACTGTAAAAGCACTGAGTCGTACAGTTCTAATGTTGTGTGTAAAATATTGAAAGCTCAGTCGGGTAAGGATCTAATATTATATGTATATTTTCAGAGAGGGTACATGATCAGTGTGAGATACCTGTAGCGAGAGTTTGATATTTTAATTCTCTTGGAGAATATAAAATCTAAATTTTATGTTTTTGATGTCAGATGAGTAGCATATACGAATTTTATTATTTCTACGCTTCTACTGTTGGGCAAAGGCGACTTTAATATTTTATCCTTCGTTAAAAAGTCCACCATCTACAATAGATAAAAAATATCTTTTTCTTTTATAATATTATATTACATATAAATGGATCATAAATTTCCTATTAACAATTTAACGTACAATTTCATACCTAAAAATAAGATTCGACTCATGTCATATTCACGATTTAAAACCTTGATCACTTGTAACACGTAGATATATCTATTTGTTTGTTTGTGCAAAATATTTGATAAACACATTGTTCAAAAGGTTAGGATTTTATTGAAATAAAATAAAATAGAAAGCAAAGTGTACAAGCAAGCACAACAAAATGGAGTGACAAAAACCAAATCATAGAAAAACAAAAAGGACAAAAATATCAACCCAAAACAACCAATAAAAAGGCAACAAACCTACAAGATTGAATCTTATATTTCTTCTTGGCAAGTGTTTTTTACCTCGACCCAAAAATCATACTATTCTGATTCTCCGTTTCACTTAATCCTAGCAAGTTCCTTATTCGTTCTAGATTTTTTATGGTTACCTTCAAATACAAACTTGTATGTTAGACCTCCATTCAATTCTGGATTTGCCATTTTTGAGTTTGCTTCCGATATGCTAAAAGGATTTCTGTTACAATTGGCTTATCATATTTCCTACCATCATTCTTCATCCTTATAACATATATCTACTTTCTAGTTAAAGGTTGCAACTCCAATAACATACTTAAACTAGGATAGATTAAAGTTAACCCATCAGCAGCAGTAGTTTGCTCCACATCCCCTAAACCACCATTCATCGTGAATGGATAACTCATGGTGCACTTTTTTATGGTCTTCATTCCATTTATCCCACTGGTTCCTACAACCACATGCATTTCCTTGCACACGAGGCTTCTTCAACATAATTTACTTTAGAGTTGGAAAGTACTATACAGTTAAACGTGCTCGGGCATAACCTCCAGGGAAGTTGTTATTGGATGACCGCAACGGTGTCCTGTTGTAAAATCCGATAATGTTGGATGATTGTAAAAACTTCTCATCTGTCTCTCTATCACTTATCTCTCTACACTATCAATCGAGATCCGAAACGCTTAGTTCAACAATCACGATCGAGGAAACAAAAGAAATCGGAAGTTATTTTTAGTACTACTAGAACTAGGGTTGTACATGGTTCCGGTAAAACCGTTAAACCGGACTGAATCAGACAATTAAAGGTAAAAGCGAACCAAACCATTTATATAATGGTGTGAGACAATTTTAAGAATGTGTAAACCGTTCTTAGTGGTTTCGGTTTTGGTTTATCGCAAAACCGAACCGATACACCATTGGTAAAACCGTTAATTTATAGTCATTTATATAATCTCTAATACTTAATCTAAACCTTCATTTTACCCATATATATTCTTTTCATTAATTTCTAATGCTATTCGTCTTGTTGGCATGATTTTCATATAATTAAAGACTGCATCTTTTTGTTAATGAAGTTTTGTAATATAAAAAAAAAACTAATGTAATAGAAAACAACTTTTAATATATTAGAAATTTTTTTATAACTTGCACTGTCAGTTACCTGAAACAGACAAAATTATCGGTTTTCTAAAACCGACGGTTTAGAACTGAACCAAGATTGTTTGGTTCAAAACGGAACCGTTATTAAATGGTATGGAACTGTTTCATAAATAGGAAAACCGAGTCTCATGGTTCCGATTCCGGTTTAGGAAAAAACTGAACCGAACTGTACCATGTATAACCCTAACTAGAACCAAGTTTTTTTTAATTGAATACAAAAAATCGATACTCAATTTTTGGCTACTGCAACTATTTTTGTTACGAACAACTAAGATAAAACTAAATTCAGATTTAGTGAGGTTGTTTATTAAAGATTTTTAGTTTCTTTTGTTTTAATTTGGTTGATAACTCGAGTATTAGTGAAATTAGAACTGATTCTTAGTATTTAGGATTATTCATCAACTGTTCTTAGCAATTGATTGCGTCCATATATTTGTGATGGATTTGTTGCTTTTCTTTTGCATGTATTTTTAGGATTGTGGTCAGTTGTCAACAAAGCAAAATATTTCAAGTTCTTTCACTTCACAAGTTATGGATTAGAGTATAATGATAAGAACAAGTTCGTTCCCAGGGAGATATGGGTTGTCAAGTTATTTTCGATTTCTTATGTAAACATGGGGGTTTTGATTGTGATTATAACTAAATTATACTAAATAAGAAAATTAATATGAATATCAGAGGTAAAGAGTACTGGTTAGAGGGTTCATCTTCCATCTTCCACCATGTTATCAACTGAATCGTACTCAACATTCATTCTCTCTCAATATCAATAACCCTAAAGCATCCTATTGCAGGCTTACTCCGACAAAACTCTTATTATCATCAAACGCGCAAGAGCCACTATTTGAATCCTTTCAACGAATAACTTGGCGCAAGAGCCACACATGTTTAACCCAATGAAAGCAATGGTCTTTGTGAGTTGAGGTTATTCTAAGCAATCCGGTGCAAGAGCCACACAGATTTAACCTAGATCACGCTTCTACACATAATTGCATGGTAACATCCCGTCATTAACAAATATGGTATGCATCTTGTAACAAGGATCTTTCGACAATTCTGGATCTCAAACCCTAGTTTAGCTATAGACATCAATGCATGCTCATCTAATTTGCGACTTAAACAAACAAGCAATCAATCGTACATGACGTTATTAATGGCAAAACATAAGCGATATTAAAGAGATTATGAACATATGAGAATAATACTTCAATTAATAAACATGTTTTCCAACTTAGGACTACATCTCTAACCAATAAGAAAGGTTTAGTTCATCATGGATTTCTCAAAATCCATGGAAAATATTCAAGAAATCAAATAAAGAAAACCCTAGAAATTGTGATGATCAACCGTAACTCCAAGCCCTAGCTTCTTGTTCTAATTTTGCGTGTGTAAAAGGTAGTGTAAAGATATCTTCTTAATGTCTTGGGAGTCTCCTTACATAGTACTCATGATATCTTGGGCTTATAATCCTTCTGGGACCGGGTTTTCTCTTTTTAGAAGTCCAATTTCGCACAAAAGACCTTTGGTTACGGTTAGGAACTCTTCCAAAACCTAGCCGTAACTAAATATGACTTTTAGGGTGATTTTCCAGGGTCGCTTACGTCTGAGTCGTGCTATGCATTCCTGGCCGTAACTGAGCCTGAGTTTCACTTTTCTTCCTTCACCGTTTTGGCCATAACTCCTTCATATGATATCCAATTGATCTCATTCTTTTTGTGCTGGCTTCGTCTATTCTCCCTCTGAAATATGGTGTCTTCCAAATATTTATATTTTTGCATCATATTTTACGGCTAGCTTAGGAATGATTTTCTACCGTATGTGAACCTGGAACTCTTGCTTCAACACTTCATCTTGTATACGGCTAGGTTTAAATGGTTTCCTAGCCGTAAATCTGGCCCTGACAGTAATCTTGTGAAACCCTAACACTAATCTTATGAAATTGGATTCTTCTACTGCTAGGTTGAGTTGAATTCCTAACCGTAACTCTGACATGAATCTTCAGCTTCCCAGTCCTACGGCTAGGTCGAGGAATTTTCCTACCCGTAAGCACTTATGGATTTTGGTACTTTTCTTCAAATTGTTTTACGTCTAGGTCATGAGACTTTTCTAGCCGTAAGCATTTCTGGAATTCAGCTCCATAAGTATCTTTTCATCTCTAACTTCTCCATTATGTCGGAATGAACTCCTTTCTTCTTCTTTGGTTGATTAATCCTCAAAATACCTAAAGAACTCAAAAACAAACAAAATCAAAGCATAATGAAATGGAAACTAATAAGAAATCAATGAATTAGAGTATAAAACTAATGCAAATAATTCACCTATCAGATTGCAAATCATAAATGGAATTAGTTTTTTTTTCTTGCACGGGTTTTGAACTTTCATGAAATGGATACCAAGAATAAACCTAGTTTTATTGGTTGTTGTAAGGATTTAAATGGGATATATGGATAACACAAAAATTTAGTTGGAAGATAATTATCTGGTAACATTGAAATCCGGTAATTCTATTTGAAATAGATACAAAAACAAATTTCCAATATCCGTCAGAACTTATAGGATATTGGATATCTGGTAAAACCTATCAAAACAGATACGATACATGCAATATCCATTCCGATGAATATCGTTGCCACGCCTAACCGAAATGGATAAGTGATTAGAATATCGATAGAGGATCAGGTCACTACAAAAATTATGGAAGATAAATTTCCAAGTTTACTTCTAAATATGGTTTTTCCAAGCTATCTTCCAAGGTCTTGTGAAAGAAACCTTGCAGTCCAACCTAAATCATCATAGTTCTCTTGACACTGAACAATAACTCTCTTAACACTAGATTTTTCAGAAAACACAACAAAGTTGGATGATGAACGTCAAGAAAAATAAATGTTAAGCGTCTCTTTTATTGAGCTCAATACTTATATTAGTTTTACCAAGTGAGTTTGTGTATTGGTTTGGAGAAAATGCTAAATTGACGTTGAGTGTCATATATCTTCAGGCTCGACACTATAACCTATAACGTCATGTATTTTGAAGCTCAACTAAGATGCTTCACAATTTGGAAACCTGACTAATTTGAGGCCTGTCATATAAGACAAAAAATGTTATTTTGAAGTAAAATTAAAACCTTAACCAACTATTTTTATTAATGGAAAAATTGCTCATGATTGGTTAGTGTTAATCAATTGTCTTGGTCAAAATAGTTAATATCGTGTATCGAACTCGTATCGGCGAGATGCGATACACGTAGACGAAGGATCATATCGGAAATTGGGGATACACAATTAATTTTATAATTTATAATTTGCAACTAGTTGTACATTGTGTTACTCATAAGTTTAAACATAGTGCGTAAACTAGTTTCACTTTATAACCTAATATCCCTAAACATAGAATTTGTATGCGAACAAAAATTAAAACAAGAAGTTGATTTAATTTTTTTTGTTAATAAAAATATTTATATCTTTATCGATTCTATAGTCCAATACGTCTGATATAATCGAAATATTCGTGTATCGTCGATATTTTGCGTATCTTGTGTTAAAGGCCGATACACAATATATCCAGATATTATCGTCCGATACGACCGATATTAACTACATTGGTCTTAGTTGTAAAATTAATCATGTTTGATATTATAGTTAGAGAATTAAGGTTAGTTAGGGTGTTAGAAAATTAGGGTTAGTAATTAGTGTTAATAAAGAACATCAAACCAGAATCGGCTGATATAGTGCCCCACATTTATCGATTCAGCATGCTCAATATTTTTAGGAATAAACAAATTTATAATAGGTGTGTATGAATTAGTATAAATGTCGGTTGTTGCTCTTTTTTATACAAAACCCAACCATTTCTAGACAATCGAAAGATGTTGGTGCGCATATATGACGTTTGCATTTTTCGCCAAACATTTGAAATCAATACCCAACCGAATTATATAAAAAACAACCATGTAATTATACAAATACCACAAAGTCCTCCCATATTATTAACAAAACAACCATTTTATTTTTGTTCCCATGGTGTATAGTCCGACCATATTATTAACAAAACAGTCGGATATGTTTTTAATTAAAACCTAACCAAAAGTCGTGATACATCCGCATCCGCCGATTGAAGCAATTAACACTCTATAATCAGCAGATATATATGGTAATATCAGGCGATCGTGGCTAAACAAACCTATAAAAAATTTGTGTACTTTCTCAAAGCTACAATCAGCTAATATAAAAATTTATATCCGTTGATTAAGCTCTTTACATTTTGAAAATTCATTGACTTTATAATCGGCAAAGAAAAAATTTCATCTTGGCCGATTATATCCTATAAAGTATAAACCTAACTGAAAAAAATGATATTTTCTTTAACCAAAATCTGTCTATATGAATATTCACATTGGTCAACTCTGGGTTGTTGTTCGTTAACCATGAAGAACAATCGGCCGTTGTGTGTGTGCCATATCAACCGATTGATCTTGTATGTGACAGAATCGTCAAATGTGGGCATTTATATCGACTGATTCTGGTTAAACCGGCTAACCTAATTTTTTAACTTTTAAATGTATGAATGAATCAAAAACCTAATTAAAATGAATAGATTGATAGACCAAATAATTAAATTGATAGACCAAATAATCCAAACGTTGATATTTTGGATTTGAATTCAATTCCTTGGAATCTACCCTATAATTAAATTTTTAGAATTCTAATTTTTCCGACCAAATAAGACGGTAGAGTTGATCTTCATGGTTTATTCCAAGTGGCATTGAACCCAGAGCTTAGAAGATCTCTACCGTGTGGCTTGTTGAACAGATTTTCCCTGTACAAAGAGGAAAGCCGAAATAAACCAAACCAAAAAATATTATAAATCTTTAATGAAGAAAAATAACTACAGTATGTTTGTTTTAGTACACTTCTAATCCATACAACACACCAGCATATTGTTCTGGTACTACTTTGGTAAAGTACACATCTCTAATTTTTTGAAAAGCATGCCATGTTAGCAAACTGTCCGACCCGGCTTGATGTGATTTACCAACAGCCCGATCCACATTAAGCACTCCAGCAACTCGATCCAATCCACCATACAAACTCTCACAGTATTTCATGATATGTTTCACATCATAGACCTTCGCCCCAAAGAAAACTTTTAGAAGACTCAAAAACTCATCAATTTCATTAGGTAGATCACGGCTTGTCAAGATCTTAACCAGGTAACCAAAATCATAAGCACTATGGAAAGTTACCCAGCTCACTGAGTCATTACAAACGAGTCCAGAAGACATAAACAATTCAGCAAATCTAACTGAGTCAATTCCATTTTTTCTATTCTTCTCAAAATTAATCCCTTGTTGTTTCAACAATTCAATTGAATCAGGTGCGTATTCATCATTCTCAAGATCAAAATCACTGAAATTAAATTCCCAAATATATCGATTCTCACTACCTAAATCAGGTAAATTCCCTACTGAATCTGATAAAGTTAGACCAACCTGAATAAGATTCAAAGCATCAACGTTTGATTTGAGGATCAAGTAATGATCAATAGCTCTTCGATGACGAAACAAAGTTTTGTTTTCATCAGCAGGACGATACACTATACCTGGAAACTCAGTATCCATAGATATAAAACAGTATTCATCAATCGCATCTTCAATCAGCTTAAATTCCTCATCCATATTACTCGCCCATACTTCTCGTATCACTATTGGCTTCACCTTATACATCACTGACTGCTATTATATTAACTGATTTCTTCCCCGTCAAATCCAACCGATTTATAGAATTTAAATTGAAAATCGGATTTTTCTAGGGTTAGGATTCTGAAGATGGATTGGATTTGAGATGGGGAAGACAAAGTGAGAAAACACTATATATAAGAGGAATGGGTAGGCTTGAATATGGAAAGAAAGAAACTGGGTGGAAAGACGACGTGGTCACCACTCACGTTTATGACGGCTTCGGTCTAACTCCTGTAGGTCCCGTTTAACTAAATTAAGTCAGTTTTGTCTTCTTTCTATGTATCTATTCGGCTTGACTTGGTGGTGGCTTGACTTGGAGCGTTATGTCAAATTATTGTGTTTGTGCCGTGTATGAACGAATACATTTTTGCCGTGTGTAACAGTAATAAAGAGTTAATGGATGATTCAATGGATTGTTCATGTACACACGTTTAATGTTTCAAAATATAAAAATGCACATTCGTTTCAGCTTGGTTACGGTTCCAGCTAAGAAAACCAAATCAAGGCGTCAAGACTTAGACGGACAATTTTATTTCGGCGAAATTTTCGATGAAATTTTAAAATTATTGTTTCTAAATTGTAAACCATTCAGTCAAGTAGTTGATGAGATATTGAAGATTTGAGACCAAATTAAAATTGCCTCTCGTAATATGATTTACATTACATGATACGAAGAAAAATAATCTTTTAGATCTGGTTTTACTTTTTATATTTATAATAAATTTTTAACAATAACTAATTTTTTTTAGATCTAAAGACTTAAAGGCTAGATAAATAAAACTTTCACGTTTAACGGTAAGGAAACCCTCATTTCCTATTGGCTAAAATAAGGCTTTTTTAGTTTTTGTGAAACATGCGTTCTGGCGAGGACACTTGGCATAATTTGATTGGTGCAAATATTTAGGAGTTAAAGAAACTCACTCTCATATTGACTATTTTGTTTTAAAATTATTACACTTCGTTTACACCTAATACTTAATTGTACCGGGTCAACATCACCTACAGTGGATGGACAATACTAAAAATCAACGATTTACGTTTAATCATCTTTAATAAACGACTATCGTTAAATTTAAGAAGAGAAAACAAATTCAATTTCGAATTCGTTTTTTTTTTAAAAGGAAATCAAATTAAATTTGGATTTCATTAAAACCAGGACTGAAACATTCATGTTTCAATAAACTTCTCAGTCAACTGCAATGTATAAACTTAAGTACTTAAATAATGCAATTCAAAACTAATAACCAAATTAAAAAACAATATAATAGTCCCCCTTAGGGGTGCACAAAGGTCGGTTCGGTTCGGTTCTTGATGGAACCCTGTATCTGTACCTCCCCATGGTCGGTTCTCAAATTTTGTACCTGTACCTTGGGTTCGGTTCCTGTCTTGTACCCTGTATCCTGGGTTCGGTTCCGGGTACGTACCCTGTACCCTGTTTTTTTTTTTGCATCTAAAATTTAAATATAAATGTAATTTGTTGAAGTAAAAGAGATAGAAAGTTTAAGTGTTGCTATCATTCCAATCTCATTACGAAATGTATGCAGTATTAACTTCCACCAAATAAACACAAAAAAGAAGAATAACCAACATAGAGTTAGAATGTAAAGGTTTTAAGGGTTTCGTAATGAGATTCAAGAAAGTAAAGATTTCGATGAAATGAATCTAATGAACTTCAAGGATCAAAAGATTCTGGCGCTGGCATGGGACCCAATAACTCTGCAACATCCATTAAGAAATGAATACAGTAAAACCTCTATAAATTAATACACGATAAATTAATAACCTCGATAAAATGAATAATTTGTCCAGTCCCAACTTGGGACCAGTATAAAATTGGACCCTAATCGATAAAATAATAGGATAATAACTTTTTTGAAATCCCAGTGTATATATATTGGTCCCAATGAAACTATAAATTAATAATTACTAAAAGATTCCAAATTCTAAGATTGTCTAGTAAAAAATGAATCTATAGTCATTTGTTTTTTGTTGAACTTCAAATCTATATTGAGTTCATCTTTAAATCTCCTCATTGCACTTAAGAGTTGGGGCATTGTCTTCTCGTATTGCAACAAAAAGTTGTGAAGAGTTGTTGCCGCTTGCAATGCTTCTTTCCGAGTGACCGGTTCCAAAGCTATTGAATCATCCTCAACTTCGTTATCGACCGGATTTTGAATGGTATCCGCCACAATTTCTTCAATGCTTTGAACCTCGTAACATTCATTATTTTCACCAGGATAATCTAGCAAGTGATTCACATCCATTTTGTGCCGATAATGCATACCTGTAATCAAGTTCTCTCACGAATGTCTTCCCCAGAATTTACATCGTTTAAATCACTTGAGCCGGTTGGGTTCGCCGAACGAATTTTACAGTGTCGAAAGCAATTTGCTATGGCCTCTTGTTGCACATTTCTCCAAGCTGAGACGGCCAAATTGATAGCATCTAAAACATTAATCTTTTACGGAGAAGAAATGTCCAACTCATAACCTTCCAAAATCTTAAGGTAAAACCTTTTACGGTAGTACATTTTAAAGGCTCTAATTATCCCAGCATCACATGGTTGAATTTTTGAAGTCATGTTTGGCGGTAGAAAAAACAACTCAATGTTTTGCAACCCTTGGATATTATTTGAATGGGCTGGACAATTATCCACTACCAAGAGAATTTTTCGACCGTGCATTTTATAGTGATCAATTTCTAACCATGTTTAATGTACTGCGTTGGTACCATGGACCAACTTTTTGGTACCATGAACTAACTTTTTACTTATTCAAAAACAATGAACTTGATAAATTCAATTAATTTGTGAATGTACATTCATAAAATGTGCCTTGGAACTTGTTTTTGTAATTTATTTTTCATCTCTAACTAATATACATTGTAACTAGTACATTGGACTTGGAAATTTAAAGGTAATACGTAAAACCTCTTTAAATTAATAAATTATTAATTTATCGATATAATAATATCTCGCTAAATTAATAAAATATCCCGGTCCCAACATTATTAATTTATAGAGGTTTTACTGTATTATGTTAAAGATTGAGTTGATGACTAATAAAGAAAATAAAAAAAAAAGAAAAAAAAATCACATTACCTTCCTCAACATTAGAGTTATCATCTAGTATATAATCATATAAAAGATCAAGAGCAATAGGTTTTAGTAATCAACTTTGTAAAAGATCATGAGGACGTACAGATACAGGGTACAGGGGTAGTACCTGTACCTTGTACCCGGTTGTACTCGGTTCCCATTTTTTGTACCCGTACCCAGTACCTTGTACCCTCGGTTCGGTTCTTTTGGGGTACGGTTCCGTCGGTTCCGGTCCGGTTCTTCGGTTCCGATCGGTTCCTGTGCAGCCCTAGTCCCCCTATATTTGAAACTGAGAGGTCATGCAAAGAGAGAGTTGCAGAACAAACCAGATGCCATGATTCATCATTCTCAACATGTCCATGATTGTGGTGATGAGTTCTATGGCTAATTCTCATATAATATTAACATTTATGGTAAAATTAAATAACCAAACCGTCATTAACGGTTGATAAACTTTTCAACCAGTCGTCATGACGAGACGAGGCAAAGTCCCGTCATACCAAATCAAAAACGGGACGGGGTGAAGCCCCGACACACCAAATCAAAAATTCTAATTGAACTTGATTGGAAGGTAATTGCTATGAGAAGCTAAATATGCCCGGTGCATAGCACGGGAAAAAATCTAGTACTTTTGTAATATCCATAATTAGATATTTCACCCAATTATTATAACTGATTTTTTTAAACATGGCTAAAATACCCTTTTATTTAATGACTAACATTAATTCTCCCTTGGATGAACTCATTGAAAGTCTCCACTCTCTATGCGTGAGAATGTCTACTGGAAAGAACTTGGACTTCTTGGATTTGTATGGTTACATTCATCGTAGTGCAGATTCTTAAGGTTAATTTACACTTACGTACTCAGTTAATTACTTGTGCCTATGATTGATGGTTTCTTTATAATTTATTTATGTATGAAATTCGTGGTCGTTAATCAATTATTAATAAGAACTATCATGTGTGTTTTTTGAATACAAAATAATACAACAACCTGTTCAACAACATACTGGATACTGTCTGCATTGTAGGTAAGAGAATAGAAAAAGTGATTGCATCTTCGGGAGAAAAGGGTGCAAACTGGAAGGTCCATAAACTAATTTTCTTTCCCCTTGTTGGCGTATTTGATGGTATGGTTGGTGGATTCGTTATGGGTCCTCTCTTCTTGCATCTTGGAATTCATCCACAGGTAAAAATGACTAAAAATTATATACGTAACTTTGCATATATTCTTGTTGCAGTATGTGAAATATAATCATTGAATTATGATCCAAGTTTGAAAGTAGCTCTTTTTTTCCCCAGCAAAAATCACGAGGAGATTTATTAACGGAAAGGGAAGAAAAAAGAAAGAGGGGGACTAAGTTTGAAAATAGCTCGCAATCATTGAATTTTAAACCTGGATGAAACCAGTTTCATCTTACACGTTATGAAAAAAATACATGGGTTCTTCGAGATGTATTTGGTTTCATCCTACATATTCTAATTATTTTTTTGGTAATCCTATAAACAATTTTGACATAACATTAGCCATACATGAATTTTTGTTATTTCTAATACTACCAGTAATATGTCTATACTATGAAATTTTTTATATATCTTTGTCTTTATTTTGATTGTTAAACTTGAATTTTTTTGACATTAACAATTTTTTATACATCCTAATGAAACAACGTTATATTAGTTGTCGTTCTTATTCCATCAATTTCTTTCGTCATTGAGGATTTCATATACTATATCTACTCATTTTATTCTCATCTTCTTCATTATCTTCTGTTCTTCTTCTAACGCGTAACCGCGTAACCATTTTTAATACTTTTGTTCGCTACCTTTTCAATAAAACATAACTTTTTCTCCTCTTCATTCCAACTAGGAACAAAATCACTAACTTGCAACCATGTAAACATAGATTTCCACTTAGATACAAGATGTAACAAGATTCATCTAGTGATAACACATGATGTAGATGGATTCATCCAGTGATAACACAGAATGAATCCAGTTACATCCTGTAATAAACACAAGATATATCTGGATTCATCTAGTGCTAACAAAGGATAATCTGGATCCATCTAGTGATGACACATGGTGTAACTGGATTCATCCAGTGATGACACAAATAATATGACTTTTTATATATTATTTACTCTAGACTGGGATGAAACCAGGTTCATCCTAGTTTAAACATGCATAAAACCATATGTTCAACCAAATATTAACCATATGTACCTAGGTTCATCCATGTTTAAGTTGTAATAGAGTATTTATAAAAGAAAAAATAGACTATCAAAATAAGATGTATAGAGGAGCATCAAGGTCTAGACTAATATCCAAATTTAATCCATTTAATTTGTGGACTAGGATGTACACAGGTGCATCAAGATATATACTAGGATGTACACAGGTACATTAAAATCTAGACTAGCTATGATGAATTTTAGGGACTAACAATCATTGCAGATTGTTCACAAAATAAAATTAAAAAGAGAATTAAGGTTAGGAAACATACCAATTTTAGGATTATTAAAAGTGAATGCATGATGTTTATTGCTCATCTTGTGAAATTGATTGAATACAAAGTCCTAATTTTATAAAGTTCAGAAATCTTAATACAATTAGGGCATTCTAAAGATCTTTTTGTGGTCAATGGTGATGGTGTCGATTGGTGTTGTTGGTGAAGGAGAAAAGATGGGAAAAGAGAAGATGTTGATGGTGGATAAAAAGAATTCGTTGATTGTAGATATAAAAGGTGTCGATGGGTTTTATGTTGACGGTGGTGTGCAATGGAAAAACATGGAAGATTTGTGTAATAGTTTTGAGGTGGATTGATAAAAAAGAAAGCTTATACGATGATTAAAAAGGTATAAAAGTTAGTTTTTAAATTTAATTATTCCCGTCCATTTAACCCAGCTCAAGATTTTAATCGTCCACACCAACCATATTTTAAGTTTCTAGGCATTTGACCCATTTTCTCAATTTTTAATAGTACATCTAGATTTTTTTTGGTTACGATTCTTATTAAGAAAAACCAAATTAAGACGATGTGACTTAGAAACCTTGACTTTGGACGAAATTTTCGATAAAATTTTAGAATTATTATTTATAAATGTTATACCACTCAACTAAGTCGACGATAAAGATATTGAAGACTTGAGACTAATTTGTATTTTCTTTTTATAATATAATTTATAATTTCACACAATATAAAGAAAAATCGAATCTTTTAGATATGATTTTGATTTTTTTTATAATAAAATTTTAATACTGCATCTTGACTCGTTAACTCGTCTCGGTGAGTTCTCGGTCGTTTATGTGAATTTCTCGATTACATTTTGTCTCGTCAAAATTAAAAGATTCGTCTCGGCCGAGATTGACTATATTGTAAATTTTAATTCTTCCTTTTTAGCTAGTTTAGTTCGAATCAGATCTTATTTGTATATGTAGATCTATAAAAACGGATGATCATTTTCCTTTTTGTTAAAACCAAATTATTTTGATGTTTTGAATTAATGGATAGTTGAAAAGCCAATATGAGCTTCATGTTGGAAAGTGCTATTCTACATCTACACCCAAAATTTAAATTATCTGATCAAGAATGTTAGACATTGGAGTAATTATTGACTTCCAATGATATCGAATCCTTGGTAATATCACCTAATTTATAGAATCAATATACTCATAACGTTTAACATATAAAGGCAGAATTTTAAATTTGGATGTCTACTTAAATATACCAAATTCCAATTTTATGGTGATATTTTCTACCTATATCCTTATCTACGATGATATATATACCATTAAAATAATTTAACGCCTCTAACTATAATAAGAAAAATCAAAAGCTAATATGGGAATAAAAGTGATTTTTTTTTATTCCCTTCACCTGTATAATTTGGATAAAAAAAATACTACGTGGACATATTATATTGACGCATACGTTTGATCGTTTCCGACCACGGTTAGGATATAATATGTCCGATTTTGATCCAATTATCACCGCTCATCGTCACTTTAATCAGATCCTTATTATTGTTCAAAATTTAAAATATTCGAAATGTTTTTATAGTCCGAAATTAGGGCAATATAAAACTGCTGATATGTACGGGTCATTTAACCAACAATTTTATGATTATGATTATGTTTATATGTGTCAAAGGATAACATCACAGAAATAATTGAGCTGGTTAAGAAACATTTGGTTGGATCAGCATGTATATTGGCTTTATCCCTGGTGCGATTCGTATGAAACATATACAATACAGTAGGTTATACGTTATGTTCTTATAAAGCTCGGCTAATAATGAATTTAGTCAAAGCAACTCCGAATTGGTGAAAAGCTAGTTAAGAGTAAGATGTTAAAAAGAAAACACTGAGCAAGTGGACTAGTTGAGTACTGAATTAAACAATACAGTTGTTAACTTTGAACATGGACTACTACTGCTTGAAAAACGGCCCCTTCAAAAACAATTCAAATCTCATTGTAAATTGGACATTCCTCAACCGTTACTACTTGTCGTCAGCTAACATGCAGCTTACCTCTTTTGTTTTTATCTCTCTCAAAAACTTAAGCTTTTCCCCTCTATTTCCATTTCCTCTTCTTTTTTTTAACAGAGTATAAATTTTTTGGACCCATTGATAAGTTTTGATTGTCATATTATATTTACCTGCCACATAAAAAATTATTCCTCCATTTTGTTTTTTTTTTGGTTTCAGTTTCTTTAGCAAAGGCTAAATTAGATCATTAATTTATAATTCAGAGCTTCTGAAGAAAAAGAAGGTATATTATCGGTGTGGTGATTGATTATTTGATAGGGAGGTAAGGAACAAGCCAACAAACAAACAAAAAAAAGTAGATGCTTGTTTGGTGCGTGATTGGAGTGAGATGGGGTGGACCGGGTGGTGGTGGTGGTGGTGGTGAGGAGAAAGAGAGTAGAGTAACAGTGTTACTTTTTCTTTAACACGTTTTAGGTTCACATGCAGATAATGCCCTCTTTTCTTGATCAAACGTCAGTCAACACGCCCAATTTCATGACCGCGACTCTATTAAGTCAAATGACTCTAATTACTGCCGTCTTTGTGTTTATTGACCTTTTCGCAAAACTAAAGAATTTATTCATAGCTCGCTAATCAACCGTCCTAGTGAGTAATGACATAATCAACCATGCCTTGGACGGCATGGACCCGCCCTTTTCACATCTTATTCTAATTGCACACGAGGGCTGTTATTATATATCGGTAGTACTAAACCCACCATGAGGGGTATACTGTTTGTTGTTTAAACAAGTGTGCTATTATAACAACTGGGTAGTATGTCAGTTAACGCTAATAGGATATTATGGAAAACTTCAATAAAAGCAACGTGTTTGACACTGCAAAGTAAAATCTAATCTCGTCCACAGATTTTTAGGATTTTTTTTTAATCCTATCACACCCTCTATCCAAGTTATACAAGCAGAGGAATAAAATTTCTTATATTAAAAAAATATTTAAATTTCATAACTATCTTTATTATTTTGTTTTATCCCTTAATTTTTAAAAACTAAAAACATTAAATTAGTTTCAACAGTATATATCTCAGAGAATTGGTAATTATTCAAAGAAATTGAGAAATATTATTAAGAGTTGTTAAGAAAGAGAAGATACAACAAATGACTATATAAAATCAGATACGAAAAGAAAGTTATAGTTAGAGAAAGGGAGGTTGTAACAGAGTCAGAAAGATTCGGTTACATTATAACCGGTAAAATAGCTAAAGCAAAACATAACCTTCTTACACCCTAACTAACACTCTCTAACACTCCCACGCAAGCTGATAGTCGTGAACTGTAGAAGCTTGTGCATAAGAGACATGATGAACTAGCCCCTTGGTAAATAAATCAACCACTTGATCTGCAGAAGGTATATAATCTTAAAGAATTGAGAAGAGACTAGAAGATCACGAATGAAGTGGTAGTCTATTTCAATTTTTTTCGTTCGTGTGTGGAAAACTAGATTAAGTATTGGCAATATTGCTAGCAGAAGTGTTACCACAGAACAAAGTAAAAGGAGTAGAATTAACAGTGATACCTAATTCCTCAAGCAGAAAAGATATCCAAACCATCTCTGCAGCTCCCTTTTCCATTGACTTGTACTTGGCTTCAGCTGATGAACGACAAATTTTTGGTTGCTTTTTGGAGGACCAAGAGACAACAAAAAAGCCCAAAACAAACACAAACCTGAGGTGGACCGTCTAGTATCTGGGCATCCTTCCCAATCAGAGCCGTAGAAGGTCTTCAAGGAAGTAATATCACCCCAGCTGAAAGTAGAATTCCATAGCCCAATGTACCATTCAAATACCTTGGAATCCCCTGGACTAGAAACAAATGATTAGTTGTAGGCTTATGCATAAATTACGAAACATAGTTCACACCAAAACAGATATTCGTCCTAGTCATGGTTAAGTATTGTAAGCCACCAACAATATTTCTATAAATGGTAGTATCAGATAACACAACACCAGTAAAAATACAAAGTTGTGGACCCTTGACAAATGGAGTTCTAGCAGGCTTGGAGTTAAGCATATCATACTTTTGCAGTAATTCCAAGGCATACTTCTTCTAAGTAAGAAGAAGTTGTTGAGCGTTTTCTAAAAAAAATTGCTTCAATTCCAAGGAAGTAATGCAATGTTCTTAAATCCTTTATTGGACAATCATGGTGTAAGAAAGAAACTATTGCATCATAAACTGTAGAGATGAAAAAGTCAGGATAATATCATCCATAAAGAGTAATAATGCCGCCATATCACTATTTTGTTGAAAAATAAAGATTGAATAATCAAAAGTGGACCCGAAGAAACCAAATTTCAGTAAATAAATATGAAACCTTAACCAAGCTCTAGGAGCCTGTTTAAGGCTATAAAGACTCCACTTCAGTTGACACACATAATCAGGTTTTGTAGAGTCTACGAAACCTTATGGGTGAGTCATGTAGGCATCTTCAGTGAGATAACCATGCAAAAAGGCATTTGAAATATCTAATTGTCTCACTGTCCATTGCTTAGAAATTCCTATGGTCAGAATCACTCTAATGGTAGTTGCTTTTACTACTGGACTAAAAGTCTCGAAATAATCAACACCATCTACCTGATCATAGCCCTTAGCCACAAGTCTGGCTTTATACCTATCCACAGAATCGTCTGCATGTAACTTGACCCTATAGCCCCATTTACGCCCCAAAATGTTGTAACTAGGATCAAAAGGTACTAGAGACCAAATTTTATTTTCTTGTAAAGCGTTGTACTCATTAACGATTACAGTTTTTCATTTGGGATCCTTGAACGCAATTTTGTAGGTTATTAATAGTATGATAAGAAACAAATCTCGGTGGCAAAGGATTTTCTTTTGATATACCAGCTCTGGATCTTGTAATGTCATTAGTAGTTGGAAAAACAATTGTAGCAAATTGCAGACAGTAGATGCAGTATCAAGCAGTAGAATCAATATTTTCAGAAGTAAAACATCAAAAGTAGATGGCACAATTGCTCATGAAGTATGATCATTTTTCCAGAAGTATCTGAAGTAGGAACTGTAAGAACTATCTGCTCAGAAGTAGAAACATTGGTGGAAGAGACGAAATCAGTTGCAAAAGGAAAATAACCTTTATCAAAGTTCGTATGAATACTTATATATTTTTTTCCTTGTAGTTAAGTCCAAATGCTTATAACCCTTGTGAATTAGTATGTAGCCCAAAAATACACATTTTGTAGACTTTGGAATTGACCTGTCAGCTCTGTAAGGCTTCAAGTTTGGATAGCAACAACAACACACTTTAACGAAATAGTAGTCAGGCAAAGTGTCAAAAGAATTTCATATGGGGATTTAAAGTGAAATACTTAACTAGGTAGTCTGTTAATGATGTAGATGGCAGTGAGGAAAGAATCAAACCAAAAAACTTTGGGAATAAAAGCTTGAAAAGCCATAGTATTACCCATCTCCGTGATATGCATGTGCTTGCGTTCTGCAAGACCATTTTGTTGGTGATGATGTGGACAAAAAGCTCTGTAGACAATCTTACATTCATTCAAGAAAGCCTTGAATTATCCTTAACAATCTCAATAACATTATCACACTGAAATAACTTCGTAGTAGTAGATAGAACATTTTCTACACTATTCTCAAAATGTTGAAAATAAGCTAAGCTTTCAGTTCTACACTTCATAGGGTAAATCCAACGAAACTTTGAAAAGTCATCTATGAACAAAATATAATATCTAAAACCAAGAGATGAAGTAGTAGGAGATGGTCCCCAAGTGTCACAATGCACTAAGTGAGGAGGTTCAAAAGTAGTTCTTTTAGAATTATAAAAAGGTAATTTGTGATTCTTACCATATTGACATGAAAAACAAAGACAAGAGTCTGCTGAACCAATTCGCAAGGAAGCAGATGAGTTAATGTATCAAAGAAGATGGTTTCCTAATCTTCTGTACTAAAGTGAATTGTCACTAGTAGAAGTAGATGCAGTAAAAACAAATGAAGATAAGAACTCCATGAGGTAGAGGTTATTCTGGATTTTGCCTTCAGCTAAAACTCTCATACTTTTCACATATTTAATCTCATATCCTCACTCAAAGAATTCAACATAGACTTTGTTGTCTTTGGTAAATTTGGAAATAAACAATAAGTTATTCTTGATACTTGGTACATAAATAATATCACCATACTTCATGATAGGCAACATAGTACCATTACCAACCATAACCTGATCAGATCCAGTGTATGGCTTAGAACTAGTTAGAAGACTAAAGTCCTTAGTCACATGACTAGTGGCACCAGAATCTGGTAGCCAGACAGAAGCAACATTAGGATCTGAACCTACAAGGACATAAGCAGCTTAAATACAAGCAAATGCATGTTGAAGATTACTTGAAGTACCAGGAGAACGGATTGAACTATTACCACTACCAGAACCATAACCCTTTGTCGGAACATAACGAAAATGACAATGATTTGCAGTGTAACCTATTATTATTGTTGTTATCAAATGACTTAGACCCACTAGAACTAGATTTTAAATTCTGATGAAAAGAACTCTTTGAATAAAATGCAGAATTATGAGAATCAATAACAAAAGAAGTTTCAACATCCTCTGCCCTAAGCCACGGTTCATGATGGAGCAATCTATTCTCAACCTTGCTTAGAGAAAATTCAGTCTCACGATTATGAGCAGAAATAACAAATTGAAGATAATCTTTTCCTAAACCTAGTAATGCATACATTACAATGTATGATTCCTCAATCTTTTCACCAATTGCAACAAGAGAATCAATATACCTTTTAATTCATCAAAGTAAGAAGAAATTGAAGAATTACCTCGTTTAATTGAATGAAGCCTACTCCAGAGAAGATATTTCTGAGAAGCGAATTTTTGAACAAATTCTTTTTCCAAGTATAACCAGATTTGTCTTGCCGTTGAATAACCAATAATACCTCGAGATATTGTTTCATCAAAGGTAACATTTATATGACATAACAAAACTATTAAACTTTCGCCAATGAATAAACACAAGATTGATATTAGGTAAGGAACCTACTGTAACGAATTCACTAGGAATTGACGAAGATCCATCCATATACTCATACATATTTGTCGTAATAAGAATGGATTCAAACTGATTTTTCCAAATAAGGTAATTAGATCCATCTTCATTAAGCTTTATTGAAACAAAATTGATGATATTCTGAAAAGGTAAAGAAGAATTGAGTAGAGAATTTGAAGAAGTAGCCATTATGTCAAAGATTTTAAGATGTGATAGAAGTAAAAAATAGTAAAAATATTGAAGAATGGATAGAAGTTGCAGTGGATATTTTGAGGAATTTGCAGCGAAAAGGATAAATGAAAAAAATTAAAATCTTCCTTTTGAAATCTGATACCATGAGAGAATTTGTATTTTGTCAAAGAAATTGAGAAATATTATTAAGAGTTATTAAGAAAGAGAAGATACAAAAAGTTCATATATAAAGACAAGTACGGTAAGAGATTATAGCTAGAGAAAGTGAGGTTGTAACTGAATCAAAGAGATTATATTACATTACAATTGGTAAATAGGTAAAGCAAAACATAACCGTCTTATACGTTCACTAACACTCTCTAACAATATCTATCACATTAATAAAGATATGTGTGGAAAAAGCCAATTTGGAATTAGAGCTTGACCTATCCAGATGGATAACTAAAATTCAAAAGTTTGCCTATATATGCTTGATGGAGGGAGTACTTTATTCAATTAAACGTGGTAAATTCCAAGGTTCCTACGGTGTGTCACCAAATCTTCGGAAGTTACAAACACCAAATAGAAATAACCTTTTTTTTCTAAGAAAGGAGATTCTATTTTAATAAAATTAAATGACTACATCGAGTTCCTCTCTAAAAAAAAGATTTTAACCAACTAGGAAACTCAGTAAACCACGACTCTAATACTCTTTCTTTCCTAGAAAATTTTACCACACAATTTGCAACTTCATTACTCCCTAGGAACATAAGTGCACTTCCAAGTGCAAACACTCCAATGCTGTTAAAGCCTCTGCTTGCTCCTCATCTTGAACTACACCTGGATCGATACGGCTCCTTTACATTCACCTGCATCAGAAAATATAGTTAGTCTTATATCTATGTTCTTGTTTTTTTTAATAAAGGATGCATTGAAGTAACGGAGGAAGCAAAAGTTTTTTTTGAAGGAAACTATTAAGGAACTTTAACAAAGTTTTTTCCTGGGAGTAACCATGGTGTGATAATTTGACTTTGTCCATTATACAAATCACTTACTCTCCTCCTAGCTTAATTGCATTTCCATTCATTTACCTCGTAATCGCGTGAAATTTGATAACATACCGTGACAGGCTAACAGCCTAGCAAATTGAGAAGTTATTAAATAACTTGACTATATCTGACTAATTACCCGAGCCATAGCGTCCCTCTCCATTGTTTCTGTCCCTTTTGTTACAACACGCCTATGTCGTGACTGAAAGCCATAATATGAAAAACCATTAGTCCGTATTTGATCTTCATTCCCCCGTAATACATCACACAGTATACATCCAATTGTTGATGTTCCTTTAAGGGAACTCTTTATCATTTTCCTCGCAGCATTAAACAGCTTTCTTCCACTTTTAGTGATGGGTCCGCAATGGTCAATTTCATGACGACTGACGGCAGATTAGTATATTTTGTACGATTAGAATTTTGCCACATGGATGACAGTGGTACGTCATAAGAAAGCTGAATAAAAGTTTCCTCCTTCGGCGCTAGGGGGAACCAACTTTTGATGACAAAGTAATCCATTAGTTCCATGATTCTGGTTTCTGTTTGTCGCATTCCTTTTGCAAAGAGATCTTGATTTTTCTTTTAATATAATCTTTTAGTTAGTATTTGATAATAATAACCAAACATAGTATATGAACACGTTTATCTCGAAGAAAAGGAGCATTGCTCCAGAAATTCATATGTTCATATCGAGATTATTGCATGATGGACTAGAAATACTGCACCAAATTGGAAGATTGAATGATAACGTTGTCACTGACTGTAAATTCTGCTATAGCAATGTAGAAACACTTGACCATGTCTTACTCCGTTGCGCTTTAGCCCATGCAGTGCTATTTGATTCACCGTTGAGCTATATAGACTTCAAAGTGCAGAATGGACAACCCTTGAAGACTGTGTCAAACAATGGTGCCTAGCGAAGGATGATGATTCCAACTTCTGGCTTGTGTCTTGCCTCCTGTGGGCAACTGGAAAGCAAGAAAAGAGCTGACTTTCGGGAGCACCAAGCCTCAAATGCACAACGTAGTCAAAGTGGCCACATTCTGGTTCTCAAGATTCTACTGCCATTAAGAAAGTGAAGCAATTAAATCCCGAGCCTCAAACCATGAACTCACCACCAAAGAGTTCACTTAAGAAAATATGAGCTTTGTGCCAACCCCTGAAATCATCATCATAACTAACGTGGAAGCTTCCTTAAAGAGGGCCAAGCCTCTTATGCTGCTGTTGCAAGAGATTCAAGTGCGAATTTCCTATGCTGTGGGACTTCTAATGCAGGTTTCTCTATGCCTAGTGTCTGGATTTAAGCTTGTAGTGGAACTTTCCACCAGGTATTGGGGTACCAACACATAATCATTGAGGGTATGGTGAAGTAATTGTCAAGAATCTCAAAGGGTTTAGTCTGGGAATACAAAGACTCCTTGAGGACATACAATCTTGGGCGAGTAATTACACATTGATGGAGTAATTTCACATTGATGGACTACAAGTCTACAACCTTTAAAGAGAAGAGCAAAGGAAGCTACAACCTCTCTAACATGCTAATCAGAATCATATCCATGACTGGTGGATATCTCCTCAAATTCCTTCCGATATCCTCTCTTTAATTGGGGCATAATCCTCTACTTAATTTTATTTCTAATGTAATTTTTTCATTTTAGTTTAGTTTTATTTTTCTTTAATAGGGGCATAAGCCTCCATTAAGATTAACAAGGACAAAAGCAAATGACAATGAATCACTTGAATCTCAGAGAGGATCACATCTGGTTTTTCAAAACTATCAAGTTCTTAATTCAATTATTTGCAAATACACTTTAGTTTTGGGTCCACTTTGGCATAGACATTGTTGTCCCATTCCTTGATCATTATCTCGAGTGCTTGAAGCTTGTTCCACAGAATTTCACTAGGTGTACTTGAAAACACGATAGAGGGCCACCAAGAAGAGATATTTGAAAGAGATTATGGGTCATGGGTGTACTTCAAACCACATAAGCTAGTGTTGTGCCCGTGCTTTGTACAGGCTCAAATTCATCGTCCCATATAAGAGATAAGTTGCACTAACTAACAAAGTAAAAAGTAAATTAAACTGGATTTAGTATGAATAGAATATTTACTATGTACTGATGTTCTGCACCTAGCGTCGTTGCATTTGATACTCATGAGTGGTGGATCTACAGCAACAGAAGGACTACCATTGGGTCACTATTGTTAAAGTGAGACACTTCCAATGTTGTCTTTATCTTTGAGTTTATGGTCCCAGGTTATGTTCTAGTGGAACTTATTACTGTAGGTTAAATACTTGGGACTTTGCACTTTTTGTTTGTAATTGGTTTTGAAGGTATTGGTATTGATCGTTGACAAATTCAGTGTGTCCCTTGATGAAAATTGAACCCCCGAACTCTGTAATTATTGGTTGACGCCACCTTTTTGATCCAGAACTTTTTGCATCAAAAATTAAATAAATCCAGAACTTCAAGTCAGCATATAAAGTTGTTCTGAGTTCTAAATTCTTCGCAGTTGTTGATATCTCCTTTTAATCTGTGAAGTGTTCTGAAATAGAGTGGCTTATGGACATTACGCAGCTTTTTGGAAGCGTCTACTCCTTCTTGGTCGTTAGTAGAAAATGCTTATTCCTACATGGGAAGGAAAACGCATAAAGCCATGCACCACAGTCCGACCAATTTGCTTGTTTGATTCAACGCCTTGCATGTGTGTGCAAATATGTCAAGCTGATAGGATGTTGCACTAATATTAGAACATAACTAAATGATCATTATCAGTGACTTCCTAGGTTAAAGGTTTGTCAGCAAATGTCTGCTCCTCCTTGCAGGATTGGCTAGATTAATTTATACATATATGAAAAACTCACTCTTTTAGCTTCGTCGAATCCGTTTGAGGCCTGCTCAAGCCGTACTGATACATATATGACCCAGACCAACACACTAAAGATGCTTCAGAAATCATTTCTATAATGTGGATGATGGAAAATTCAGCAGCATATGAGATCAAATAAAATAGTATACAAAACCTATTGATACATTAAATTGAAATTTAGTATATGACACCACTCTGTAATCCATATCCAAAGCTCTCTGTGACTGGAAGTATATTGTCTTCTTCGGAAAAGGGTCAGATAAAACCTTTTGAAGTATGAGATGGTTGTTGCATGCAAGTATTATTTAATTCACATTTTCAGTAAAAGAAGATGGGCATGCGGCTTGTGCCTAATATACAACGTGCTTGTATAATTTTTTGATTGAAAATCACAGACCTGAATTTTATGTGGGAATCCACACGCTCCACAAACTTCCTGAATTTCATGCTCATAGAACACCAGCATAAGTTTCTCTTCTTCAGTACTTAGTAGCTTAGGAAAAGAGTTATTGTCAGCTTGTGTTATATCAAATTGAGGTTCGATGTAAGACAACGACCCATCAATGTCTACTTCCATACGTGTTGACCCATACTTCGAGACACAAAAAAGATTACACAAATTTTTTATAGCAAAAACTAGTTGAGCTTTACATCACGGGGAAAAGCTCTTTCCGTTATATCCTCATATAAAAGAGGAGACAAAAAGGTTGGAGGAATGGTAACCCATTCCTGATTTACATCTGGTGATATTGCCTTCTTTGTAAGAAGGTCTGCTATAAAATTTCCTTTACGATAAAAGTAGGTGAAGGAGATATCCTGAAATATCTTTGCAAGTGATGTGATATCTTTCAGGATATTTTTAAAAAACCATGGACATACACACAAACTATTTACTAACTGAATAATATACATAGAGTCGCTGACCACCTGTAGATGCGAAATGCCTAGATTGGATGCAAGTTTTAAACCTTCCCTAATCGACCAAAGCTCTGCCATGTTGCTTCCATTGTGGTAAATATGTTTGGCATAAGCTGCAACAAACAACCCATCGTCTGCACGAATGACTCCTCCTGTACCTGTAAGTTTTCCAGTGGAAGATGCACCATCAGTGTTAAGTTTAAAGTATCCTGCAGGGGGGTTAGACCAGCCGAAGTTCTGAATAGTGTAAGCTGTTGGAGGCTTTGACATGATGAATGTGTGGAATTCTTCAGCGTTATTAAAAGCATGTATGAGAACTTCATGAATATCAAAAACTTTATTCCTAAACACAAGCTGATTCCGAGCTATCCAGATTTGCCACATAAGAAATGGAATGAACATGTAAGCTAACTCAGATTTTCCCCTTGTGTAGTACGAGCTCGTTGTACAAATCCAGTGTAAATCAATATGATTTGATGGTATGGGGACATTCCAGTCTGTGTAAGCTTTCTTCCAAAGTTCTGCAATGACTAGGCATTAACCAAATAAATAATTGATTGTTTCTGGGTGTTGCAAACATAAAGCGCACTGATCTAAAATGTGGATTCCACGATTAATCAACGTAGCATGTACAAGTATCTTCATGTGTGCTAATAACCATAAAAAGTAGCGTATATGAGATGGACAGTTGAGTCTCCAGAGTCTTTTCCAACTTGAATTTGGATAATGATCTCCTAAGTTATCATCACTAATTAACTGGTACGAAGACTTGACTGTAACCTGTCCACTCTTATCATGTCCCTAAACTTGTTTATATGGATATCCTCCTAGTGCACTAAGAGGAATACCTTGAATCTGACTGAGAGTTTCTGGAGAAAGATACTCAGATATTCTATTTAGCTGCCAAGTTCCTGTTTCCAAGCCAATGATATCTTTAACTCTCATATTTCTAATTGCTAGGTCCGAAACATCCACTAAGTCTCTTAGAGGAATTCTTGTAACCCAAGAATTATTCCAAACCCGTATGTTATCTCCATTTCCTACACAACATTTCAAACCAGCCTTAACTATCTCTCTGCCTTTTACTAAACTTTTACAGCACCATGATGAAAACTTAGTTAGAGGATTACTCCATAAAGATCCTGTAGATGCATATTTAGGAGCAAATATCTTACCCACCAGACTTTGAGGAGTCGTTAGTACTCTCCAGGCAGTTTTAGCAAGGAAGGCCAAATTATGGTATTCTAGGTTTCGAATAAACAGTCCACCTGCTTCAATAGGGAGAGAGATTGTGTCCCAACCTATTGCATGCATTCTGTGATGACCATCTCTGACCATCCATAAGAAGTTTCTCCGAAGTTTATCAATGGCTTTGAGAACACCACTTGGGATACGAAAAGAAGCCATAAGATGATTCAAGGAAGGGTCTAAGACTGATCTGAGTAACGCATCCCTGCCTGCAAAATTGAGAGAAGCCCTTTTCCATCCTTGTAGTTTATTTTTCAGCTTGATGAAATAATCCATAAAATCTTTATTCTGAATTCTACCCCATTGAATAGTGCAGCCTAAATACTTTCCAGGTCGAAGAACCAAATTCATACGCAATCCTCTTGCTAGATGTCTGGCTATTCTCTTGTGAAGATTTTACGAGAAAGTCACATTGGATTTATTGTAGTTTATGTGTTCCCCAGACCAATTACAATAAGTGTTCAAAATATGCGTAACTGCCTTAACATTCATAAGATTTGCCTCTAAGAAAAAATTGCTATCATCTGCATAAAAACTATGTGTGATAAGTGGAGCATTGGAGGCTATCTTAAATCCTTTTATTTTTCTTTCAGAAGTAGCTTTATCTAACATTCTCGAAAGAACTTCAAGCCCTATAATAAATAAATATGGCGACAAAAGGTCACCTTGTCGAAGACCTTTTTATGGTAAGATAATGTCACCTGGTGTACCATTAATGAGAACTTGAAAGCTAGTAGTACGAAGGCACTCTAAAATCCATCCTATCCAAGTCTGATGGAAACCAAATGCTGACATAACATTTGCCAAAAATTTCCAACTCATTTTATCATAAGCTTTTTCAAAGTCAAGCTTCATAGCTATCCAGCCAACATGATCTTTCTTTATTTTCATTGAGTGATATATCTATGAAGTAATAAGGATAGAGTCAAAGATGGACCAGTTGGGAAGAAATGCATTTTGATATGGTGATATACATTTAGGTAGAACAGATTTGAGTCTAAAGGCTAAGATTTTGGCAATTGTTTTGTAAATGAAGTTGCATAGGCTAATGGGTCGATAATTAGTGATTTTTATGGGGTTGGCACTCTTAGGGATAAGGGTAGTTAAGGTTTTATTGAATTGAGGATGAAGAGTTCTTGTTTCAAAAAAATCCTTGATTACCTGACAAACTGATGATCCTATAATATCCCAATACTTGACAAAAAATATGCCTTGTAGGCCATCAGGTCCTGGGGCTTTGAGAGGACCCAATCCTGTAACTGCATCGTACACTTCCTTGTCTGAAACTGGTGAAATTAGCTTATCATTATCTGTTCTGGAAATGATAGATGGAACAAGAATAGTTAAGTCATACCATGTTTCTGAAGCAGGTTCAGAGAATAAGCTATTAAAGTGGGAGTGCACCTCAGTTTCAATTGCATCTGAATCATATAACCACTTGCCAGTACTGTCTTTCAATGCATTTATTTTGTTCTTATGTCTTCTGATCAGAGTAGATAAATGAAAGAATCGAGTATTAAGGTTCCCAGACTTTAGCCATTGAACTCGAGATTTCTGGGCCCATAATAATTCTTCAAGTGGCAATTTTGATAGGTAAACATTTAGGCAATGAACTGCATAAGCTTTGTTACTCAAAGAAGGGGTAACACTGAATAGGGATTGAGCATTAGCCAACTCATCTCTAGCTTGGTTGACTTGAGTGTGAACACAACCAAATTCTTCTTTATTCCAGATTTTAGCATAATAAGCTAGATCAACTACTTTCTGACATAATAGATTCCCTGCTGAGTTGGTCTGATTTGGAAAGATGGAATTCCAAACTTGTTGGACCAAAGATTTAAATCTTGCATCTAATAACCACACTGCTGCAAGTCTCCAAGGTCTAGGTTTATATTTTTTAACAGGTATTAAATCAATAAGCAATACTCTATGATCCAAATTGAAATGACTTAAGTGAAGTACCTTTGGATCCGGAAAAAGCATACACCATTTTGCATTAACCAAGGCTCGATCAAGACGCTCCTGAATATTTCGGCCATCAATTTGTTTATTCGTCCAGGTATATTTTAGGCCAGTTGTATTTAAATCAATCAAACCAGCATTGCTTATCATTGAGTTGAATTGTTGAAGTTGAGAAAAAGTAGGGATAATACCACTTTTTTTTCCAAAGGCCGATGTAATAGAGTTGAAATCACCTATAGCTGCATATAGGGTATCCATTGAAGCCACTGTTTCGATTTTTGACAATGTTCCTTTTTGCATAATAGGCAACAAATGAGCATAACTAGAGGATAAGAGCCAAGGGTCCCCTATTTTTGGAGTAATAACCGCATGAATAGATGAGCTGCTTATCGAAGTTGCTTCTACAGTTATTTCTGCTTCATTCCAAAGAATCCATAATCCTCCTGAAAAACCCACAGATTCTACACAAATGCAGTTTGTGTAACTTAGATGTTGAATTACATTTAAGGAACTGAACTTATTTAGTCTAGTTTCAAAAATGGCACACAGGGTAGGCTGGTGAGTATGAATCAAATCCCTTGCCACCTTTATAAACAAAGGCTTTCCATCCCCCTACAGTTGCACGATAGGATTTTCATTGGGAACCTGTTGGGGGATACAATTTCCATCTCCATTGCAGAGCCTATCTGTAGCATATGATGGTTCTTCCTTATTCTCTTGTAACCTTTGTTTGCTTCTTGTACTGTGAGATTTCTCCAAATTATGGTCCTGAAGACTCTTTGTGTAGCTTGGTCATCCCATCCCGATGCTAATTCCATCTCTATTCCCTGCAGTCCGCTTGGTCCTCTTAATAGGGTTGGTGTTTCCACATGTGGGCTGTGTAGGATTTCGACTACACTGTCCGCGTGCCAAATTCTTGTGTTGCATTCTATCGTTCGAAGTAGCCATTCTTCCCTGACAAATGAAGCACTCTAGAGATACCATATTGCTGTTGGAGGGAAGCGAAGTTGGTGTAGTATGATGTGTGCATGACTTATCAATACAAGAGGCTCCTTTGGTGCATATGGATGATCCTGCAAATACCATTGTCTTCTGCGTAGTCTCATTGCTAGTTCTATGTAGTCCCTCATCATTAATCTGATTTGATTGAGAAGTTCCCAATGTTGATTCACAAGATTGTAAATCTCTGAACCCTATTCCCAAACTTCTTGTTGTATGAGTTCCTTCTCTATTTCCCTGACAACCCATGTCTCTAGAGAGAGACATTTGCAATTGATTAAAAAATGGAGAATTGAACTGGGGGTTGGGTGTGATTCCATCTGTTGATTGAGGTTCGATAGAGTGATTGGTATTGTTAGGTATCTTCGAAGCAGAAGTAGAAGGCGTAATATGAGCCTTTGTATACGAAGTTGTATTTGAACTAGATCCAGCCTGCTGCGTGGCCTGACAAGTAGATTGTAGGACAACTGGGGAAGAAGACTTTATTACAGTTGCCCTGGAATAAGCAGGAGGAAAATTTGTTTTAGCTTGAGAGTCTTTTGGATAAGTACTTGACCTAAAATTACGATTGTCAAGTGGTGAAAAAACTGAAGTTTTTACAATTATTTCTGAACCAGGTTGGTCGAATCTGTTGAGTTTTCACATTAACTGGGGCGGTGGGTTGAAGTTGTTGGAATTCTCCAGAATCTTTGAGAATAGAGTAGCTGGATCCATTCAATTTGGAATTATTCTGGACCGCAGCTGAAGGCCGACGACGATTTTTCCGATCAACTATCATCCATGTGACAAATTCTACAGGTGGGTTGAAGTTGTTGGAATTCTCCAGAATCTTTGAGAATAAAGAAGATGGATCCATTCAATTTGAAATTATTCTGGACCGGAGCTGAATGACGACGACGATTTTTCCGATCAACTATCATCCATGGGCCAAATTCTACAGGTGAGTGTCCATGAGAGGAAGCTTGATTTTGTAGAGTATTAGTACAATTATTTTGAGGAGAGGACTTCAGAGGGCATTGATCAGCCTTGTGATTGAGACGACCACAGTCAAAAACAAATAGCTTCAATGCCTTCATATTCAATTCTCTGAATTGATTTACCTATACGAAAAGCAGGTAATAGTAGTTTTAACAAATCAATTTCAATACAGAGTCTTGCAAATCGTCCACGAGTTTTACTCTCTGTAGTGATATCCACTTTCACAGTTTTTCCAATAACATCACCAACCTTAAAGAGGACTTCTTTATCAAAGTATTCAATGGGTAAAGCTGGCAATCTCACCCATAAAATTGTTCTTAGGAATTTTGCTTCTGATGGTTTGAATTCTGGATACCATTTGTTCAAAGCTAAATAGTGACCAGCAATAAACCAGGGACCCTGCAACAATGCTTTTTTCAAATCTTGAGGATATGAAAATTTAAACAGGAAATAATGTTTACCTAGATCCAAAATTTGAATGGACCCAATTGGTTTCCAAATATTTATAATGCTTTCCTGTATAAACTTGAAACCTACTGTTTTTCCCATAACTTTACCAATCAAACATGTCTTCCATGGTTGTTTTCCATGGTTGACGGATTCGATTTAAAGTAGTTTTATCAATATTGAAAATACGAATTGAAGGATGTGGATCAAAAGAGGTTATTTCAAGATGGGTACCTGAATTTTTTTTGAATCTTCATTATTATCTTCTTCTAAGTTGAAAAATCTATCCAGAAATTCGTTATCATCACAATATTCCCATGGTGTTAAGCCTTTCTTTGTAGATTGTAGAAAGGATAGATTTGAAGTTTGAATCGAAGGCGGACCATGCGATTTAACAGCTTCTTCTATAATTATTTCCTTCGATGTTGTATCAGGAGGTCGGCCATAGGGATAAGAAGATTCCAGATGTGGATTTGGTGAATTTGGCACATATATAAGTCACTTATAATACCCTTAAACAGTTGCCCTTTTATTTTTCCTGGCATTTTTTAGAACGACCCAAAATTTTTTTTGGGCGACTAATAAAAAATAATAAGATCAATTAAGAAGTAATATCAGCACATCCTTATCCATAAATTTTTTTTAATGACTAATATTTTTTTGTTTAATTAATATTAATGTTGATTAATTAGTTTATTAAATTTGGTTATAGTTAGTGTTAGAAAATTATTTGAGTTATAGTTTTAGAAAAGAAATAGAGTGTGTGTTAGAGAAGAAGAAGAAGAGGAAATTTGAGAAAACTAGGTTTTACCTAAAATCAATAACAAACATGGATGAGTATGAGGAAGAAGGTGAGAAACATCATGAAGAACATAATATTGAAGGTCCAAAGACGTTTAAAGATGACGATTTGGGATATATGTTGGATGATCCAAATTTTGGTGTGGAAGAAAACCTAGACGACGATTTAACGAAAGAAAACGATGAATCACATAAAAATGAAGATAATAATGCATCAAACAATCAGGTATTGTGTTAAGAAGCTCAAAAACCCACTTTGTATGCGTTTGGATGTGATCGTCAACAAAAAAAAAATTCATTTTTGCATGCATTTAATGCCATGGACATCCCAAAATCAGTAGATAATGGAGTACCATATCTACCGATTACACATTCCTGTGCCAAAAATATGGTATAATCGGTAATCTCGTGATTTTGATTACTACTGATTAAAGAAAATTCCCAAATTGATTTTTTTTCGGATTTTGATTTCATAATCGGTAGTTTAATGGAGTACCATATCTACCGATTATAGTTGTCGCCCCAAAAATGAATTTCTCAAAACTTACAAAATTTCTAACTCTTCATCTTTCACAATCTGTAGTGGGTGAAAATTTTTATTTACCGATTGTAGCAATAATTGAATTAAACTTAAAATTTATGCACTTTGTAATCGGTAGTTTAAAGATCAAATTTATCTACCGATTCCTATGTATTCGTTTGTTGTTTAACAAATTAAACCTCCGATTATACTTGTTTTTGTGTACAGAACTTGTCTTGCCATAATCGGTAGTACGTGAACATAAATAACTACTGATTGTTGTTAATCGATAGTACGGGAAATTAATAACTAACGATTGTATTTAATCGGTATCTACCGATTATTGTTGTCTAACTCACTGCTATTTTATGTAGATTGTTGAATGGGTTAATCATGTTTCATATGAGGTTCCAGATACTTCCCTACACTATGCAAATGATTTTGTACGCTACCTACCCACTCTTATCTTGTTCTAAGAATGAGCATACTGAAGCTGACTATCAAGATGTGCTGGCTCTAATCGAAAATGCACTTAACATCTAACTTCATAATACTATTTTAGAGAACCTACTGCATATTTTTCATAGAAATTGTTCAAAATAACTTAAAACATCCGAAAAAAACGAAACAAAACATATCATAGATATCCAAAGTGATCAATCTCATTGATCTCATTAAATTCTTCCACTCTTTGTTACTCACTTCTTCTTCTTCTCCTTCTTCTTAGGCTCATCAACAACTTCATCTTTCTCAATTGGACCTATGTACTCACCAGCTTCGGTGTAGTACGGGTTTACGCTTGAAAAGTCTTTTTCCTTGAAAAAGAGTCGAGGATCAAAATCCGGATCAACCTCCATCATTCAAATCATTTATCCTTTTGATCCTTCATCCGAAGATGGAACTTCAACGTTGCTGAGGGGATTGTCAGCACTGTTTCACCAAGATTCAGGATCGTTCATCATTCGTGAAAAATCCGGATCATCTAGCATTATTCGACCTATTTGTACATCACTAACTCCTTTTGGTAAATTGAAAAGAGGACGAGAAAGAATTTCAGCCTTTTCAGCCGGAGAAAACACTTCATCTTCATCCATTTCCATTGCCTTCACATTTCCACATTTTGATACTTTCCCCATAACCCTTAATCAAAGAAATAATTCAGAGACAAGACCCTTAATCAAAGTTTTAATGGAAATACACTATTGAACATACCCAAACATGAATTATTAACTAACTATACAGTAGCTATTATAAAATAAACAAAAGCACATAATCAGTAGTTAAAATTATTCAATATCAACCGGTTACACACAAACGGTAGTTAAAATTAAGCAATATCAACCGATTACAAACAACCAGTAGGTCGTGTTCTCAGTATATGTCCGATTATATGCAATCGGTAGAGTGGTAGACCTAAAACTGGTTTATCTAAAACACAATATATAATAGGTAACAAAGTCTATTTTATATCTACCGATTATTCATGATGTTTTTTAGGAATGATGAACTCGAGGCATAATCGGTAGATAAAGTCTACCAGATTTCTACCGATTATGCGTCGTTTCAGAAAATTATAAAGAAAATTTATCATGATTTCTTCAAAGTAATCACTAAAAACATAAAAGTTCAATGTAACTTACTTTTTTCTGGGGTTTTTGAAATTTATGGAGGGTCGTATCGTCGGGATCAATTGACGAATCGAGTTGAATGATTTTGGACTCTTCGATCGCCATCTTTTTCTTTCCCTTCTTTGATTGTGTAGCAAAAGTTTTGGAGCCATTTTCGATGGAGAATGAGAAGAAATGGAGGAGGAAAGGGAGTAGAAGAATCGGTAGAGGGGAAGAAATGGAAAAGGAAAGGGAATAGAAGAATAGGTAGAAAAGAAGAAGAACAAAGAGGTAGAGAAGGAAATGAGAAGAAAAAGAGGCTAATTAGGTTTTTTGTTAATTTTAATATTCTGTCTTGGAGAATGTACTATATTAATTTTTATTTTCATATTCTTTCTTGGAGAATGCACTTCACCTTATCCATAATCGGTAGTCTAAGAAATTTTTTTAACTACCTATTATAGATGTTGCCTCAAATTCAAAATTGAAAGAACTTTCAAATTTCGAAAATATTTATTATCCATAATCGGTAGTCTAAGAAATTTTTTTAACTACCGATTATAAATGTTGCCCCAAATTCAAAATTGATAGAATTTTCAAATTTCGAAAATATTCAAACTCCATAATCGGTAGTCTAAGAAATTTCTTAAACTACCGATTATAAATGTTGCCCCAAATTTAAAATTATTTTTTTTTTCCAATTTCGAAAATATTCATACTCCATAATCGGTAGTTTAAGAAATTTTTTTAATTACCGATTATAAATGTTGCCCCAAATTCAAAATTGAATAAATTATCAAATTTCAAAAATATTCATACTCCATAATCGGTAGTCTAAGAAATTATTTTACTATCGATTATAATGTAAATTGTGTCGAGAAACCAAGCAGTTCCATCAGTAGGTGTAATCGGTAGATAATTATTTACGGATTGTGATCAACATGCTTAATCGGTAGTTGATGTAAACCAATTATCTACCGATTGTACTGTAAAAATTTCGACAAATTTACTTATTAAAAATGAGTCTCTAGCAAATCAATCGATAATTCACAGAAAGAGTATAAAATCCATTCATCATCAGTAAAGTAATCCATTCATCATCCGTAAAGTAAACATAATGTTAGAACATTAAACAAGTTTCTTGCAAATCAACCAAAAATGATGTTCTCTAACAAGACAACCACAATCTAATTTCTAGATGGTTTTAATACGAGGACGACGAGAACCAGGGACATTGCATTCACCATCAGCGCTCGATGAACCACAAATTTTTTTACTAGGCTTTGCTGCTGGCCTCTTAGCCTTGTACGAAGTTTTCTCCCCAAACTTACTTGCATAAGCTTCATTATCAATGTTATCTATTAGGTTTTTATGCTCTTTAATCTTCTCAACTGATACAGACACTTCCGCCTTTATACACCCAACAATTTTCTTGGAGAAAAACACAAGCCTATTTTTATGTTTTTATGCAATAACAATCAAACGATTATTATCTAAAATATTTAGCCGTAATATTAAAATCAAACAGAAAGAACAGTACGTACTAGCCTCTCATAACCCGAAGGTTTGTCTTTGATGATACAAGTATAATAGTCGGAAACCTTGATTGTCTTTCCTTTATCTTCACGGATCACATGAAGATGAGAATGCTCCCGGTACCATTCCATATAGCATGCATATACTTCATAACCTCGGTTGACAGGTCCCCCCTCGTTGATCAAATATTACATCTTGTTATTCCAATCTTCAACCGATGGGTTACTAGAGTAAACTACTGTGATAGAGTTCTTACCACATACAGAATTCTCCACGTCCAATTTAAGCCTGCCACGCATGTGACTCCAAGGTTCTTTTTGTACATAACCGATTTGATGCATTACCCTAGAGGCATTGTACATAACATATCCAGTGGGATGCCACAAAGGTCCATAGTAAAACGATAACTCAGAACTTCCCGCTATATGTCCACTAGCTCGGTCTTCCTTGTATGAATCAAAGCATACATCTTTGGACGTCATCAAGTCTAATGTCCTCCTCAAAGAAATCAACTGAAGCTCCTTAGACCTTGAACGGTTGTTGTCGAAGATGTATTTTGTTCATCTGGGTGTTCCTTTCTCCCATATCGGATTCTCTTTGGCCAACTCGAGGGACGGGAAGTGGTCATAGATCCATGTTTAGTGTACATATCAAACCAAGTATGAGAAAATTGATTCTTAAAAGAGAAAAAAATTAATAAAAATCAAAGCATCAATAAAGTTACCAAAATACCTGTAGCAGGCTCACGTTCCCGATAATTTGGCTAGTTGATTCCCTCGATGCCTTTCTTAACTCTTCCATCAAGAACGCATGGCATGCGGTGCCCCACGAGTAATCACAAACTTTATTGAGAGGATGCAATAGTTGTAGAAGGTTGGCGTCGACCCGGTTGCCACTACAATTGGGGAAAATGACACATTCCAAAACACATAGGAGATATGCAGTGGCTGTATCATTCACTTCGTCGTCGCTAAACTCTGTAGTCATTTCTTCTTTATCCTTGGTGCCTTTGAACATATTCATCAAGTGGACCATGCTGAACTGTCTAGTTTCATAACAAAAGCACCGGTTGAACTCATCGTCGGATGTCGCTCGATCCCAACCAAGGAACTTCTGAGTGTAAAAATAAAGTTGTTCCCAGCTTAACTGCTTTACGTAATCAAACTTGACGGCTGTACCATTGTCAGCGAGACTAAGAATCTGCATCGCATCATCTGGGGTGATCGTCATCTCTCCAAACGGCATGTGGAAGGTATCAGTCTCAGGATACATTCTCTTCATGAAGGCTGATATCGACACCCGGTCATGCTCTAATATTGAATTCTCGACATCAGTTAATAACCCCGAGTCATAAATAATTTGCTTGAACCTTTCACACTCACGATCTAACGATCAGTCTTTCATTTTTCTTGGTGCAGCTGTAGGTTTGAGTAGACGAACCCCATGAGAATGATCCTAATATACACGACGAATTATAAAATAATTAGAATAACGGTTAACACTTCTACAAATAAAAAGACAATAACTTAAGAATGGTATTTTATAATCATTACCTCAGTTGAATAAATTTCTTTGGCCCAAGAGTCTTTGTATCCAAATAACAGATCTCCTTCATCTCTTGGTAACCCAGGGATTTGGCCTGCTTCAATACCCTTCATCTTCAAAGAGGCGGGGACTTGGTGTCCTCCTTTCTTCTTAATTACCTTCTTTGTACCTTGTCCTTCTCCTTGTGTAACACTTGGTTCTCTTTCTTCTTGGTTTTTAACTTGTAGAGCACTTGGTTCTCATTCTTCTTGGCTTCTAACTCTTGAAAAACTTGGTTGAGTTCCTTCGGTGATAGAGATTCCGCGAGCACTCTTTTCACTTCTTGCACTAGCTGTTAATTTCTTACCCCCTTCACGACGAGGCCCTAAAACAATTGTATCTTGGGCTTGCTTAGCTCGCCTTTCCCTAAAAAAACAAAATAAAGAACAATTATTTCTAATAAGGCACCGTTTAATCACTATATAATCGGTCGATAAAGAACATAAACATCAACCGATTATACATAATCGGTAGCCAAATAAACAAACTAACTACCGATTATGGACAATCGGTAGCTCGTGACCTAGATTATCTACCGATTATGCATAAAAATTGGAACAGAAAACTCTAAGATATGGACACATAATCGGTAGTCAAATAAACAAACTAACAACCGATTATTCATAATCCGTAGATAGGGATATAGATTATCTACCGATTGAAACCATGTAATATAATCGGTAGTTCGGTAGCAAATTAATTACCGATTAAGCCTAAATTTCAGTACAGAGAGATAATCGGTAGATAATGACAAATTCTAACTACCGATTATATGGATGTGCTTGAGGAATTCCGAACTTTCATAATCGGGAGTTTAAACCTATACGAAACTACCGATTGATTCAAAACTATAATCCTCTACATGAAATCATCTAACATAATCGGTAGTTAAATAAAAAATTTAACTACTGATTAAGCCTAAATTTTAGTTCAGGAACACAATCGGTAGTTAAGGACTAAATCTAACTACTGATTATGGTCGATGTGCTCGAGGAATGAAGAACACGACCATAATCGGTATATAAATACAAACACGAAACTACCGATTATGTGAAATCACCGAAAACCCTTGAAATTCTATTGACGATTTCATTCAATTGAAGCAAAATAAACACAAATAATGGTAAACCCTTACTTTATTGGAGCCATTAGATAGTTATGGAGAGGCTGATTGTCAGAATCAGTCTCCGTATCTAGATCATCATCTTCGTGTTCTTCGTCTTCTTCACTATGTTCTTCAACAATCTCTCTGTTTCTAATTCTCTCGGTAAAATTTGGCCAATTAGTATCATCAGCTTGACGGGTAGTTTGTTTCTTTCGAGCCATCTTTAGATTGAATTATTGACGATGAATTGGTATGCGATTAACGACGATACGATGAATTGATTTTGAAAATTTCATCGCATAATCAGTAGATAAAATGAAGAGAAGAAGAAGAGAAACTAATTCAAAACAATCGGTAGTTAGTTAGGAATGAAATGAGTTTAAATTTAGTTTTTATAGTTTTATTAGTGAAAGGACATATAGGGTATTTTACTCACCATTAGGGCATCCCATAGTCATATTTATTGGATGAGTATAAATAAGTCGTTCCAAATTTTTTTTGAATCGCCCTAAAAATAATATGTTATTTTTATCTCAGAATATGCTTTGATTTATTTTCTTGTTGGGTCAAGTTTGATCGTAAAGTTGAATCTTTTATTGTTGAGTGGGTTCAAGATCCTTGGTAGATTACACAATTTAGATCAGCAAGGATTAGGCTATTTCCTTCTTATACCAAGTACATTCAACATTTTGGCGGTTCTAACAATATAGCAATAATAACCGCCCACTTCGAGAGTGGATACTGAAATTTAGCAGTTTCGGACAAATAGACCTTACGAATAAACACTAAAGTAAAGCAAAAGTTTCAGATGGAATCAAAAGATGTTTTTACCTGATATTTTTCCATCTACACATAAAGAAAGTGGACAACTAAATTCATCATAATAGTTGGTCCAAGTTTGCAGTATCATAAATGCATAAACTTGAAATAAGAAAATATGATGAAGGAGAGAGAGATGTGACTGAAGAGAAGCTTAGGTATGTAATTAATCGAGTTTTAGCAGATCTTGCGGGGTGAAAATACACTTATATTGATGAGTCGAGGTCTGAAAAATATCTGCCAAATCATCTGTGAAACCAAGTAGCTTCACTTTCGATGATTTAAATATGGTGCAATTGTGAATTAAAGATGTAAGTATAATTACGGTGAGAAGAGGGATACCTTTGCCATCCATTCAGTAACTTTTCTAACTCCACGATGCCAAGTTAGAGTTACAACATACATCTCCATCCTGTTGCAAGTTCTAAGAACTGCAGCTTCTTTAGTATGATGCAAGCCACAATGTACTCCAATGGCTCGAGGCCACTCAACTTCTGGAGTGGTAAGTTTCTCACACATCTCTACTGGATGCAGTGTGAACACTAAGCCCAACAACCACAATACTGCTCTTTCTTTTGAATACCCTGATAATATAACTAATAAATTATGAGAATTCAACACCCATAACAACTTCAAAGTAACCGGAATTGAAAGATATTGTAGTGATTCCACTTCTCCAGAGGTGATGTTGCATTCACCATGCAAAGTTATATAGATATTTTATTAGGATAGCAAAAACAATAAATTATTATTCCCATAGCTATAAGAAAAAAGTAATTTCATTATCAATCAACCTCATATATTCTGTCTTCGGTTATGTGAAGACTTGTTCATCTCAAATGCATTTCTCATTTGAAACATGCAAAAAACCATTTCGTTCTACCACTCATTTGAGATATGCATTTCTTGTTAGACTCTGTTCCGGCCCAAGTTGCAGTGTCCATTTATAGTTTCCAAATTGATAACATAGCAGTACAGAAGCAAGCTTATTTTTACAGGATAATAATTACTATAAGAATTCTTTTGCCATACCTTAGCTTTTACTAAATAGTTCAAGATCTTCAGATCTATAAAATGCAATTATAAATTTCAAAATTTCAAGAAAATGATATAAACCAAGCAAGGTTGATCATTGTAGCTGCATACCAAATGATCAATATGATATAATGCTAAGATTATAAATTCATGTGTACCATTGATGAAGGGAGATTTATGGAAAATAAATATATTATTTTATTATTATTATTATTATAATTATTTTATTAATGCTATTTTTAGTAGAAAAATAATTAATTTTCGGATTTATTATTTAGGGTAACTTTAGAAGAGAATAAGTTAGGAAAATTGCCTAAAGGTAGTAGATATCTTGTGAAACAAGTTTTTAGGGTTTTGATAAGTTTAGAGTTTGTTCAGTAGGAGTTATCTATATAAGGAGCTCCAAAAACGAAAATTAAGGGAGTTTTTTGATTAATTAAAATTATTTTATTTTCATTAAACTTGTTGAGTTTATTGATTTTGATTTTTATTCATAGTTGGATTTACCCCGAAGTATGAATACTAATCTCATATCTATAGTCGTTATTCGTAATGAATTAACGAAGTCTAAATAACCCCGAAATTTTAGGATATCTCTTTGAAAATCAACTAATTTCTATCGATTTCTATCTATTTTATCGGTTACTTTTCAACGATTCTACTCCGCTGAAAATTAAAAAAATAAACCATACAAACTTAAAAAAATAGCCAGCACCATAGATGAAAAATAAAACTTGTTAGCTTAATACAAATTAGAAAACGTCTGCAAGATTGAAACTGCACTATGGGCCTAGGGGATATAATTATTACAGTCACTTCTCTCAAATCTAGTGAATGATGAAAAACAACTAAGGTATAGAACACTAACGTATGACTCCACATATCATTACTTCAAAACCTCAGCAAGCTTCATAGTTCATACAAATTAGGGATATATGTCAAGCCTTAAGGAGCTGTCTCTTACATCTTACTATCTCAGAAAAAATATAAAGACACCTTTCAGATGCTTTCATGCATTATTTTATTTCTAAAGCAACCATTCTATTTCAGCTTAAACCATTTGGATTTTTATCCTAGCCTAAACTTTACATGTCAAGCATTTAACGCAAAATAAAGCATCTGACTATAATTTATAACAAAATAATAAAAAAAAAAACAAAAACAAAAAAACTCAAATATAATCCACAAAAAAAAGAGAAGGGAACACACATCTTTATGAATTTACGACCACCAAAGCCAAAAAAACAAAGATTGCGCCAAGGAAACATAATTTTCTAAATAAAATTGGGTAAGTATTCATACACATAACAACCCATGATTCTAAGCAACAATTGGGTGTAAAAATACTAATCCAGTTTAGTTAGGGTCTTCAAGATATGATACAATTCAACTTATAAGTCCAGCTTTTGTATAAATATAGTATTCGTTTTTTTTTTGTAAAATACACTTCCTGCAAAATTCGACATGTGATCATTCACTTTCTCAGTATATACTACGATCATAGACAGGAATATTTTAAGTGAGAGATTTAGAAATTTCTCTAATGAATGAAATGCAAATTAACTACATATGGTTAACTCAATCCCAAAGGTTACCATAAGCAATCATAAGCTTTTTCAGCTTGGTATTGCAGTTTATCGTAGAGTTAACCTTAGCAGTATTCTATATCCTGAAACAAATTAATTGAGAGAGTGATGACTTCCTTATGGGTCAAGAGATGCAAGATATTTTTAACTTGGACCCGTGTTGCTGCCCTGTAAACAAATAATTTAGTATCAGTTCTAGCTTTTGGTGCTGCCCCTTGTTCACTCCAGTCGTACTTCCTTATCTGCAAAATATACATAATTAATAAAACAAAATAACGAAAAAAAATTATCAATTTAATTTCAAGAATCAAAAAGCTCCCTGAAGACTGCACCTGGTACTGTAGTTAAGACTATGCTTTATCCAGTAAGATGGTTTTGCAATGGTGAAGTTGTGGTTCCACTTTTCCAGAGAAATCGAATTACAATCAAGGAACAAAAGATATACCTAATTAGAGAAATATCAAAATTGATTAGAGATGTATCATATCTCTTGATTAACCCGTATGAAATCAGTTAAAGTCTACGGGCATCCAACTCAAAACCAATTGGGTGGAATGGTCCTTCCATTTTATATTTTAAGTTTATTATGGGGATATTAGCAAAGTAGGACTATTATCCTTCACACACCCCCTTACGTGTAGGGTATTCTCTTGTGGGCCTCTAACACGTGGACCATTATACGGGTAACCGTTGGGCTTATTTTCGTACGGGCCTAGCTCTGATACCAAGTTAAAGTCCATAGGCCTAACTAACCTCAAAAACCGGCTTTCAAGGTGTCCAAGGATTATAAACCGCAAGATCTTATATAATTAAGTTGTCCGTCCAATGTGGGACTAATCTCAACATGCCCCGTCACGTGTAGCCTCTTTAGGTCTAACACGTGGATATTAAATCGGGTGACGCGGAGTAAAGGTGCGGTCAAAAGACTCGTCACAAATTGCCTGCTCTGATACCATATTAAAGTCTGCGGGCATCCAGCTCAAAATCAATTGGCAATGAGTGGAGTGATCCTTCCGTTTTATATCTTAAGTTTAATATGGGGATATTAGAAATGTGGGACTATTATCCCTCACAAAATCTGTGCAGACAATCTTATCTATGTCTTATTTATAAACTAAAATCGCCTTATTTTAGTGTTCGAAATCATCATATCCCAAGCCGTATAAAAATCTCTAAAAGAAACCATCAGTAGATAATCAATAAAAAAGGGAGAAACCTGTAATAGATTAAAAAGAGAGAAGTAGTAGAACAGGAAGAGGAGAGGAGAAGTAGTATAACACGGAGAGGAGAAGAAGAAAGCCGCCAAGAGAATAGAAAATATTAGGTTTCGACTTAGAAAATTTAAAAACCCTAATCCGAATGTAAAGACATAGAATGAATAATCATTGAAATCATGATAATACCTGGTTTTGTAAAATAACCTCACCTCTGGTTCGAACTGGTAAACACTCATTTGCAAAATCAAAACACGGCTAATTAATTCATAAAAAAGAAGCAAACCCCAATTTCCGTTTCATGTAACATTAAGAAGACTGAAACATTGATAATGTACTTTCGATTCTCCATCTTCATCACCTGCGACTTCAAAAAAAGCCAAAAAAATAATAATTAATAGCAAATCAGAAAAACAGAGAGAATGGAAAAGAGACGATGAGGAAGAGAAATAAGGTGAAAGATAAAATAGGGTTTAAAAGAAGGTTTTTAATTTTTTCACTGGGTAGTTATCACCCAAGTATTTCTGTGGGCAGCCCACGAATTTTAATGGCCAAAATTATTCTGGTGGGCTAAAAACTCTCAAATTCGAACTTTTACCTAATTTTTAACCACATGTCTTAAAATTATATATAAAATTCTAAGCGAAAAAAGAGATGATAAGGGTGTGATTCTAAGAAATAAAAAAAAAGATGGCAATTTGTGATTCTCAGAATTACCACTATACATTGGGTGTGTTACGTGTAGGTTTCTGTATTTGTAGCAGTTGTTAATATCTATATCATTTGATCAGAACAAAGACACAACAATGGGTCAACTACAATCGGTTCAACAACTGATGTCTCTACATCTCTACTCATTACTGTGTCTTGTTCTTTTCTTATTCCTTTATGTTCTATATTTATTCAAGTCACAAAAATCAACCAGTGTTTGTTATCCGCCTTCTCCGCCAAAGCTTCCGGTTATTTATTGGAAACCTTCATCAAATAGGACCACTTCTCCACCGATCATTCCATGAGTCGTCTAAGAAATACGGCCCGATCATGCTCTTACATTTAGGTCACTCACCAACTCTTGTAGTTTCATCTGCAGAGATAGCAGTAAAAGTTTTGAGAAACCAAGATCTTCTGTTTGCCAATAGCCCTTTTACAGTTAATTAGTTCCGACATCGCCCATGTCAAGGTTGTTGATGTTGTACCAATCCCACCCATAAACATGTCCCGTTATTGCCAATAAATCCAATTCAGTATATATACTAAGACAACAAGAGAGAGGGAGCGAGAAAAAGAGAAATATCTAATCAGTAGAATTACTTTCATATTGTGATGTAGATCGGAAGAGTTAAAATATGATAAATTTTTACAGCGGAGTAGAATCAAAAAGTAACCGATAAAATAGATAGAAGTTAGTTGATCTTCAAAGAGATATCCTAACATCTAGAAGTTTATCTAGACTTCATTAATTCACTACGAATAACGACTATAGATATGAGATTAGTATTCAGACTTCGGGGTAAACCCAACTATGAATAAAAATCAAAATCACTAAACTCAACAAGTTTAATGAAAATAAAATAATTTTAATTAATCATAAACTCCCCTAATTTTCGTTTTTGGAGCTCCTTATATAGATAACTCCTACTAAACAAACCCTAAACCTATCAAAAACTTAAAATTTATTTCCCAAGGTATCTACTATCTTTAGGCAACTTTTCTAACTTATTAAAACTCTTAAAATATTCTTCTAAAATTACCGTAAATAATAAATCCGAAAATAAATTATTTTTTTCTACTAAAAATAACATTAATAAAATACAAATAATAATAATAAAATAATAGATTTATTTTCTATAAATCTCCCTCCATCATTCTACCGGTGTTGGAGAAGATTCATCCTCGAATCTTGCCGGTACCATGTTCTGCATGTGTAACTCGTTGATGACAATCTTCATACACATGAATTGATGTTGTAAAAATAATAATATAGCACCGTATAGAAGCATGAGGTATGATGGAAGCCCAAAACGGATCTTCATAAGTTGATTCAACAAATTCTCTCTTGTTAAGTTAGATATGAGAGACCATTTGTATATCACAATAATCAACAACTAGCTTACTCTCGGGCAAAGACAAGTCATCAATATTAGGAATTTCTAAATCAATAAGTTTATCAGGGTTAGATGACTCACCATAAAACTCCATTAAATCATGTGAAACTTCTTTAAACTGTTTTTATTTGTTAGAAACAGGATATTCTTCGCCTTTTTGAGAAAAAAATTTCATATCCTCCTCATCATCGGGATATTTATCAAAGATCAGAGTTATATATCTCTCAACAATAACTTGATTTTATGGATCATTGTCATGATGGCAAAACAAGTCTTCAACGTCGTTATCTGCACTATTATTTTCTTCTATAAGCGATCATGGTTTAGATCGAGATTTTAGTGATTTCTTCAAATAACATTCTATCACTTCCAGAATCTCCTTCTTTGATTTGATCAGATATCCACATCTTCTCGGATCTTGTCTTGGTGACGATTTATTAACCCTGAATACTCGTCTTAGTAATATCTTATTAACCCTAGAATCGAACTTTGCTCTGGTAACAACTGATGCAACGGATATAATTTTAATTAGTCAAAAACTCTCCTAATTTTTGATTTTGGAGCTCCTTATATAGATAACTCCTACTAAACAAACCTTAAACTTATCAAAAAGCTAAAAACTTGTTTCCTAAGGTATCTACTATCTTTAGTCAACTTTCCTAAGTTATTAAAATTCGTAAAATAAACTTTTAGACTCTTCTAAACTTACAGTAGATAATAAATCCGAAAATTAATTATTTTTCTACTAAAAATAACATTAATAAAAAAAAAAAATAATAATAAAATAATAGATTTATTTTCCATAAATCTTCCTTTATTATATTGTTTCTTGTGAGGTTCAGGTTCTCCGACTGACTTGCGAGCAGGATATCTACAAAATATTCCTTCCTATCTTCTTGGACGTCATTAACAAGGTGCCCATCTATCACTTCGTCAAGAAATGCATCCACTTCTTTGGATAGCGTTTTCAACTTACCAATAAATCCAGTTAGGACATCCAAAAATTTCAACGAGGGGAACAAATCTCCAAAACAAACGACAGCCAATATCTCCGTTAACTCATCTGGCAATTCACTATACCTTATTTGTCACCCTTTCCATACTTGTTGCCAAGGGTACACCTACATATTATGTCATTTGTGAGAGCACGTAACATTTCACTTAAGTTAATTGTGTTTCTCTGGGTGGTAGAGAGTTTAATCTTTCTGATCACATCGTGTATTTCTTTCTCCCTAACAAACTTAAAAGTTTAAGTTCTTTTGATACTCAATGACTCAAAAGAGCACATCCTTCGAATTTTCCTCAAATATTCATTATTGGGTGAGAAAGCAATGTCAGTGCATCCATAGAAAAGAGCATTACCAGCAATAGTAAAAGGTCTATTTGCAAATATGCTTGGAACTTGTGTTGAAATGTAATTTCTTTTTTTGTTCAAAAATCAGATTGTACAGATTGGATGCACTGACATTGCTTTCTCACCCAACAATGAATACTTGAGGAAAGTTCGAAGGATGTACTCTTTTGAGTTGTTGAGTATCAAAAGAACTCAAACTTTCAAGTTTGTTTGGAGGAAGAAATACACATTATGATCAGAAAGATAAAACTTTCTTCCACTGAGACAAACACAATCAATTTAAGTGAAATGTTACTTGCTCTTTCAAATGACATAATATGTAGGTGTATTCTTGGCAAGAAGTACGAAAAGGGTGACAACAAAAGGTATAGGGAATTGCCAGACGAGGTGACAAAGCTATTGGGGGCTGTTTGTTTCGAAGATGTGTTCTAACCCGATTTATCGGTAAGCTGAAAACGCTATCCAAAGTAGATGTATTTCTTGATGAAGTAATAGGTGAGCACCTTACTAAGCAAGAAGGTGTTAATGTCCAAGAAGATAGAAAGGAATACTTTGTAGATATTCTGTTCGCAAGTCAGACGGAGCTCATGAACCTCACAAGAAACAAACAACGTGTTGAACACGTGACTCATTTTGCTTTTTTCAAAGTTTTATTATATACCATCTTGATGTTGCGTAGATACGAGGAACTCATCCGTTTTGACGAATCACTTCCGTTAAAAGTTAAGTATCAACAATCTTTGTTTATTCGATTTTTTTCATTTTTGATTATTGCACCCAACATTAAATACACGAGGGGCAAGGATTATGAGTTTATACCCTTTGGGTCTGGAAGAAGAGGGTGCCCAGACATACCATTTGGTGTTGTAGTCGTTGAGCTTTTTCTTGCTAACCTCTTATTTTGTTTTTATTGGGAGCTTCCTGATGTATGGATGAAAATTTTGGTATGGTTGTCTCTAAAAAGATCCCTCTTTGTGTCATCCCTATGTCTCATTTTCCCTGAACATTTTACCAGCTTTGTGGTTTGAATGTACTCTTCATTCTGCTTGATACTTGAGAATTGCTGTATGTTTATTCGTAATGAAGATATTTTTGAAAAACACTAGAATCATTGGACCTGCTGTAAACTTTCAAGCATATCAGAAGAAATCGAGGATATGTTGAAACATCAACACACATTGAAATCTTGAATGACATGTTGAAAACATATCTAAGAGACACACAACTATGCTGTCTTGCAACAATCAAACATGCCATGGACTTTTACATCTTATTCTAATGACACACAAAGGCTAATATCTTGAAAACATTGGCTTTTTTTTAACTCGTGTGGCTGGTATCATCGTCCAAAAATTTTATCACTGTGCTAAGTGACACCTATTCCTGAAAATATTGTCACTATACACCATGCAGGCATGTTGTCTGATGTTTAAGTTGACTCACTATTAGAGATCAGATCAATTTTTATTTGAACTATGTATGGCTAATCAGCTGAACTGAACCTTACTTGTTAATACCTCAATATTTGTCTCCCTTTTTACAAGTAACAAGCCTAGTCAGTGTCTTGACTGAAAGCCATCCGTCCATCTTCTTCCTTCATCGGTAATACTTCCACGCCGTATCCATCCCTAGAATACTTTGTTGCATTTTTAGTGATGGGTCCCCAATGGTTAATTTCATGACGACTGAAGGCAGATTAGAAGTTTGCCACGTCCCAGACAGTGGTAGGTACGTCCTAGGAAAGCTGAAGAATATTTTTTTACCCCGGAACTAATTTGGGTGACATAGGAATCCATTAGTTCCATTATCCTCGTTTCTACAGCAAGTGTGCAGTTTGCTCAATTCAATTGGTCATGATCTATCAAACAGTTGGAATTCCCATGAATCTATATCATTTTCTGTGAAGAGTTGTTATGTTTGGTTTCTCTAAGGAAAAGGCGCGCTCATTGAATCAACTTCCCAGGCCGCGGCTGAGGTAACTGAAATGGATTTTTAATCAACAATTTGTCTCTGTTTTTTTTTCTTTCGAGTTTTTAATGTTGTTGCGTTTGAAGTGTTCGATAAAATGGCTGATAGAAAGATTGTTTGTGTTTAATGTTTTGTTCAGATATTGGAATTGACTGGAAATGCAACAAAATAACAAGAAAAATACGAATACATGTATTGGGTACTGCTACTGTTAGTAAATAAAAGAAGCATGACACGTGGAAGAAGATCGAGATAGGAAGCAACTAAATTAAAAAGAGCGAGAACCACACAATCAATATTAAAAATATCAAATATCGAAAAGGCTTAAAGCATCTGAGCAATGGATTGCATGAACGACACATATGATCGAGAAAGTTGAAGTACATCGAATAAAACAAACAGCATTAAATGATGGAAGATCGAAAAAGTAAGAATAATGATTACTTTTTTATCTTGATAATTGAGAAAGTAAAGGTAATAATTACTCCAGTTATTTTAATGATCGAGATGATAGAAGTCTAAAAAGATAGGAAGACACGTGTCGAATATATAAGACATCGAACCAAGAAGCAATTAAAAGTGATCTGTCACCTAGTGATCGCACCAGATAAGAAAGGAAATACAAGAACGATGGGCACATCGAAATAAAATGGATCGAACCAAGGAAAAGGCAATCCAAGAAAGACGACAAGACTGGATAAAATGACACGAGAG
>JAJJMC010003761.1:12457183-12552536 GCA_023531435.1 Papaver californicum | reverse complement strand
ATATACAAGGGAATATTCTTATCCAAGAATATTCTAGAGCTTCTAGGTTCTTCCTATGGACCTAGACTCTTGTCATGGGTCGGCCCAATATGTGGGAAATGGGCGGGCCGTGACATTAGGCTATCCATCCTATAAAGTTAAGGGTGTCATAATTAGAGGAAATAACAAAGTTACCCTTTATTAAAATTAACCTAATCTAATAACCACCTAAACCTAATCATATATAAATCTAATACTAATCCTAAACCTAAACCTATTTCATATAGACTAAAAAGAAAACTCAAAACCTATTCTCCTAACCAAATTTTCTTTTGAAAATTCTTCTCCTCTTCTTCCCTTTTCATCTTCTGTTAACGATTAATCGTCGATTCATAAACTAATTTCATTGTAGATTAATCTTGTCGTCTATAAATGAGTTTTTTTAAAAGTTGTAGAAGAAATGTATTAGCGAATCCTGGGATTGTAGGCATTGCAAATCGGTAATTTGTAATGAGGCTCAACTTTTAATATGGTCATGAGGGACAAATAGAGAGGTGTCAATTGTAATTGTTTCTAACAAATTCAACTTCCGATCATTTAAACAAAGGTTTAGGTAGTTTTGGTGCTCAACTAAATCTGCTTATCTCTCAGTTAAATCTTCATATTCCAACACCATTACACCAGAGGATAAAAAAAATCATTTTTTCGCACAAGGTAACAAGATTGGGGTAAGAATAACCGGTCACAAGCAATTGCATCCATGTCTTACATACATGGTAAAACTATGATCATTTTTTTTTTTTTGAAGCACTATGATCTTTAATGGAGAATTATGTTTCAATTTTTTTTTTTGGAAAAACAACTATAACATTGTAGATAAAACGAGAGATAAAAACTTATAAGCGAGAGAAAGTATTGGCGGTGATAAATGGAAGAGATTGGTGTACTTTGGCACAAGCAATTGCATCCATGTCTTTCAGGGACAGAGCCAGAGAGTGCTTGTGGGGTTTGTAAATCCCGTAAGATTTTAGACTTGAATATAAATAGGTTTGGATTTAGGGTAATTATTATGTCTTGTAGCCTTGTAGGCGTAAATATGTAGGGAAGAACTGAATGTTTGTATCGTTAAAGGGGATAAATTTTTTTTTGACCCCAGGACTAAATTTCCCTGGCTCCGTCCCTGATGTCTTATGCACCTATAAATCCTAATTATAATAATAATTCCAAATCCAAGAAAACACCACCACCCAAAATGGCGGCCAGAGAAGAAGGCGAACTAGGCACTTACGAAGATATTTTTTCAGTAAACCCTATATGGATCTTATATATTTTTTCTTTCATTTTAATGTCTTGTGTACAACCTAATTTGTGTTTATATAGAATAATACTTTATTTGTTTTGATTGAATTTTATTTGTGGTGTATGTTCAGTTATTAAAATTAGAGTTTTACTTGCTTTGATAAATAGGGAAGATAAAAACGAGGAGGATTGAATTTGAGGGAGAAGCATATTTAGTTGAACACCGAAACTACCCAAACTACCCAAACTACCCTTCATTTGAATGATCGAAAGTTGAATTAGTTAAAAACGGTTGACGTGAATCACATGTGACACCTCCCCATTTGGCCCTCTTGTCTATATCAAAAATTGTGCCTCATCAAAAAACTTTCTTGCAAATTAACCAAATCGACAAGAAGTTAAAGAACCGGTTGCAGCGAAAGTTGAAGTCGAAATCAAGACTTTAACGAGAAAACCAAATTCAGGTTGTTCCAGTTTGTACATTAGTAGATAATTCCAGACAAACTCCTTCATTTTTATACGTTTTTTTAATGTTAATTCAAGTAGAAATCATGGAAATAAGAGTTGAAGAAGTGGTTCCAGTGTGATGTTCGGTTAGGAACATTTTTCGAAAACCCTAGAGAGTCAACCGAACTTTTAATTTGGGAAGCACACCAAGAACAGTTCGGTTGAAAAGGAATTTTTTTCTCCTAACCGAACTTTGTGTTTCTCAAGAAAAACTGTGAGTTCAGTTAGCTCGATAATAAGCTTTACTAACCGAACTTTTTAGAACAAAACAATACAAAGAGTTCAGTCAAGTTTTAATTATTATTTTTGCTAACTGAACCTTTTTCCGTTTTGCATATCTTTAAATGTTTGTTAACCGAACATTGAGCTTTTTAACCGAACTTTTTGTTCGCTTTGGTCGATAATAATTTGTCCTAACCGAAATTTTAAATCCAAAAAAATACACTGAGTTCAGTTAAGTTTCAAATCTTATTTTTAACCGAACTTTTAGTTTCTTAATCGAACTTTGAGTTTATTATCCGAACTTTTTTCTTTCTTATTCGAATTTAGTTAAGTAAATTTTTTTTTAGGGGCAAGTCAAAAGGTAACGAAATCATAGTGACAGATACTAGAACTCCAACCCCTCAAAACGATAAAAACCTAGAGGCAAATAAATATGAAACTAAAATTACAAAGAAATCGGGATCGTTACCGGGAGTTGTAATCCGTGAAGTGAACCAAGAGATAGAGCAAGAAATTGAGGAAGAAGATGGAGTATAGGAGGAAGAAGAAGATAGAGAGGAGGAAGAAGAAGAGGCACAAGTAGGAGATGAATATGAAGAAGAAGAACAACAAAATATTTCAATTGTTGTTGTTAAAGAGAAAAAGAAGCCTAAGAAGCCTTGTGCTAGATATGCACACATTCCTCATCATAGTTTGTGCTTAAGTCATAATGTTGTTCGGCTACAAACACTCATGGGCTGCCAAAATATACACGACAAAGGTATTGAATCTTAACAATTGATTTTTTTCCGACTTATGTTTTCTGAGTATTAACATATATCATGTTACGTTTATTTTGTAGGATCATAACAATATGACTCGACTCTTGAGACGCCAGAGGGCGGTTGGATGGGATATAATTGATGAGTACGATGAGGTGGTGTAAAAAGTCAAAGCATGTGCATTATGGTCTGCTATATATTATGCACACGCTGAGTTTGAAAGTGTCACCATCTCAGCATTTTTAGAAAGGCACTATGCAGAGACGGAAACAATGCATCTCCCATTTGGCGAGATGTGTATCACTTCCAATGACGTGTACAGGATCACGAGCCTTAGAGTGGATTGGAAATGTGTTCAAGAAGGCTACGTTGACCCCATGCGTTTCTATAAACTTGAAGTGTTGTCTGAAAAGAATCTAAGGTGGAGGTGAAAGAAGAAAGAGATGGAGTTCAAACGTTCTGTTAAAGAGCCAGAACCGGATAGGGAGTATATGACCACATATGACAATAGCACTTTCTTGAAGAAGTTAAGGAAGTTCAAGTTGATTGTTTTGAAGAGAGGTTTTGGAGGGGAAAAAAAAGTAAAAAAGGAGAGTTGGTGATGGACGAGGATAAACTGAAAGCGATATGAGTGATTCAGTGACCGATGGGAAATCTGAAAAACATGCTAGTAGTCACACTGCAGCAACTTTAGGGACGTTTTTAGGTATGATAACGATAAAATTGGGTCTAGCACAAAACTAGAAAGTTCTAGATGACGGTCCCACCTTTCTATTGGTGTATCATTTGCTTATTTTCATCAATTAGTGAAGCTTATAAAAATATTTTAATATTAGCCGCCGCAACTGATTTTTCTAAAGGGCAGCGCGTGAACTGGTTTTGTCGGCCGATTTTGGAGTACCTAGACTATGAATTAGTCCTGGCTATCTTCTAAGAAGTTGTAGAGGGACTTATCTAGTTTCCAACGAGATATTGTTTGCTTATTTTTGATGCCTAACGAAGCCTGTAACGATTTTAAAACACAACATGTTAGAGCTGACTTTGGAAGAATGATTCCGTCATAGTTTTTCTGGTGATGTTTTTCTGTATTATTGAATATCTTAAACTATGAATTATCTCTGGATGTTAAGTAGGGAGTTTTAGATATTTCTGAGGTCTTTTTAAAATGATACAAGTGTTGTATTATGGTCATTGGAGACCTTTTTTTTTTGACGAAAAGGTTCAATTCATTAAAAAATGATAGTTAATTACAGACCGTCACATAAAAACGAAAGATAAATTACAACTTATGCTATCACCGCATTCCAATTAAACAAAATGCTACTTATAAGAATTCCTCCAAAAACATATATTTCAGAAGCCCATAATATCAGAGTAGCTTTCACCTCCCGGACAATGTCACTGTCTTGTTTTCCCCCTCGAATGTTATGAAATTCCTTTCTCTCCAAGTGTTTCATATCACTGCATATGGTATCCATTTCCATATCTTTTTGTTTCTTCCCGCAAATACATTGAGATGCCAAGCTTCAAAGTTCTATTAAATATTTTCATTCATACACAAGGAGATTTTGAAAGCCTTTATGAAATAAAACCACACCTTTCTAGAATATTCACAGTGACAAAATATGTGGTTGCTATCTTCAACCTCCCCATCACATAGTTTACATGTTAAAGAAGAAACTGATATACCTCTATGTTGAAGATTATGTAATGTGGGTAATGAATTATGAAAAGCAGACCAAAGTAGTGTAGAGACTTTAGGTGGAATTCCTTAAGCCATAATAATTTCGGGAAAAGAGGTACATGAGATCCAGAGGGAGCATTAAGAGCTTCGTAGCATTTTTTTGTTGGGAATTTGTCCGATTCCTCATTAAAGAACTTAACAGAGTCTTCATCTTCCGTAAAGGTTGGGGGAGAACCAATCTTCCTCATTAACTCAAAGTATGAGTTCCTGGTTGTTGAGGATGAAACTGCTCCCAGCATAAGTTCCCAGTTTCCTTGCCCACCAACACAGTTCGCTATGCTGTTCTATTTTGTTCCTGCTTTTTTGTACATCATTGGGAATCGCTCCTTTAAACTTCCATCACATCTCCAATTGTCATGCCAAAAGTAAAGATTTTTACCCTTCCCTATTGATATACTCATTTTATCCTAGATCCAAAGCTTTACGCCGAGAATTCCTTTCCATAGACCCTTTCCTTGAGAAATCTTCATATCAACAGGGACTATATCACTTGCACTGTTACTGGTCCTTTGCTGCACTATTCTCCTCCATAATTGACCTTTTGCTTTAGCATATCTCCAAATCCATTTTGAAAGAAGAGATTTGTTGGTGTACCTTAAGTTTTTAATGTCAAGACCTCCATTTCTCTTGGGAGCACACATCTTATCCCATGAAACCCAACACATTTTTAACTTGTTGTTTTTTGTTCCCCAATAAAATCTTCTCATAATGTTCACCATCTTCTTTTCCACTTTAGCCGGCAGAGTGAGAAGAGACATAAAATAAGTAGGCAATGCAGCAAGAGTTTTTTTTATCAGAGTTATTCTGCCCGCTTTGTTCAAGTATTTGGTCTTCCACACTGCAAGTTTTTGTTCCATTCTCTATATAACAGGTTCCCAGACAGAAAATTTTCTTACAGTTGCTCCGAGAGGAAGACCCAAATATTTGATTGGTAGAGTCTCGATCTTGCAGCCCATCACATCATCCAGATGTTCTATATTATATTCTGCACCAATACTTGTCATAGAACTTTTCTCTAAATTTAGCTTCAACCCTATAAGTGCTTCAAATAGCATTAGAATGACAGTCAAAGTCCTTACCTCTTGAGTATGTGTATTTATAAAGATTAAGGTGTCATCCATAAACTGCAAATGAGAGACCCTTTTTCCACCTGATGGTACCGAGAATCCATTGATTTTACCTCTTGCACTAGCTTGCAATAATAACTTGGTCAGGATTTCAGCCACCAACAGAAATAGAAAAGGGGAGAGGGGATCACCTTGCCGAAGACCTTTTGATGGAGCAAATTTCTTAGAAGAATTACCATTCACTAATACTGCCAGGTTAGAAGAAGATACACACCATTTTATCCACATTCTCCATTTTCTGCCAAAGCCATGTTTCTCCAAGATCTTGAACAAATAAACCCATCTTACGTTATCGAATGTTTTTTCCATGTCTATCTTACAAAAGAGACCTGGGATCTTTTGTTTAAGTCTTGCATTCACACATTGAATTGCGATCAAAACACCGTCTAAGATCTGCTTGCCTTGAATGAACGCACTTCGAAAGTCTGAGATGATCTTAAGCATAACACGCTTTAGTCTTTCAGTGAGGAGCTTTGAGATAATCTTGTACACGCTTCAAATTAGGCCCAGAGGTCTGAAGTCCTTCGGTGTACATGAGTCTTCTTTCTTAGGAATTAAAGTTATGAATAAACAATTCAATCTCCAATCTATATGTTCAAGTGTATGAAATTCCTACAAAACAGATAGAAGGTCAGTTTTAATGATGTCCCAACATGCTTCATAGAACTCTATGATCATTCCTTCAGGTCCCGGAGCTTTGCTTTTTCCCAAAACTTTGATTATTTTGAGAACTTCTTCTGAGAATTCCGTTTTTAGCATTAAATTGTCTCCAGCAGAGATAGATTTGAATTCCATCCCGCTAAATTATGGTTCATAATGATGATCTTCCTTGAACAGGTTCATATAGAAATGATGTTTTTCTTTTATTATTCTTATTTGATTAAAGCAATCTTCACCTTCCACCACCAGCTTGACTATTGAGTTGTTTTTCCTTCTCGAGTTCACCATCTTATGAAAATACATAGTTTGTCGCCTTCGAAATGCAGTTGTACTTTAACTCTTTGCATTGCCTTTCTTTATTCAATCATATTCAGCTTCTTGATTTCAATTTCTGTTTGTAGCCGAGAAGAAAACTGTATTTCATTTAGAGGTCCTATTCTTCTAGAGGGTTCAACTGTTGTATAGTTTCTTCTAGTTGCCCAAATTTCTGCTTCAGATTACCAAATGTTTCCCTTACCCACTTTTCAGGAAGAACTTCAGGTTTTGTAGCTTCATTGCAAACTTATACCCTGGTCTTCCTTTATATTCCATCGAGTTCCACCATAACTGCACATTTGGAATGAGATCTTTCTGCTGCAACCAAAATGTTTCAAATTTAAAATAAGGCTTGCACTTTATATTTGGGTTGCAATCCAATAGTAAGGGGTTGTGGTCAGAGAAGACCCTTAGAAGAGCAACTTGAACCGCATGTGGGCAGTAATCCTCCATGTCTTGACTCAGCAGGAACCTGTCTATTCTAGACAGCAGAGACGTGGCTCTCCCATCTGACCTTGTGAAAGCTCCCCCGTTTAGCTCTAAATCAATTAAACCCCAACCTGCTATAAAGTTATTCAAAAAGTTCCTGTTCCTCAAATCCCCACCAGCCAAATTTCTTTCTTCCTCTCTTCTAGTTGCATTAAAGTCCCCTGCCAAACACCAGGGACCAGTCCACCAAGCTCTTAAGCAAATTCATCTCCTCCCAAAACAGAATTCTTTCATTATATGAAGTCTTGGAGTATGCATTTGTTAATGTCCATCTGAATTGATCAGCTTTATTTTGGATCTTGACTGAGATAGAGTACACACCTGAGTTTAGTTCATTTCTCGAAAATTTTCCATCATCCCAGATTGTTAGAAGTCCCCCACTTGCTCCTTGGGATGAAATGTAGCACCAATCAAAACAGTCGTTTTGCCACAGTTGTTTTATAAGCCATATGAATATCCTCATCATTTTTGATTCCTGTATAAGACAACAGCTGTATTTTTGCTTTCTAATCAGGTCCTGTAACGCACCAATTTTTGCATAGGAATTAAGACCACAGATGTTCCAAGAAACAATTTTGATATCATTCATCTAAAGAAATTGCCTCCCATTCATTAGTTTCCAATACGTTCACCATCTCTGTTGTACCATACACCACCGAGTTTTCAACAATATCCACATGAGAGTTGGGTTGGGTCACACCCTTATCTATCCCTTCTTTTAATGCCTTTTTTTTACTATCTTGATTCTGTCTTGAAACTTCCTAAACAATTTTTTCATTACTGCTACCAGGTTGGGTTGTTGAGCATCAACCCTTCCAACAACTTCATTACATAACTCTACTAGACAAGAAATAGCCTCTCTGGATACAATAGATTCGTCTCCGTTTCCGCTTTGGATTTCATCCAATTTTCCAATCACAGCAGCTTCTTTCAAGTTGCTGGTTTTGGAGTTAGAAGAAAGAACATCCATCATTTCTGAGATTGATTTTTTGCACTCAGGGGTTACATCATCTTGTAATAGCCTTGCATCCTCTGTAGAAGTATCACCTGAAGAGCTTATCTCCATCTTTTCCCCAAATCAGACATAAACGCCAGATTTGGAATCTCTAAATTTTCTGAGATGAAAGAAGCATTATGAGAATCAGTGAAGTTAGCACCATTTCTATTACATTACCTGAGTCCTGGTTCAGTTGAGTTCTGGGTGGGTCTTCACTTGCTGGGCTCAGATACCCTTCCTCCTCCCTACCTACTTTTTTGTAGGCCCAAGTGCTAGGAGTAAAGAGCATGTTACTGTGTGAAGCAGAAGAACCTCCAGCTGTATCCTCGTTAGCACTATTCGGATTATCTTTGCTACTTAGCCATGTACTAGTCTTTACTAGTATGACGAAGTCACGTTTCTTTACAGGAGCTAGGTAAGCTTTATCATAGTTAGGGTTGCAGTAATCTTTATAAAGCTAGATATAGAGTTGCAAACAGCTTTATCAGAGACGTCAAATTCCATACAGAGCTTTCTGTATTCGTTTACAGAAATTTTATCCTTCGTCGGGTGATTGAAGACCCATTCAATCGTCAGCAGGTACTTTTTGCCGGAGAAGTTCATAATTATTACCGCCGGATTTCCATCAGGTCTCTGATAACAAAGATTATGATGAAATTAGAATGTTGCTTCATTAGGGTTTCTTTGCTAATCGCCCCCATTTCACCAAGTCTGCTCCCAATTGACTTCAAATTTTCATGCGTCCATAGATTGAATGGAAAACCTCTGATTTTCACCCACTTCTCACAGAGGAAATAGGCTTCAATGGGAATGATAGGGTTTGAATCTATTTTTTTGTTCATTCTTTGATTAACCCTTGAATCTCCGTCCCAACGTCTGATCCTTATCAAAGTTCCTTTTTCTTTCCATTGATCTGGAGACCAAAGCCTTAGCCAATCTTTGTCACTAACCGAGAATAAAGCAGATGTACGAGATAGGGCTTTTATTTCTATGAATTCCTTACAGCATAACCTTCTTTTGATCATACTAGCAATTACATTCCAGGGTTTTTCCACTGATACTTCGACCATTCCTATCAATTTGATCTTGTCCTTTACTTTCTTTACTATAATGATATCACCCTTCAGCCTAGGGAAATCAGACTGGGTAGGTATTTTAGCCGTAGGAGCTCTCTTGAATGATCTCCATTTATGACTATCCCCAAAGGTTTATAAAGATTCCCCAAGAATTCTCCAACAACTTCTGTTATTACCTGCTGGGAAGCACAAAGAGTAGACCTGAGCTCCATCTCCATTTCTGAATCTTGAAATCTCCAGGTATTCTTACTTGAAGCCAAATTGCAAGCATGAAACAGGAGATTTAAAAGCCAAGCATACAGATCAGCCGAGAAAGCAAGCCATGACCTATGGCCATTCCTGCCTCTTTCCATAATTTGCAGAAGTTGTATCCTACCCCATTGTTCCATTGTAAATTCATAAGATTTCTTATCCAGGATTGTAGTCTTTCTCCTGATACCAGAATGAATGACATTGCTTGCAGTTTATTTCATAGGATTTGATTTGGGATGTGAATATTTCTCTCCATCTTGCTAGTTTTTTTTCTGTATCCCTTTCCAAACTTGCCTCTCTAGCTCTCCTCTGCACTTTCAGACCCTTCAATGCCAACTTCCGGCCATTGGAGACTTTTCTAAAGTAACTATGAACTTGTTCTTCCATTTTCTTCAAGTTCCAACTGTTGTTTGTATTTCATAGAATTACTGTGTATGTGTGGTTATAGCTTTTAGTCCATAAAATTTATAATATTAAATCTCCAAGGGTGATTAGATAGGAATTTGTATAGTAAGTCTTACTCCATTTATGTTTATGTATCGTTCTAAATTTTCTTTAAAATATGAAAATTTGTCCACCTTGAATCATTTAAGTTATCTATTGCTTGGTATCCTACTGGATTTGTAGCCGTTGTGACTACTTCTCAATGCATCAAAAATAATTTACCTACAGCCTTTGTCCATGAGGACCATGACCATGAGTGCTCGAGAGTCGAGATTATTATGTGAAAATTATTTTATTATATTACATATTATTCATCTACAATAGTAAATTACTGTTCTGGTATTTGCTTTGTTTCCGTTAATCGGTAACTTAAATTTCTACCTGATCCCTTGCAGGCTGTGTAGTAAAATATGAAATGTGCGGGTATGCTGCAGGTATAAGCATAGTATTGTTGTTCGTTAAGTGTGACTATCGTTTAAGTTTAGGACTTGTAATGTTGTTAATTTAGATCAAAGTGTAGACTCTGGTCTAGCAGAGTTATAGTATATATATATTTCTGTTGGATAGGTTGGTCCACATAAAAACTGGTTGGGAGTATGCGTTGTTTTTTATTTTGGGTGATACGTATGGGCTAGGATACAATCAGACTCTACTTTTTTTTTTGACTAAAACAATCCGATTCTCATTAAGTGAAAAGAGGGCTACATAGGTCTACATTTAATTGGGTGAGGAAAGGAGCAGGCTCGCTCCATTTTTTCCCCGACCCATCCAAACGAGCATAATTTGCTATAAAGTTTGCTATTTTGTTTTCCTCTCTACCAATGAAAGCTAAATTACAACAACGAAATAAATTTAATAGCCTTTTACATTCTACTAATAAAGCGTGACAGGCCCAGGGGCTCGAAGATGTGATGCCATTGATGTTATCGATTATCATCTTAGCATCTCCTCGAAACAAAATGTGACTCCATCCTTTCCCTTTAGCCCAACAGATGGTTTCTCTCAGAGTCATAGTTTCCGCTTGATGACTAGATCCAACTCTTGCCACTCCCGAAAAACCTGCTATGAAAGAGCCCTTTGGAGTACGGGCTACTGCTCCATAACTTGCTGCATAGTCAGTTATAGAATAAGAGCCATCAAAATTTATAATAACATATTCAACATCTGTCGCGGCCCAGGAAGACACAAGAGCTTTTTCAGAAACAATGGCCTTCTGGAGAGCTTGCTGATGTTTTGACTGAGTTTGGGGTGGTGGGTCGAAAATGGTGTTGGGAGAGGCTTGGATGGTGCTGGGATTGGGGTGAAAAGGTCTACTAGGATGGGTTGGATTATGGAGTGGTGGATGACCCACTGGGATAGGTTCCCTAGAGGTAGCGGTATCAGCTGCAGCTAATCCATGAGAACAAGGATCGACTGGGTCTTGGTGATGGGAGAAAGAGACTTGGCGATTGCCATTACCTAACAAGAGGTGACTGAGGATGCCCTGAGGCTGAAAGGTAGTGAGGGGTTGGATGTCAATGGGGATGGGATGAAAGATTGATTTAGGGGGATGTGTGTGATTGGTATTGATAGATTGAGTATGGGGTGGGGCCACTGTTTTGGCTATGATGTGAAGGATTGTAATGGGATTGGGTTTTACCTCATTAAAGAGGATGTCACACCTGAGCTTCCAGATCCGCCATAGAATATGGGTTATATTATAAGCAATCGAATTTTTATCTTTGAAAGAAATCATGATGTTATGCTTATGCCAGGATTTAATCCAATCTAGAATGCAATTGTAAGATAACATGTTGGTATACATGTTGGGCCACAAAGTATGCCATATTTTCATAGCAAGCTCACAATGCATAAAGAGATGTGTACTGGTTTCCACTTGCTTGTTACAAATTGGGCATAATTGGTCCTTAGCATCCAAATGTTTGAATATTTTACTCCTAACTTTCAAAGTTTGTTTTACCAATTTCCAAATGAAGAGATTTATTCTGTATGGGGTTTTGATTAACCAAATATTTTTCCATATTCCAGGTTCCACTTGGATGGTTCTGGTAGGAAGCATATTGATTTGGACTAATTTTTTGTAGGTAGAGGCTACAGAAAAAGTCCCATTGGTGGTGAGATTCCAGCCCATTTCGTCGCGGCCTCCCTGAAAGATATGAATGGTAGAGATTTCGTCGATTTGGTTTCTGGAGAATAGATTCCTAATGATGGAAGAATTCCAGGAATGGGTTTCAAGATCAATGAGCTCACTAACCCAAGTATAGCCTGAATTTCTTTGGCATTTAGTAACATCCTCAGTTTTCATGCTTTTTAGCCAGTTATAGTCCCAAATTTTGACTTGGGTCCCATCTCCGATGGACCAGAAATGATGGTCACGGATGATACTTATGCCTTTTAGGATTCCTCTCCAAATCCAGGTATCCCTGGAAATTTTTTGAACATTCATAGGACTGAAGTTTGGGAAATAATGGGCTTTCAGAACCTTTTCCCAAAGCTCGGTCTCATTGTGAATTAATCTCCATACAAGTTTAGTAAGCATAACTTCATTAAACTTGTTCAGATTTTTGAAGCCCGGACCTCCCGTACTCTTTGGCTGACAAAGAGAATCCCAAGCTTCCATAGAGTGGCCTCTAACATTGCTTTTCCCAGAGTTCCAGAAATTCCTTTGGATCTTGTCCATGGAATTGATTTTTTTTTTTTGGGCATGTCGAGGCATCCCATCTGGAAATTTGGGAGGGTATTTATGACCGATTGGATCATGGTATCTCTTCCGGCTTGGGAAAGCATTTTTGATTGCCAACCTTGGAGTTTGGACTCCATACTCTTCAGGATGGATTCAAAGGTTAGGGTTCTAACTTTTTTCCGGAACAGGAGGAAACCCAGGTATTTCTCCTCTTCCTTCACTCTAGGCATATCTAGCCAAGTTCCTATAGTTTCTTAAAGCTCTTCTTCGATATTTTTGCTGTAAAAGATTCCAGATTTGTTGAAATTGATGCACTGGCCACTAGACTGGCTGAATTCCTCTAATATGGAAAGAAGGTTATTCACTTCTAACTGATTAGCCTCGATGGAGATAAGGCAATCATCGGCGAAGAGAAGATGGGAAATCGGAGGGCCAGAAATTGAGATTTTTGTTCCACTCAGGCAGCTCATGTCATTGGCACTGTCAATCATCTTGGACAAGGCCTCCATACAAATTATGAAAAGATATGGGGAAAGGGGGTCACCTTGTCTTATGCCTCTGGATGGCTTGAAGAACTTACAAGGCTCTCCATTAAGGATAATGGAGTAAGTGGGTGTAGAAATGCATTGATTTATGAGGCTACACCGTCTATCCGAAAAACCCATTTTCTTCAAAACAACTAAGATAAAAGACCATTCTATCATATCGAAAGCTTTGCTCATATCCAGTTTTATCCTTAATCTGCCAGAAATTCTTTTTTTCCTTTTCATTGCCTCCACCACTTCTTGGGCAATGATAACATTGTCATGGATATTTCTGGTAGGGATAAAAGCCGATTGGGTCGGAGAAATGATTCTGTTAAGGATAGTTTTTAGTCTGTTGGAAAGAATCTTAGAGATGATTTTATAGATGGTGTTACAAAGACTAATGGGTCTGAAGTTCGCTGGAGTTTGAGGAATTTTGGTCTTGGGTATAAGAGCGATGTAGGTGTTATTAAGCTCTTTTAAAGGTATTTTGTTATGAAAAAGGCTTCTATAGCTTTAATAACATCCTTCCCTACGGTTTCCCAATTGTGCTGATAGAAACCCGCTTGGAATCCATCCGGTCCAGGGGCTTTCCAAAGTTTCATGCTACTGACCACACTTTGGATTTCTTAAGAGGTGGGGACCTCCAGAAGGATTTCATTTTCCTGATGGGTTATGATAGGTTTGAAAAGATGCAGAATGTTGGGATCAATTATGTTTTTACTGGTGGAGCTAATATCTTCGAAATGCGAGTTTAGGAGACATTCGAGGTCCTTCCTGGTTTTAATCCACTGATCATTTTTATCTTTAAGACTAACAATGTTGTTCGTTTTTTTCCTATAGTTTGTAATAGCATGGAAGAGCTTGGTGTTCATATCCGCATCTTTTATGAAGTATTCTCTCGATTTTTGGATCCAGAAACTTTCCTGGATGTCATACCAGTGTTCAAGCTTCTTTTCCAGATTTTTTTTGCAATTCTATGTCCCTCTCGTTTGTGCTATCCCTTAAGGGCAAAAGTTTTTTCCCTAGATTTCCGATTTTTTCTTCTAAAGTGCCAAAAGAGGTTTTTTTCCATTTCTGGAGGGCATTTCTGGTATTTTTAAGCTTTTGGGTTAAGATGTAAGGATCAGAGCCTTGAGCAAAAGAATGCCAGCTCTCAGCTATTTTAGCCTTACAGGAATCATCTTTTAGCCAGCACTCATAGAATTTAAAATAAGAATTTAGATTCTTTTGAATTACCTCAGTTTCAAGCAGAATCGGGTTATGGTCCGACCCGATGCAAGGAAGGCTTTGAATGATTGAGGTTGGGAATTGAGATTCCCAATCCTGGTTGACTAGCCCTCTGTCTAATCTTTTGAGGATCAAGTTTTCTTTCTCCCTTTTGTTTGACCAGGTAAAATTTGGCCCAGAGTGTTTTAATTCTATGAGCCCAGCAGCTTGGATAATGGCCGGGATGGGGTCATAGGTGCAATCCGATTCATCAGTTTGATTACTAGCATCTTCCGAGGAGAGGGTTATGTTGAGGTCTCCCTGGATGATCTAGGGAAATTCAATATCTCTTCTCATCTCCAAAATATGCTCCTACTGATCTTTTTTTGGGCCATAAAGAATTTCACCGTACAAGCATGTTATGTAGGTTTCTTCTTCTTTTGGGCTAGTTTTTATTTTAAGGTTCACCAAATTTCTGACCTCATAAGTTATCAAGATATCGAGATTATCTTTCCACATTAGGGCAAGCCCACCCGAGAGGCCTCAAGAGGATTGGGCCCACATATTGGGATAACTGTAGGGTCTTAGATGATTTAGAGTTTTCTCCTCATTAGTCTTTGTTTCAGATAAGAAAATTATATCCGGATTGAATTACATGACTGTGTTTTTTAGATGTTGTTTTGTTGTAATTCCCACTAGGCCTTGGCAGTTCCAGGAGAGAATTTTCATTTGACAAATTTTTTGAGGAGAGGAGTGGACTATTTTTGAATTTTTGAAATCCCTTTGGTAATTTAGGAAGTGGATATCAAAGTTAAGATGTTTAGGCCTGAGCTGGTTATTTTGGTGGATGATTTTAGTGATCAAGATCTTGATTAGTCTTTTATGATTACTAAGAGTATTTTTCTTATTACAAAAATTGGTTTGATCCATCTAAGATGGAGAGGAAAACAGACGCATGTATGCAGTTTTTTTTGAAAAAAATTCAATTGCTTTAATATGGCCCAATAGCTAAGCCTGACTAGAACACGGTGATTGTTGATGGGAGTCCGGATAGTGGTAGTTTGACCTTGAAGATGACCTTTGTGAGTTGGCTCTGGTTGGTCTTTTTGTGGAACAGCCCGTTAAAAAGGTTCAGGTTATTTGTAGCTGGGCTTTGAAGAGAGTTTGGGATGTTCTGGTATGTGTGGTTTGGATGGGTTATGGTGGTAGTGGGCCTGTTAGGATAGTTGAAGTTCCTGGGCTGAATTTTCTGGGTGTTTCCTTGGTGATTTTGGGTCTCATCTAGGCCATGAGAGTAGTAGAAATTTGATGAGTTGTTCTTCCGAGTTACCAGGGGGTGACCAGAATCCCTCTTCCGACGCCGATGGAACCGGAACTTACCCGGAATGACAAGATTTTGGCTGATTCTCCTCCTGAAATTACTAGAGGACCCACACTTTTTTGGTTTGAAATTTCCCAATTTAACAAAATTTATTCTAGTTTTGGAGATGTTGATCTCAGTAGGACTTTGAGTTCCAGTGAATCTCAAAAATTTGGTACCCTTCTTAGAAAATCTTTCACTGATATTAGGACTGATTTGATTAGAGAGATTAGTGAGAATATAGTGACTCTTTGATTTGTAGATAAAATTTACAGAAATACTAGTACTGATTGAGGCTATAAGGAGACAAAAAGATCTGGAAATGAAGATGAAAAATTGAGTTTGGGAGTGTAGGGGGTTTACCTGCAGGGTGCTGTTGCCTGGCTGAATCCGTGAGGTAGCAGCCTCTGCGTATGCCGATATGAATCTCTCATCTTCAAAACTTTTAGCTTGCTTGGGTTAAGAATGGCTGGGTCTTGCAAAGAGTTCTGAGATTCTTGGCTTCTTATTCATTCTGTCAATAAGGAGCACAGTCCAGTCTTTGGCAGTTTCTAGAAAGTTACTAGGATTTCCTGCTTCAGATTTGTCAAGGCCAGGAGGATTGTTGCTGATCACTGGGTTATTTATGATTGGCTCAGTTGCATTCTTCTTTCTTATCAAGTTGAGTTGCTGCACTTTGCTTTGTCACTGGACCTTTGATGTTTAACACTAGCACCTTCATCTTCATATTCAAGATAGATTTTAGCATTGTTGTTTTTTGCTATGCTTCCTAATGTTTCTGCAGATTGATACCTTGGACTCTGCTTATTTTTCTCTGGAGATTTTTCCCTCCCCTTGGTTTCCTTAAAGACAAAACCCTTGCCATTCTTTTCATTTTCTCTCTTCTTGGAGTACTTTGAGCCTTTTGTTTTGTTGAGTGAATTTTTACCCCTAGAACTGTTGTTGTGACAGGGTTTGTTTTTAGAGTGAAAAATGGACCATCGGGTAATAGGGGAGTATGGTTTGGGGGAGGCCATTTGAATTTGAGAGAACAGGGGGATTGATGTTGATTTGATGTTTGAAGTGGGGAAGTATGGGTTGGGTTTATTTTGTGATCTGGTGGAACAGGTTTAGGACATAGGGTATGTTCTATGAAATAGTTGTAATCAGGGTAGAGCAGTGGATTACTTACTGGATTTGCAGAGGCAAAATATGGGTGATTGTGACTGATGCTAGAAGAGTAGCTAGGACAACTTGAAGCAAATTTGGGGAAGATGAGAATGGAATCTCTTAAGATCTGGTGGGTAATTTCTTCACACGAAGGGGGATTCATACTTTGACAATACGCATAGAGCTTTGCTACCTGAAAGATTCAAACCTGCACAACACAATGCAGTTCAAGAAAATTAGCTACACATTAGTCTGTAAAAAGAGACTGGATAATGGTTAGAAATGGATAAAACAGGCAAAGAAAAAGAAACAAATTAGGACATTCAATTGGGATTTTGACTTGCATCCAAATCTGACATTCCCCTGCTTTCTCAAATGTATTGAGAAGATCTTTTTTCGTTGAAATTTCTTTTTAGTTAAGCCAGAGAGAAACATTGGAATTTTTAATGCATTTGGGGACTGTAATTTCAAGGAAAAATGGGATTGGATTCAAATCGGACAGAATTGAGGAATTAGGGCATCGGGACTGAAAATGAGGAAATTTTGGTTTGATGAGGGGAAGGTGAATTATTGAATCTCAGACAGAAACTTGGTGGGAATTAGTGATTGGAAACTAAACTAGATGATTGGGAATTTTAGCTAATACAAAAACGCCGCATTTATTCTTGGCAACTCCAAGAGCATTTACTGCAAATCTGAAATGGTTGAGATAAGTTAATGCTGCATCCCTGATGTTGTCGGAAAGCTTGGCTTAACTCTTTTTAAGTTGCCCCTACAACAGTCTCCATTATGATACTCTCCTAGGATACTATTTTCAGAGTTAAAATCATGAAGAGGTTTGAGGAATCGTTCATGGTGAAGAGGTGGCTCGTTGAGTTAGGAAGCAGCTGATACGGTGATAAAAGGAGATGTTCCGGTTTATCTCTGAAGATGTTCCGGTTTATCTCTAATTTTCTGTTTGTTTTTAGCACCATATTATCTCCTGCACTTCATTTACACCTCTACTCCTTTGAGTTCATGAATGTTTATAGTGTAGTGGTTCAATGATGTGTACTCTACTGATATCTTTGATAAGTGTGAGGATGTCCTAAATATTCTCTCAAGAAATCATGGTTGCGAAGTAAGTTTTATTCTTAATTGAATATGACTGGAACAATCAGACTCTACTGACACAAGTGCGAACACGATGAGTATATATTAAGGAAACGCAAAAGATCAATAATAAAAGATCTTGAAATTTGGATCCTTAATATGGTTTGTTAGGGCAACCACAGTGGGGAGAGTATAACCATCGACCAAAGAGTAAAATTTTTGATCTTTGGTCGGGGGTGAAATCAGTGGGATATAGTCAAGCGGTATCCTAGGAATGGGCTTGGAAAGAAGCGAAATGCTAGAAGGTTGCCCACAAAAACGGACGAGAATCCAACCATTTGCCCGATACAAGTGAGATACTACAAGACCGCGCGTCAAAAAAAAAAAACAAACGAGGTCCTAGGATCTCGCTCATGCCCTAATCGATACCCCACTAGCTCGCCCCAAGGTCTCGCTCCATTTTAAGTTTTCTGGGCGGGTCTGTAAGCTAGCGCTTACGAACGGGCGAGGTGGTGGAACTCCGTTTGGCGGGGAGATGTGCTAGAACCTCGCTTGCGCTGGCGGAATCCTAACTCTTCGCCCGTATAAATGAGCGGGATGCTGGAGTCTCGCTTGTTAACAGGCGACGGCCTAGGATATCGCCCGACTATATTTTTGGTCGACGATCATTTCGATCATATATCATCGGCTACAGTAAAAACCGTCGATTATATACTAAATATAATCGACGGCTGTGGATGAATTTGGGCGACCATCGATCAAAAATAGTCGATGATCGAGGATTTGATCGCCCATTGTGGTTGCCCTTATGTAGTACAGTTTAGGTAGACTGCTTTTATGCTCGGAATTGCATAAAAGAAAATAATGAGTGATGACTTTACGTATAAATTTAAAATTTGTTTAGTTGTCATGTTTGTTTTTAATAGACCTTGATCCAAAGGGTTTGTTAATTATCCAGATGTTATAGTGGAGGTACTCGTCGTACACTGCGGTTAGTGTATTTCATATTAAATTCTTATGTGTAGATGTTATAGTGGAGGTACTCGTCGTACACTGCGCTTGGTGTATTTCATATTAAATTCTTACGTGTAATTTATTTCTTCAATGACAGATGAACTGACATAGAGTACTAGTATATGTTATATATAATGGAAGTGTTATTTTCACCTTACTTGCTTCATTTCTTGTAATGTGATTCTATTATACTGTTGTTTGGTGCAATAGTTTACTGCATAAACATTGTTCGGTAGGTCTTTATTGGCCATGGTTTTGTGAAATCCTTGATTTTTATTGACGAACTACGGTTGTGTTTGAGCTCTTCGAGCAATAGAGAAGGTACATTGACAGTCGATATGCAGTTCAGCACAACCGTTTAAGGTTGTTCATATCATCCAGAAAGAGTTGGTTACTGTCAAGCAGTTTATACCATCTATTCGGAGATGATTGCAATCTTAACAATTTATATTGTTGGTAAGAGGTAGTTGCAGTTAGCCTACTGGATGTTTATACTACCTTGAGAGATGATTGTAACCTCTTCGTGGTTGTTCATATCATCTAATAAGAAATAAATGGTGTTTGTTGGATACCAATTCATATCATCAAATGAGACTTGGAGATGATTGTTTCCGTTTAGAGGCAATTCATATCATCTAAGAAGAATGATTGTTGTTTATGATGACAGTTCATACCATTGATCTGGAAATGATTACTAACTCTCTTGAGTAGTTCATATCATTTGTAAAAGATGGTCTGTTGAGCTTGACTTAGTACTGTGAATTGCCAGACCCACTGGGGCTTCCACCTACGGGTGGCTATCCGGAAGACCGTCATTGGAACGATGGTAGACAACGGGACTGATCATCCCCACCCGTCGCTGGAACGGTGTGTGTTGTCCGGCCTGCTAGCTCCCACTTACGAGTGGCAACCCAGAAGAATGTTAGCTGTAACAGTGGCTGGTATCCGACTACTCTGACCGGAGATATCATATCTTCATAATGAAACGATGGGAATCATATGTAGGATTCGATGACCCTTGAAATATAAGTTATGGTTGCATGCTTATAAAGCAATTTGGAATAAATCAATGAAAATTTGTTTAGAAAATTTGAATTGGTCCTAAAAATTTGAAAGCCTGATTTTTCGAGTGGCGTATCAGAAAGTTGGAGCTGGCCTAATGGAAAGAAACCCGACACATTGGAAGAATTTTTTTTCTGGTACGTCACACTAGTACATTCTATTTCAGGTAATATTCGACATACCCATACCCATCAATTTTGTATAAGAATATAGTAACAAAATTATCAATATACATGTTTCATAACCGAACCTTTGTGTTTCCAATTAAAACATGGTTAACAAATCAATGTTTGGTTGAGTTCCCCCAAAACTGAGAAATGTTCGGTTAAGAATATAAAAAAATTGTAGAAGATGTTTTTTAGTGTTAACCAAACTCTGAGTTCCCCAAAAACAGAGAAATATTCGGTTAGAAGTTTTTTTTTATGTAGCCGAACTTTTTTTTTTAAATGGAACTTTTATTTTTCAGTTGAGAATTGAACTTGTATGCTTGTCGAACTTTTGTTAATCTTGATTTTTTTCCTTTAGGTGTGGGAGTACGATAACTTTTCTAAATTGAAGTTGGATGAAACAAAGCAAGGCTGGCTTTATGGGCGCAATGACAGGAAAATACTTCTTCAAGCACACGGAGAAGAAGGAAAAAGGGAATCCGTTGAAAAAGTTGAGGGAGGTGTTGGATAATTTGAATGTGGAACATGTAAATTTCCACCCCTACTATTTTGATTCAGTGAAGATGTGTTGCAGGAGTTCTCACATGTCGCGGGTTAATACAGGCCATTGTTCTATCCTGGCGTTACTCAATCTACAACCCTCAAAGAGTATTACGCCAACTTTGTTGTGTCCAGAATATACCAACTATACAGAAGGAAAACTTTCCTTTAGTGGTAAAGGGAACAAATAAAACCAAAAAAAAATTCAAGCCCAGACATAACCCAATTTCAATGGTAGATCACTAGAATAAAATGGAAGACTACCTTATTGCCGAAGATGAGTGTATACTTTTGGAGGATAAAAAAAGTACAATTGGAGAAGAGTACATGGAATGGTATCTAGGTATTACTCATCCCTTTATAATAAATAGAAATTCAATCTCATGTTGATAAGGCTAAGGGGAAGGAAAAGGCGAAGGAGATGGGAGCAAAGGATAAAGGAGTTAAAAACGAGAAGACGCCTACTTGTGGCGAAGATGTGGGGAAATTATTTGACAGTGTGGTAAAAAATTTTATTCTCTTTATGCTTTTCGAGTTGTTATAAATAAAGTAAAGTCTAAAATAACCTTTTTTTTTTTTTTGGTTTAATTTTGAATAAATTAAGGCGGGTTCAAAGCTCTTAAAGAAAATAATGGCTAAAATTCGCTCTTGAGAGCCGATGTTGACAGAAGAAAAAACCAACACTTAAACAAATGAAAAAAATTTCTATCGCACAATGAGGTTGAGCCAATAAAGCACAAGGAGAGCAAGAGGAGTCGACAACAAGGGAAAGGTTCAAGTGCAGCTGCTACTACTACGAGAGAACCAACTGGAGATGAGACACAAACTGACGAAGAAGTGAAAGAATAAGCTCCTACTCCAAGGTGTAACAGTTCGTCGTAGTGGTCATCATATTGAATGAGTATTTGAAACATTTCAGTTATGCATTTCGTATGTTTGCATTTTAGTACAATTTGGTTTGTAGAAATTGATGATTATGAATCTTTAGTTAATAAATTTCGTAACTTGGTTTGTATTAGACCTTTATGTTTTATTTAACTCATGTTGGTAACAACCGATGTGGTTCTTATAGAATTAAACTCCATTCTTGTTTGCAACAGAAAAATGTTCGGCTAGGATAAAGAAATTTCGACCTAGCCGAACCTTATACTTAGTAGCTATTCTTTGAAATTTGAGAGGTTCGGCTATGTCTAAACTTTCTTCTCCTAGCCGAACATTTTTCTGTTCCAAACAAAATTGTGCCAATCTGTACTAAATTTGTGTTCAAAACTTCCTCAACGACTCTATTTATGAAAAATATAGCTGTGATACACCTCCATTCTATATATACCGATCTATTTAATCACATTTGTAAATCACATCTCCTAAAATGGCATTGCAAGTACGAAATTTACTCTAGATTAAGATATATCCCTTTGTAGGAACTATGTACTGTGTTATCCAAAGAGGGGTGAAAAACGACGAAAAAATGGTTCACTCAGTGAGTTATTGGGATAAAATTCATGAAACCTTCTGCACCAAAATATGTAATCCTCACAACCTGGGTCGTCGTTTTCAAACTATAATAAGACAACTTGAATAATTTATAGCTTTAGTTCGGATTGTGAATCAATATCGACTTAGGGGTGAAACCTCCACTGAAGTTGTAGTGAGATCCCGAGAGGAGGGAAAATAATAATAATTAAATACGAAGCTCATTTCCACATCCTTAGGCCAAACACTATGTTGAGGCCTATCGCTTGGCTATAGCTTAAATGTAGCCAAGCGATAGAGAGGTCCAAAAACTACTACTATGGGGGAAAGCTATGGCTTAGCTTGCTGAGACGGATACCAGACGGATAATGGTGATGGATGGCCAAGATCGGGTGTGAGAGAGGTGTAAGGAAAAAATGGTCAAACAAATATAATTCCCGAGACGGATTTCCAGGAACAATCAATATTGTGACGAATATTGGGGATCTGTCCCACCTCTGAGATGGATACTGGGTATCCGTAAAATGCATTTTTTTGACGAATACCTGGTATCCGTCTCTATGGATTGGCTAGAGGAGGGATCAAATATGATCCTACCTTTATCCAAGTCAAAGCTTTGGGCTAGATTATAGCCAAGTGATGCCCCATAGTACTTTCCTTTGGCTAGATTAAAGCTATAGCCAAGCGAATTGCGCATCGTTGGTAACAATATTGGTTTCTAGCTTGGTGTGTTATTTTAAATCCTTGTACTGTATTTTTTTTTTATAGGTTTGGCTAGGAATAATTGAGTACTAACCGAACCAAAATGGTTATTCCTTGTGTGTTATTCACAAAGTTTGGCTAACAAAAAAATATTCCAACCTAGCCGAACTTACGATAGCCTTGAAAAATCTTCGCAGGTTTGGATACCTGCAAAACTTGGCATTCTAGATGAACTTCTGACAAAAAAAATCCTAGTAAAAAATATTCAAGTTCGGCTACCTGCAACTTATATTATCTTAGTCGAATTTATGACATAAAAAAGCCTGGAATTTTTACACAAGTTCGGCTTGCTTTGACATTTTTCTTCCTGGCCGAACATCATAGTGGAACTCAAAAAAAAATTGTTATTGGAAGTTTGGTTATCTCGAATTGAGCTTCTCTTAGCCGAACATTGGTTCGACAAGGTCCGAAATGTGTCCTCTTAGCCGAAAATTGGTTCGGCAAGGTCCAAATGTACCTTTCTAGACAAACTCCTACAAATATCTACACCCATATACAAAAAATAAACACAATTTCAACAAAAATATTATTTTTGTAACACCCCAAGTTCTGGACCAGGGTCAAACCCTTATGGAGATCCGAACTCAACACGTTACGGGTCGAAAAGAGATTAATGTATATATTTCTCCTAACTCACTTTTTATGCCAAACATAATTGAAACTTTGCGTAACATGAGTCGAAGCATATGAAATCCACTAATCATCCTTAAAACATTTTCAATCAAACATTTGAAATAAATTTTGTACTTCAAACAATTAAAAGAGAACAATGAAATCACTAAGCTACGCATTTCTAACTTTCACTTCCAACTTCCATGAAATCTGCAAGAATGTCAATTGGTGAGATGACAACTCAGTAAAATACATTCTCATTCTTAAAAGATGCAGAAAGATAATCAATGAATCAAAGAGAACATACAAAAAAAATACAACCTAACTTTGAGGAATCAATAGCATATTCAACAAATAATCTCACAATGCAAACAATGTTTCCAGAAAATCATCCAATTTAGATTTCAATGCACGTGTTCATAATACCACTAATGTTTTTAACAAATCATCTAATTCATATTCCAACTCATGAGTTCACGTACGGAAAACCTTGGTTCGTACAACCACCTATCGTTTACCTCGGCACGGACAACCGTCATCGATGGTTCAGGAAATCATTACCCTATACCTTCTTGGGAATCATTACCCATTCTCTCTCGGGAATCATTACCCTTCGTTGGCATGGAACCAAGTTCCATCTAACGGAAAAACATGAACTCAATTCTTTTTGTAAATCATTTTTACAACAAATATTATATAATCATATGACAAACAAGTAATGATTCATTTAACTCAAGCATATATGCAAACAAGAATAAGTTTTATAAACTCTACGCATCTTACACTAATTATTTCATGATTATAACTTTGTCCGATCTATCTCAAAATTTTAGTGAACATTCCTGACACCATATTGTATAACATATCCAAATTTCACATCATACTAACGGCTTAATCATAAGTTATTGATTTTACAAGATCAACATAAAAATTGGGCAGATTACATCATGTTAATCTCAAATTGATCAAATACAAAGCACGATGAAAGATAAGACATAAACCTACAACTTTTGTCAAGGCCTCAAATCATTTTAATATCATCAAATTGCTGAAACGCAGTAAAAAACATAACCAAGTGAAACTGTCTAGAAAATTCATAAACATCACCCAACTTAAAAGAGACATTCAATGGTGAATTTATGGTGGACTATATTAAACATTTAACTATAGATACCTAATCATGTTATCTATAAATAGGAAAAAACTTATCATCAATCAGAGATATATATTTACAAAAATAAATTCTAGAAACCTAACAATACAAAATCATACGAATTAAACACTCAAAGAAAAAAATCAAAAGAGAAAGGGTTTCGCATTCTACCTCAATTACATTAATCATCTACTGATTTTCTTGATTAATATTCCTCAAGAACCTTAGCCCCATCACCTTCTCCTTCCCCTTTTCCTTAGATTTTGGTTTTCTTACCTCTAATTCTCTCACCCAATTTTAATTATAAAACTTATATTAATACTAATACTATTAATAAACACTAATACACATATTTACTATTTATTTTATTTATCATAATTATCTTTTCATTTTCTTTCAATTTTTATTTACTTATTAAAGTTAATTTGATGACTATATTTCCGACAAGCAACCCACCTAGGCAAAGACAAAGGACAACAACAACCTAAAGATCAAGGTTAGCTAAGTCGAGCATAACCCGACTCGAAACGGTCAATTAAAAATACCGGATATTATAATTTCATTTATAATATGATCTTCAAAGCATATTTATTTTTATTACATGTGTTATTTACTCGATTACAATTGGTTGGGAATGTTCTATTTCCTCCGACATTTTCAAAGATTTTCACATCTCCATGTTTTTCTCATACAAATTGCACCAACTCTTCATTACGTCGGGGTTAAATCCTGATCAATAAGAAGCTTGGCACACCGGAGGCATTGGAAAATCAGGTTTCAACCAGAGACCGATAAAGTGGTTACCTCCAACCAATGCAATCACCACTTCAATGCGGTCGGACATATATGCTTGATTTTGGGGTGAATGTAGCACTATAACCTTTTGAGAAATAATGAAAAACATAATTGAATGCAGAGACGATTAAGTGCCCACAAATAAGCATTTGCATCCAATGATCCCTTGTAATAGGATTGGCCCATGTAGACGATGTTCAAATTTAATAAACTATTTGTTCACCCCATAATCCTCTCCTATCATTATTGTCCTGTAAAATATCGGGTTCTCTCATAGTTTCGTCAACAACTTTTGCCTCAAATTAGTGATTTCACAACCATTGTATTCCTTGGAACGGTATGTAAACAACCCTAGTTTTCCAACCGTAACGTTAAAACCATAATTACCATCGCTAGGGACGTTGTCGGTGGATATGACGTACTCATGAATGATTTAAAGTAGGTCTTCCAAGTACCTTTTATCAATAAATATTGTTTTATCATCACTTGCTTGACTTTTTTGTTGATTGGGAAAATATGAGCCTTTAGTTTCATGTCTCGGAGAGTTGGTTCGCTTGGTGGCAATGTAAAACATTCATAACTTTTTTCTTCATATCTCGTTCACTTGGTTCGCATTTTTCCTCACTAGTCCGACCTCGTTTTCTTGATTCATCCGCGTACATCGCCGAAGTGTACTCGTGGTCCGAATGATCCCTGATGTCACCATGCTTCTTAGACAAAACCTTTGCATATTTACTTGTTTGTTTTCTTGTTTCTTTGGTGTTTGGCTTACCTTTGGGATTTCCCTTTTCTGGTTCTTAAACATTCTCTGAAGTGTGTGGATAAAGGATCATCCAGAGGGATTTGATAAACAATACGAAGTAAATGAAGCTAAATGGGTTTGTTTATACGGTGAATGTGACTCATTGGCTTGGTCTCTCACCGAGGAAGATTATAATCTAAATCCTGCGAATTTTATTGAGCACTGGACTAGCTCCAAGTACCCCCATATTATACTTTATTTGATTTTGCAATGGTTAGAACCACACAAAGAGAGGTTTTTTTATGCATTTACCAACCACCTTAAACACTTGGGCAATCAAGCGACAAGTTTGGTAAAGTCGAATCACCATCGGTTGATGAATCTTTTCAGATGTGTTGATAATTTTGTAATGGTGTTTGATGCTATACAAAATTAATTCACTCGCGATATTGATAGAACTAAAGAGAAGTTCCAAAAAATCTTTATCTTCAAGATTAATAAATGAGACGATGAACCATTGTTTAAGGGATTCCATTTTAACGTGTCACGTGCATGTATTAAGAAGTTGATGGTAGAAGTGAAGTTGATTAAGGATTGGGACACCAAGCCGGACGAGGTGTGTGTTTGTAACATGAAAAAGTCCATGGGATTAACTTGTCACCATATTATAGTTAACTATGAACATGGTGTAATTTTTATATGCGATATTGATCCATTTTGAAACAATATATTAAGTTTCACACCTCCCACGGAAGATCCAGGAGAAGAGTTTGGGGATACCAAACTTGGAAGAACCGTACTCGAGATGTACCGTAACATGAACAAAATCCAACAACAAATCTTTTGGGATGACATGATTTGGCTTGTTTATCTCCCGGTAGCTTCTTAATCTCATCATAACCTATTTTCTTTGGTGGTAGAATTTGAGGCTTGCACCTATTCATCACATTACACTATATGTGGAACGTATAAAGAAGATTATGGGATAACAAGAAGACTACCTTTATTGTATTCATTAATGCGACTTCGTTGTCGGTGAATATAACTCCAGGAATATCATTACCTCGGAAGATTGACCTCACTTGTTGTAGCGCCCAGGTGTAACTTGGCTTATTCTCATCTTTAAGAAACAAAACGCCACGTTAAACGATGACTTGGTCGACGTACGTCCAACAACATTCAAGAATGGCATCTCGTACTTGTTAGTCTTGTAAGATTCTTGATAAAAGTATTATGCCAATTGAACACACATCGGATGCACAGTAAAGAAATGTGTTATTTCACCATCCGGACCTACTTTCTTTTGAACCGCATAATTTTTCTGTTGTGCCAGAAAAAACAATTTTTGTATTACCTTCCTATCTCTCCACTCCTTCTTCTTCAATGTCTCGTTTACATTGTAAATGGTGGAAAAATAGGAATTATTGTCCTTGTTACCTTGTTTTAGTATGCAAAGCATATTAATTGGTGGAATACGCATTTTTCACGTCTTAGCTAGTTTGTCAATTTCAAGAGAGGAGAGACTTACGCCAATTGAATGTCCTTCAAGATGTTCCGGACGAGGGTGGTTATGTATACCTACCGTAACTTTGAATAAAACATATTTCTTCAATTCTTTGTTAAAATTAAACACAAGCTTGAACGGGCAATTGGTCTGTTTTGAGATAGTTACATTCTTCCTCCTGGTCTTTCCGTTATACACATAACCCTTCTTTTTGTTGCTTTCGTACTTACGACTTCTCTCACAAACCATTTCAAAGCGGGTTTGGCTAGATTTTCCATTTAAAACTAGTACACACATATCTCGTCTTGCATGTTCTCCAGCCCAACTTTTTGCTTCATCGGGATTTTTCCATGTCTATATTGAGCAAAATACAAAGTTACAAAACTTGATAATTTTCTTCGAAATATTTAAGTACATATAAATTGGTAACCTATCAAGTCATTCGCGTAATGATGGGATGTATCTTTGTACATAATATCAATAGGAGTAGGTTGATCATCCATAGGTAAAAGTTTCGATTGGATCTACAAAATATATGACAATGTTAATTGTGATAAAAAAAAAGATGTTCTTCAAGAACATGCAAGTTCGTCTAAGTCGATATATCTCTACTTAACTGAACATGGAAGTCGGCAAGGACCATTAATACCATACCTTGTCGTACATTCTACTGGACGCCAACAATAAAAATTCGGCAAGGTCCAAAAATATATCATACTAGACGAATCTAGTACATTTATTTTCCCACTAATTTATAACTTAGAGTTCGGCTAGGAATATGTTCGACTCGAACTTGCCGAACATTACACTGGTTCACCCAAAATGTAAGTTCGGCTAGGAGTTTTGGATTAGGTAGACGAACTTACTCCAAAACTCCATAAATCTACGTTTGGGGAACCTGTTCTTCATTTTCCTAGCCAAACTTATATCGACCTAACCGAATCTCAGCTATAAAAGTTTACATTTTCACCAAATTTAATCCAATTCAAGCAACAAAAACAAACTAACAAGCATACCTGAGTATCCCAAATATTATAATATTCTTCGTTGTGATCCTTGTTTATCTCGTAAAAACTATTATTTTGGGATTGAGATTGGGTTTGGGGAAGAACACATTCACCATCTAACAAATCATTCATTACCGGATCGTTATGAAGATTAACAAATACTTTGTTTAAGGTCCAAATTCCTCTGAGTTTGCACTAGAATCACTCATTTTGAATTTAAGAATCACCAAACCTAGGTTTCAAAAATAAAATAAAATTCAAAACTATTCTTCTCCTTCTTCTTCCCGCTCTCAATAATTCTAATTCTATAACACAACACTAACACTAACTCAATTGTTTTAACTAATCTCACTAATTTAATCTAAAACTAACAATCAATTAATTTAACTAATTTAATTATTAACATCTAATTAAAAAAGGTATTTTGGTTATTAACTAAATTATATGGATAATGGAACCATATTTTACCTCATAGTGATCTTATTAAAATGGGATGGTCCCTTTAAAAAATCTATGGTCCCAACAAAATCGTTCTAGAAAAATATTCTATTGGGATGTTGGGAAGGGCTCAGCTAGGGGATGCCCGGCTGTGGTTCCACGGCTTTCCCATAGGTTAGACCTTAAATTTTTCTTTTTTTATGAACTAGACATTAAATTCCACATACCAAAATATACAATACCTTTCCCGTAGATGCCAAATTAGTACCTTTGAATGTGTCCTTTACAACTCCGCAAAGTTCCACGTTGTCAGGAACGTTGTATTCATCTGTGATTGATCTAGCTAGTGAGGTAACACCGACATACATTTATTGCCCAAGTAGTACGTTTTCCATAGGTTAGACCTTCAATTCCACTTACTGGCATTATTGAAAGTAATCATAATGGCCACCCAACATCTGGGTTAACCCTGAATTCAGTGAATTGTGTGCCTGCTCACAGCATCAAGCAAGTTGTAGTTCTTTCTCTTTTCTGGAGTCTATTATCCAGCTTCGACGGCGACATCAAAGAATGAGTACCCATCCAAATGCCATGACTGGATTGATTTCTCATGGTTCTCGGATACGATTTTAGTGAAATCAAGTTGTAGTACAACAACATTGGGTTGAATAGTGAACTTGTCAGCACTTTCTGTGGTTGGTTCATCAGATACATATAATGTCGTCTTTGAATAGCTTCTCTGGTACTTGGTATTATTCAGCCAGCTTGAGAGGGATTTCTGGATTTGATTCAAATGCTTTTAACTTTTGATGATAAGTTATATAATACTCAGCATGATTTAGCTCAACGGAGTAGAAACACTTTTGGTAATGTTCAGAATTGAATCAAGCATACTAAATCTGATTTGCATAGTGTGTCTCAATCTAATACTCAAGCTGAACTCACTTCTCAATATAAAAATTTGCTTTTAGAATTGTTTCATTTGTATGATTTATATAATCAACACATTAGGCAAACATCTAGATGTAATTTCTTTGCTTATGAAGACAGAAACACTAAGTATTTTCGTGCTAGGGGCAATTTCAGAAGAAGAAGAAATCACATTGCTTCACTTCAAAACATTCTAGGCATATGGTATAAAGAAAGAGCACAACTGGAAAATTTGCTAACTGGTCATTTTCAGTATATTTCATCTACTTCTAATCCTGTTAGAGATGACGAACTATTAAGCATGATCCCACCATGTATAACTACTGAAGACAATGCTTTATTGCTTAAAATCCCTGATGTTGATGACATAAAATTGTCATTTCCCAAATGCCTTCTTGGAAGGCATCAGGGTCAGATGGATTTCATGTTGTTTTTATAAGCATTGTTGGAAGAATATTCAGCATGATGTTGTTACATTAGAAATTATCACTCATGAATTAGACTCTAGTATCAATTCCACCTATCAAGTCCTTATCCCAAAAAATGAATGCCCGACTACACCTAGTGAATTCAGGCTAATTAGTCTTTGTAATGCTATTTACAAAATAATAACAAATATAATGGTTAATAGGATGAAACCTATCATAGCCAAGATAGTTTCTCCTTATCAAGCAGCTTTTGTGCTTGGTAGACATATACATGATAACATAGTGATAGCACATGAATTATTAGACACCATGAAAAAAAAAAGATAGATATGGTGTTGTTTCTATTAAATTGACATGTCTAAAGCCTTTGATAGGATAGAATGGACATTCATCTATGATATTTTAAAACAACATGGATTTGCTTCTGTTCGGTGTGATATGATAATGCAATGCATTAGTACACCTTTAATTTCTTTGTTGTTGAATGAAACTCCTTATAGACCTTTTCAGCCATGTAGAGTCATTAGTCAAGGAGACAGTTTATCACCATATCTTTTTATAATATGCACTGATGCTCTATCTTGTTAAACCAGCTCAATCTGGACCAACTATATCCCATTTATTTTATTGATGACATTCTGCTTTTCCTTAAAGCTAAAAAATTTGAAATCCAATATGCTCATACCCTCTTAGAGAGGTTTAGTAGAGCTTCTGGACAAGTGATCAATCCTGATAAAAGTTCTGTGGCTTTTTTAGTGGGAAAATGATACAACATAGAAAGACTGGAATGCTAGTTTGCTTCACATGACACCTATGAAAATGTCAGATAAATATTTTGGTGTGCCACTTTTTCTCAATAGATCAAAGGTAGAAAGTTTTAAACCTCTTGTTGAGAGCATGCAGGCTAAACTGGATGGCTAGAAAGAAAAGCTTATACCTCAAGAAAGGAGAGCAATCCAAATTCAATCTGTTTTTAAATTTTGTTGCTCTTTATCAAAGTCATGCTTTCCTTTGTCAGATGATATTGTAAAACCACTTAATTCTTTGCAAAGAAGGTATTGGTGGGGGCATCAAGCTCGTAATAAAGGTTTGAATCCAAAAGCCCGGAAATCAGTTTGCTTACCTAAAAGACAAGGAGGTATGGGATTTAAAACTTATTTGAATTCAATCTTGCAATGCTTGCAAAAATGGCATGGAGATTTATTAATTATCCATATGACCTATGTGTAAGAGCAATGAAAGCTAAATATTTTAGTAAACATTCTCCTCTGCATTATATTCCAAAAAAACAATCCCCATGGATTTGGAAAGGAATCACTAAGGGCATTGAGATAATTAAAAAACATCACATATGGGAAATAGGTGATGGTCACAATGTAAGTATTAGGTCTGATAATTGGATTAAAACCAACTCTCCATCTTTGGTTAGACCTTCTGACCATTATTTACAAGATTATAATTTTGTTTCCCAACTCATAGATCCATATTCTCAAGAATGAGATCTTTCTGCACGCTCTTGCTGAATTATTCACACAGGACCAGATTAATAAAATTATACAAATTAGGATCCCCTAGGTATGGTCAAGATCGTATTAGATGGTCCTTAACAACTTCAGGTAATTTTTCTACCAAATCTTCTTACAATGCTCTTATAGATGATCAATATAACTGTACAAAGAAGGAACAAAAAAGCATTGGTTAAGACTATGGCACATGGAAACTTCACCAAAATTTAGACTCTTCATCTGGAAATATCTGCATAACATGTTGCCTCTGAAGTCTTATTTGCATGGATTTGGGATTGTCCCTGATGCTTTATATCCCCTGTGCGATTCAGCTATGAAATCCTTTGATCATATCTTCTTTGCTTGTTCTTTTTCCAAATCCATTTGGTTTGCTTTATGTCCTGAAATATTTTTTGTAATAGCTGCTTATATTTCTCTTAGAGCATGGGTCATGAATTGGTTCTTTATAAAACCATCTAAAATTCTTTCTAAAGCTCAAAATTTATATGTGACAGTTTTATGGCATATTTGGAAATTAGGTGCAAAATTTGTTTTACAATACTGTAATCCATCAAATAAAGGTACATTTGGATGCTATGAATCAAACTCGATCACTTTATAAAAAACTGAATATTAATATATCCTCTCAGGATTCAAGGATTCCAAAAAATATTCTTACTCCTGATCTGCTCAATGCTTATTCAAATAGTATACTAATGTTTGTTGATACTTTTGTTGGTAAAAATTAAATATTGCAGGTTGTGGCATTGCCTACTATGAATCAGATGGAAGATTCGTAGCTGCAAGATGTTGGACCACCACTTCAGGATCAGTAATCGAAGCAGAAGTACAGGCCTTTCCTTCAGCCATATATTGGGCCAATGAGCTACAGAAAGACAAGGTTATTTTCATCACGAATAATTTCTCCCTGGCCAATGCAGTAAATGGAGCATTTTGTAATATCAGTTGGAAGCTATCATCCTATATCCAAGACTTTAATATTGGTCTCTCGATATTTTATGTTTCTTTATGTAAATATGTAAATCAGAATCTTAATGAGCCTGCTGATGCTCTAGCAAAATTATCCAGAAAAACAAATGTCCATCAGCAATGGCTAAATCAGCCTCCAGCTTGCATAAATGGAAAACTATTTTCTTTTTATAAGTTTTAGTGTGTGTTAATAAAATTTTTTCCTTTCAAAAAGAATTTTTTTTTGATGGCATAACGTTATGGTTGAAAGAGGTTAGGCACATTTTTTTTTATCAGAAGGGAAGAATAGGTTATGCACATTCATTCTTTTATTAATCACATATAAGTGACATTCAACAAAAACCTTTAAAAATGAAGAGAATACTCAAAACAAAAAAAGAAAAATTTACTGACAGTTTTGGTCAACTACTGAGTATACAATGCTGAAATAAGAAAAACTAATCTTACGAATATAAAAGGAAAAACTTATTTTTTGGTTGGTCATAAAAAGGACAAATTCAGTCCACTAAAGGTGAAGTTCATGATATGGGATGCCTTACATAACTCGATTCCAACTCGCTCTATGCTTCATCATAGGGGTATTGTATTACAATCAACTGGTTTCTTTACTGTGATACACCTGAAGAAAATCTAGATCATTTTTTCCTTCGTTTCTCATGGGGCTTGTGATTTATGGGAGTATTCATTAATTCATTAGGAGTAAAATGGGTTATGTCAAAAATCTTTAAAGATCATATGCTTTGTTGGAGGTTAGTCAAGTACAGTAAGAGAAAAGTTATATATAACATGGAAGATTGCGGTGTATGCTATAACATGGGAGCTGTGGACAGTAGCGAATCCAGAACGAAATTTTAATAGGGGCATATTATTTTTTTAAAATAACAAAGGAAATAATTACACCTTTTAAAAATGCATAGATAGAGAGACTATATATTATTGTCATTGAACTAATTTTTGGGAATCACTATTTGGCGAAATATAGACAAATTTGTTGGAAAAAATTAGTAGAGCATTACTGGAGTTGCTCTCACATACTATTGTCACACAAATTAAAAATCAATTAGTTAATGACACCCTAACTAAATGTCTCGATATGAATAACGAATGGGAACCTCAATTATAGAACTTATTAAGCTACAATTGTTGCTTTTCTTAGTGGCAATGTGTCAAACAGTTAATGTTCAATGATTTCAACTATGAGGAATATAGATTAACCTTAAGTAACACAGAAAACCAAAAATTCAACATATTAACTTTAGTTACTTGATAGATAATTATTAATTGATGATTGATCCACATAAAAACCAGGTGAAATCATTGTTAATTGATGATTGACATGCTTATTGAATTTATAAGATGATGTAACTTTAACTTCACAACTAACCTAATTTTCATTATCCAATTAGTTTGATTCATGTAATATTTGTAAGAAATCAATATATGACCTAAATTGAAAATCAAACAAATTTATAAAAACTAAGAATTTACTAACTTAAAATTAGATCAGGAAGAAGTATTCTCTGCTTCCGGTTTTCTTTTCCAAAATCACTAAAATTTGAAAGATGTATCTCAATCCCTTGTATCCAAAATCACTAAAATTTGAGAAATCAAAAGGAACCATTTCCTTCGGTAAAACAGTTTGAGATGTATCTCAAACCCTTAATTTTAAGATGATTTTTGTTAGTGGGGGATAGGATTAAATCAGTTTTCAACTTAGTAGAAACCAGTAAAATTCTTGTTTTACATCTGATTCTCAAAACAGTAGAGTTCACTCTGCTGGAAGGCCGAGAACAAGTGATAGGATTTTGATGGCTGTCAATCAAGATATAGTGCTTTGCAGCTTTGATAAAGATATTTTCAATGGCTATTCAGTTCACTAAATTGTTTACCAATGGGATAACAGATCTGTAATTTATTTTGTTTTTATGTTGGCTTCTTTATAATGGTATCTCACCATTGTATATAGTTCTGTTCATATTTTTTCTTTTCAATACAACCTTCACTTTTCAAAAAAAAAAAAAAAATTTGGTGTAATCCTGATATTACAAAAATAACCTTCAGCATCATTAATATTATTATATATATGTATAAATACATATATATATATATATATATATATATAGTAAAACCTCTCTAAAAGAATATCCTAGGGACTAGAAAAAAAATTCTTATATGATGGTCCCATTTAAAAAAATTAAAAAATATAGAAATTATTGTACATGCACCTAGGAAAATACATAGAAAACATAAATATGAACCTAGGAAAAATACATCTATGTACATAAAAAACACAAATATATACCTAGGAAATATAAAATATTAATTAGTTTTTGTTTAATTTACATGTATAAATATATGAATTTTTACATAAACAATTCACACAAAACTCAACCATGTCTCAAAAAACTTTAGATAAGTATTTTTCTTCATCTTAAACTTTGATGTAGTATAGCAAGATCTATATTATTTATATTATAATATCAGTTATTCTTATACGGAGGTAAATTTATTAAGACGGAACCAGGAAAAAAATATGACTTATTCCAATATGGAGTTTATTCTTAAATATAACTAGCCCAAATTGGGATCGGAAATTTTATTCTTATATGGAGTTTATTCCTATATAGAGTATTCTTCTGAAGAGGTTTTACTGTATATATATATTCAAGGTTTAAATTGTATGTTAAGCATATCTTTACACATTTACAAAACATATCATTGTTTTAAAAATAAATTTAAATTTTTTAAATCTTTATATCTTTTAAAAATACATATCAAATTCTTATCAAATTTATAGATTTGGAATGATTTTTGAATAATCTACGCAACGAGTACAAACGAGAATCTTAGATTTTTATTTTAAAAAAATTCTTTTTATTATTTTTAAATTTGTGTTGATAAATTAAGGAGCCTAATACCAACATGTGCAAACGCACATGTGTTCTCACTAGTTAACAATACAAAAATGTTTATCCAAAGAGTATAAAATAAAGCTTGGACAATTTACCATTGATAAATGGTGGTCAGGATTTGATTTGGGAGGAGAAAAAGAGCGGCTGAGATTTGTTTAGGAATAGAGTGTGGGTTCGTATTTGTCTAGGGGATATATAAAGAGTGGCTCTGATTTTTTTTTGGATGTTGAGAAGATATAGAGGGTTAGGATTTGTTTATGGATGATACAGATCAATGGTTGTGGTTCAATGAGAATACATCCAACGGTCTTAATTTACAATCAAATTGTTAATGTCCCATTAATTTTTACACAATTAATGGTCCATTAATTTCTTATATTGTCATTAATTATCCAAATAAATATCTCATAATAATTTTTTTTATTAATTTTCTATAATGTTATTAATTATTTAACTATATATATATATAATAAAATTTGTTAATAGTTAAATACATCAATGAAAATTTGTAGCAGTTTTGGTTGTGGAGTTGGTGGCGGTGGTGGAGGTGGATGTTGGTGGGCGATGGAGGAGGTGATAACGTTAATTAGTAGTGGTTAATACAGAAAAAAATGGCTTTTAGTGACAAATAATCGTGTCACGAGAATTCGTATTTTCGCTACAAAAGAAATCTAGAATTTCGTCACTTATCTAAGTCATAGAAAGTCTTTTATGACAACCTTAAGAAATTATCATCGAAATTTTTTATTAGCAACAATAAATATATTGCCACCAAAAATATCTTTCGACGAGCAAATAAATTTAACATCGTTCAGTAATTTTATGACCTGGAATTTTGTCACTCTAGGTATTTTTGGTGAGGATATAATTTTATCACTTAAAATAATTTTAGCAAAAAAATTTATTCGCCTCATAATAAATTTTTAGTGACAAAACAAATTGGTCACATAAAACAACTTTAACAGGGAAATTTGTTCGTCTTGGAAAAAAAAATTAACAACAAAATTTGTTCGTCTTAGAAAAAATTATAGTGAGGAAATAATTTTGTCACATAAAAATTTAGCAATGAATAATTTCGCCTCAAAACAAAAATTAATAACAAAAACAATTTCGTCTCTAAAAGTACTTATAAAGACCAAGTAAAATTGTCTTTATAAATATCATTGCCTCCAAAACAATTTTACCGACCAAGTCATTCATCTCAAATAAATTATTATAGACGGAACATTACCCTTACAATAACTGTTTCCTGACCCAAATTATTTTCACAACATGCCAAATTGGTCACCAAATTTTCTTTGGTGACTAGCCAGATTATTATCCATCATTTTCAAGAACTTTATTACACATAAAATAAATAAAAATAAATAAATAAACAAAGTGTAGACAACTTACCTTAAATAAAAAGGGTTTGAGATTTAATTTTGGAGGAGACAAAGAGCGGGTGAGATTTGTTCAGGAATAGGGTGTAGGTCTGGATCTCTCCATGGATAAGATAGATGAACGGTTGTTGTTTGTTTTGAAAAATGACACAGTCGTCCAAGGGCGTAGGTAGTTATTTTACATTTGTAAAATATTTTCGATGTTGTTTCAGGCAAAAGAAGAAAGAGGGTGTGCAAACAACAATCAAGAATACAAAACAAAGTGTAGACAACTTACCTTAGATAAAGAGGAGTCAGGATATAATTTTGTAGGAGACAAAGAGCGTTTGGCATTTGTTTAGAGATAGGGTGTGGGTCTGGATCTCTCTATGGATAAGATAGATGAACATCTGATGATTGTTTTGACAAAAGACATAGCCGTCCGACGGCATTGGTAGTCATTTTACATTTGTAAAATCTTTTTGGTGTTGTTTTAGGAAGAAGAAGAGAGAGGATGTGCAGAGAACAATCAAGAATATAAAACTAAAGTGTAGAAAACTTACCTTAGATAAAAAATGGGTCAGGATTTAATTTAAGAGGAGACAAAAAGCGGCTGAGATTTGTTAAGAAATAGGGTGTGGGTCCGGATCTCTCTATGGATAAGATAGATGAACGATTGACGTTTGCTTTGACAAAAGACACATCCGTCTGAGGGCATAGGTAGTCATTTTATATTTATAAAATCTTTTTTTGGTGTTGTTTCAGGCAGAAGAAGAGAGGGAATATGCAGAGAACAATCCTTTTATTGATCTAGGTTTCATTTTCTTCCGTCTTTCAGTTGTTATACTCAAATGTAACCCTAAACAGAGAACTCGGTAAAGATACTTAATCAGATAAACATTTTGATATAAACCTTTATTTCAATATTTTCTTTGAGAAATTTTATTTATCAGCTCCAGATCAGAGGTTTCTGTTGATATCGGTTGTTCAAGACATGATCTGAAGTTAGGCAAATCATTTTCTCTCTAGATTTAGGGTTTGTCACTTCATAAAAAATAAATTATTTTCTGTTCACCTCCTATTAGATCGAATGTTCTTCATTTTTTCTCTTCTAACTAGAGTTCTGATTATAACTATATTTGGGGTAAAACTATCACACAATATCAAGGGCATGAAACCCTTTCACAAAAGCACTCTGATCTTCGGGCTCATTGTGTCCTAATCACTGAAAGCAATCGCAGTTATCTTCAATTTGAATGCAAAAACAATATAAAAACCCAAAGAAATTGACTTCGAGAGTTGAATGATATATACTGGAATAGTAATACCCTTAAGGATGATAACTTGATTGGCAGCGGGAAGTAAGTTTTTGGATAAACATGTAACAAGAAAACCCCTAATGACTTTTAAATGTTCTAATAATTACTCTGTTTTTGTTGTTTGTAGAGTTTAATTCCAAAAGGTTCTTTCTCAAGGTCTTGATGACTCAACTTGGCCAATATCAAGTGTAAGGGGTGCAGGTAATCCTAGAAATCTTTTTTTTTTGCTCTATAAGTTGCTCACTTCAGTTTATCTTGAAACAATATGCTATTTTGAACATTTTAGACACATGGGAGAAGTTTGTCTCATAATTCATTACCCAAATGTTGTTGTAAGTTCGATCTCTCTTTCTGCATTTCAGTGTGTCTATTGATCTCAAGTGATGCTTACTGGAGAAGTAAAGCTTAAACTTTCTATTTTATATCATGTTATATTGCTTTAATGTATAACTTGAGAACTCCTGCTCGTTGTAATATTACTGAATTCATAATGCAACTTTACTTTGAAGAGCTATGGTGGTATTTATGGTGTTACTTATCTAAGTTTTGCACTGCAAGGACTGAAAGACGCCATTTTATCTGGTGAAGTTCCTCTTATCGAAAATAGATTTACAGCAGATTCTGTCAGTAGAGCATGCTTCCGACAGTTTTTATTCTTGACTGACTCTGGAGGATGAGGGGTAAGCTATCTCATTTGATTCTTTAGAATGTACTTCTTATTTTAGTTCTTTCTGGAATGTTGATATAGATAGATTTTCAATTCATATGTAGGTTCGTCTACCATCTGGCGGGATATTATTCTGTCATATAATAGTATAGTTGATAGTAGAAATATTTGAAGTCTATATAAATAGGTGTAGGGAAATTTTATTTCATACTTGACAAAAGAGTTGAAGATGAAAAATTAGGTGTTGAATATTGGAATCATTTGCAGATTCACTCAGTTATATCTATATATAACCACATCAATTGTTTCTGCAACTCGATCTTTTTCACTCAAGTTTCGTGATTTTGTTTTCAATATTAATTAATTATTTTCCCATATGATATTATCTTCCCTCAGGTTACTTAAACTATTGATTTGCAATTTACATTGACATTTGTCTTAATTGCCATTCAAATACACATACCATAGGTTTCGACGAAGGTTTTATTAATCATAGGGTACCATCGAAACAGTTGCAGTATAGGGAGTTTGGAGTGTTGTTATGGCGTGGTTTCACCATTCAAGAGATTTAAAACCAGTGCTTTGGGAGTATTTCTGATTAGGCGATAAATTATTTCCAATTATTTATTTCTTTATATCATGCTGTTACATGTTGTATGTTCAAACCCGTGTTATGAAACCAATTATCGTGTATTCATGTTACTTTATTTCTTAGTAGTTTTGTAAGAAAATATAATTTCTTTAGTTTTTATTTTCTTTTATTTTGAGAATTGCGTTATCAAATCCGAACCAGGAATATTGTTAGTGGACACCGACCGGGTTTTGGTTTGTTGTAACGATTCAAAGTATTATGGTTGTCAATAAGTACAAGTTTCTACTTATGTGACCAAAAATGCATGGGTAAAATTATTTTAAAAAATTGTTGATATATGAGGGTCAAGATTTACATTACGACAAATATCAATTCCCGTGTCGTAACCCTAGTTAGTAATATAATTAAGGCATTCTTTTATATACCCCCAGAAATACTAACAATACCACAATTAGTTAGTTATATTAGTTATAATTTAATTAACATGAAAATTGTTGAATAATTATAAATTTTTGATACCAATACCCTTCATATAACCATAATAAAATCCTTAAAATAAAATTCAGAATTATATAGGGAGGGATCAATATGGAGTAATCGCTACAACATGATGTAGATCATCACTGACTACGACTTGTAGTATTCTAGATTCGAACAACAGAATCGTATAAAGAGATCCATACAAATATAATCAATCTCATTAAAAATAAAAACACGAATAAATTTCATTCATCATAAGTGCAAACTGCACATGAACAGATTGACGACAAACATAATATTTAATGGGAAAAAGTTTTCAGTAACGGTATAGAACCCAATATAATCATTTATTGGTTCCACTTAATTTAAACTTCCTACAGTATCCCTTCTTCTTCCAATTGTAATTATAGAAGGAGAAATTGTCATTCAATCTTACTCATTATAGGATCTGTTCCTGGACTGCGTGTAATGGATTCTCTCTGTAATGGTCTCCAAGCAAAAGGTGGTACTGCAAATGATTCCAACATCTAGTGGTAATCAATAGCACCGCTAGAAGTACCAGTCGGGCTATTCTTCATTTTTTCTTGATCATGGCACAATATATGCATCTTCATGGACGTGTATACTAAAGAAAATTCAAGTTTAGAAAAATTAGACTTTTAGAAGAGATTCGTCTATCCAGATCTATAAAGAGAGTAGAGAACAAGAATAACTCCATTCTTTCATCAATTTCGGAGAATATAGGTTTGTATTTCAGTTTATCCCGGGGGTATATGAATTTAGATGATTTGATAAGGTAGGTAAAAAAGTATTGGGGACATCCAGATAAAAGGGTACCGTTGGTATTTCTGGGGTATATAGAGGAACACCCTATAATTATGCCGGACGAAACCAAAACGAATAAACTTCTAGTCTTCACTGCATCTTATGTCCTTTTTCTTAATCAAGCATTCAAACTTATGCGCTTGCGCTCCAACTCAACATCTTGAGGAATAAACCTTCCCCGATACCAATGATCTTTCCATACTTGGGACATTTTTTCAACTGGAATTCCTCTGATCTCATGTTCAAAGAAGTAAAAGAAAAGGGTCATGATACCCACAAAACTACCGAAAAAAAGAATAATCCAAACTTCATATTGCATAAAATGCTGAATAATATCTGAGAAATTAGGAACGTGAAAAACATATTCACCACAACATTGATATTTTGAGCTGTTGATCTTATCTCAAGTTGGAATATCTCACTAGGTACTACTGTTGGAGAAAATGAAATGAATTTGAAATGATTTTAAATTGAATTATTGGTCTTGGTAAGAATGGATCTTAGGACCAATGAGTCACTAAGAGACACTAGCTCATTTGTTGGGTGGAAACATCATTTCCATTTTCACTTGTTGTGAATGAAGAACCTTTGGATTAGTCCCACATTGGACAAACTAGAGATGAGTTCTACCCATACTACCACAAAACTTGCAACTAAGGGAGGGCCCTTAGGGTTTAGTTGCTTTTGTGGTTGGGGGAGGACTAAGGCAATGGGCTAGTAGAATCACACTTGCTTTTCACATATGTGCGGTGCTTCGCACCGAAGCACGCACGCGGGTCGCGGGCTTGCGTGAGTTTTGTGTGAGCCTTGTGTTTGCTTGGCATGACCGGGCATAGGCAGGCACACGGTCTTATCAATACTTACCGTTTTTGTTTGTAATTTCCTAAAACAAAAGGATTCTTACCGTTTTATTTAACCGTGATTAATGCCATATCAATTTCGAATTTATTTTCATTAATTCGAATTTATTACTCCCTCAAACTTTTGCCTATAAAAGAAAATGGTTTTCTTCATTTCAAACCATCCAGAGCAGGCTACTATCCCTCGCTCTTTTCCCCTCTCTTCTTGCTTTGCTTGTTTATTTATTTTTCTTCTTCTTCTTCTCCTAAATTGCTGTTAAGTTCTAGAGGGTTAATTGAGTTGTGCTAATTAAATTAATAACGGGAAGTTCTATCCTGAACACAACTTCTCAGTAGGGGTATAGCATCTCTCATTCTTGAGGAGTACCCCAGAACTATTGTGTTAAGGACAATTTGCTGAGCAGGTGGCTCTGTCCAGTTTGTGCATCAACATCAGAGTGTTTTAAATTTTTTCTAACGTTAACAGTTTATTTTTCTGTTAAGTTTATTCTATTGTTACAGATTTGCGACAACAACTACTACTAACCATCCTAAAGGACCCAGCTAGGACCACGCAAATCCTTCCATAAATAGACAAATGCAGAAAACAACGAGAACCGCATACCCTTTAGAGTTTAGATATTCTCGAAATACCGTCTGTTCCAAATTTAATCCATATTAAAATAGCCATAAGCACTTGAAAGATAAACATGTTCGAGTGATCCGCTACATTCTTATAATTTAGCATCATCTCTACAGTCTACTGTTATTTCACGACCTTTTTTTTTTATAGGACAAAGGAAAGATTCATTGAAAAGAGGAGGTACTTAAGGGGGGTACCTCAACCCAATGAATACAAAAGTCACATAAGGACACCGAAAAGAAAACACACAAAATCAAGGGGGCCGAAAAAGAGAGTCCCAAAGAGCAATAACCAAATTTGCGGTTAATCCTAACATTTTAGTTTTGGTAGTGGCCCAAAAGAAGGCTTGAATTTTAATATTTCTAATGATACCTTCCAAACTTTTTCTTTTGTCTTCGAAGACTCTTGCATTACGCTCCTTCCATATACACCACCAAATAGCAACCGGAATATTGTTCCAAATACGGCTAAGACGGTCATCTCCCCAATTGAACCTCCAAGATTGACATTACTAGAGACATTGGAAGTGTGGGTCCAATTGCTTCTTATACCTTCTTTGAAGTAGTCCCAAATCCTACGAATCCTCCAACAATCATAGAAAATATGCTCACTAGTTTCATCTGTTTCATCACAAAAACAACAAAGAGAAGAGACCTCCATACCCCTTCTTAGAAGCTTGTCTTTAGTCATCACCCTATCATGAGATAGAAGCCAAAGGAAGAAGTTGATTTTACAAGGGTAATTGTGACTCCAAACTACATCGGTAGTGAAAGAAGATGCCTCATGTTCCTCCTCAATCATGATTCCGTCTTTAATCGTATAAAGACCATTATCGTTTCCATCCCATATCCTCTTATCCGGGGTACCTTCTTGAAAATGGAAAGAAGAAAGAAGATTGAGAATTCTTGAGACTTCATTTGAGATGGGTTGAGAGTACCTTTGTCTAGCCATAAACTTCCATCTTATACCATGGTCTTCGATTCGAACATACGGGCAACCACAAACTCCTTCGTTCTTGAAACGTCATAGGCCAAGGGAAACAATTCACACAATTTTCTTTCCCCGATCCAAACATCTTCCCAAAATCTTGTTTCTTTTCCGGCACCGACCTTGAATTTGATATGTTATTTCACGACCTGATCAACCAAAAAAAGAAGATATTGAGAACCATAAGTACCTCAAGTGGTCCAAGCTCTGGAAGACAAAGTTTTGTCCTAAGGGCAATATAGGCCATATTGAGGAAGTCGATGTTGCTCACACGGTCACACCTGGAATCTCAGCTGGGGACTGAAAGCTCATAAAAAAAAAAGGCCCGCAAGGGACCTTAATTTCCTCCGGTTCCATATCCAACAAATCCTCTTCTGTAAACACCTTAATCAGCTACTCAATTCATAATCTGGACGACCAAACACCTATCGCGCATAATCAGCTTTCTAATAAAGTAACTGAAAGTCATTTCTCACTTCTCATAACAGAAATACAACCAGCAGTACTGAACAAATAACCATCCTTAAAAACTGTGCCTTTCCCTGAGCCATTCTTTCCCATTATGGTAAACCAACAAATATAAACATACTAAACACAAACCTATCAGCCTTAATCACAGAATTGAATTATTAATTCTTTACGGTACCTTACAAAAAAGCCTTAAAACCCTAGTCATAATGCAGGCACGCACAAACAAAAGAGACCAAAACTTGTCCACTAAAGAAAACAACAAATCTCCAAATTCTGTTTATTGATTAAAGTCCATGTGTGGGTTACCCAAGAATTCCCCTTTAAGCATCCATCACCCGATAAGCACAATCCTCCACCACACAAATATTCCAATTGCCAGTAACTTCATTACTTCATAGCCTTCACACAATTATCAAACTAGGTTTGTTATTTTCTTCTACTATTAAGTTTCTTTTCATAATCTCAACCGACTAACTTCAGAGAGATATCTAAATACGATGGATCTCAAAATGTTCACCGACCAGTACTTCTTTTCAGCCAGAAATATTGCAGGCTTATTAGCTTTGTTATCTTTCTTCTACTATTTGTGGATCTCTGTTATAAGGTCGTCAAGGAATACAAAACTATCATCAGTATCACCACCTGAAGTTGCAGGCGCATGGCCTATATTAGGCCACCTTCCTCGGCTAATAGGGTCTAGACCCCTATTCAAAATCCTTGCTGACATGTCTGACAATTATGGACCTATCTTCATGGTCCGGTTTGGTATGTATCCAACCCTTGTTGTAAGCAGTTGGGAGATGTCCAAAGAGTGCTTCACTACCAATGACAAGTTCCTCGCTGGCCGCCCATCGGGTGCTGCCAACAAGTACCTCACTTTCGCCTTGTTTTGTTTTTCTGCGTATGGTCCATACTGGCGAGAGATCCGTAAGATCTCTACCCTCCATTTACTCTCGCATAGGCGTGTCGAGCTTCTCAAGCACGTTCCTTACTCGGAGATCGGTAACTGTATGAGACACTTGCATCGGCGCTGGATAGAAAGTCAAAACAAAATAAAACAAAATGACGCGGCAGCTGGTTCAGTTAAAGTCGACATGAGCCAAGTATTTGGGGAGCTAACCTTGAATGTGGTGTTGAAGTTAGTTGCTGGAAAACCAATTTTTTTCAAGAACGACAACAATCATGAATATGACTCCAAAGATGGTCATAACAGAGAGGAAGAAGAAGGTCAAAAGCTCCATCAGACCATCATAGAATTCAACACACTGGCAGGAGCTTCGGTTGCATCTGATGCTCTTCCATTCCTTGGGTGGATGGATGTGGATGGCAAAAAGAAACGCATGAAAAGAGTAGCCAAGGATATGGATTTCATTGTTGCAAAGTGGCTTGAAGAGCATCGGCACCAAAAAATGAAAACAGTACTATTAAGCTCAGCTGCAGCAGGAGGAGGCAGTAATCATGAGGATGCGAAAGATTTCATGGACGTGTTGATGTCAGTTCTTGATGGGGAAAATGATGATCTTTTCTTTGGTTACAACCGTGACACTATAATCAAAGCCACGTGTCAGGTATGTGGATAACTTTCTCCAATAATATTAGAGCATCTCCAATGCTGCTCAAAATCTTAAAAAAACATGATACCTAGGATTTAGGATCTTTTCCACCGAATTTTCATCTTATAAGTGGTCAAGGTCTTTAAAAAAGTGACACCTAGAATTTAAGACCATTTTCATTAAATTTTCATCTCTAATGTAAGGGTCAAGGTCATAAAGAAAAATGACATGGTTAAGTGGGGGTGAAGTCCACATCATTAGAGCGTCTGCAATAGGGGATGTAAAAATTCCTACGTGGAAGTCTTATTAAGATCTATATTTAGTAAAATTTACACATGCAGTCAAAAATTACCCCATAGCTAATAAACTATTTCTAATAGTATAGGATTTAATTCTTAGAATATCTTATGTGATAAAATCTTAACCGTTTGATTTACTTTAAATAATTATTAAAAGATAAAATTAATGAAATATATGATACGAAGGTGAATCCAAAAGTGTAGTTAAGACTTTTTTTTTTAACATCTTCATATTTAGTATCTCATCCCTCCTAATTTGTATAACCTAACTATTGGAGATGAATTTATGCTAAATGGGGGTCTAAAATCCTATGTGTCGTGAAAAAATAATATTTTCACTCTCTATTGAAGATGTTCTTGTTGGGGTTCAGAGCTATCTAAACATGTTAATTAATTTTGCGGAAATAAACTAGCCAACAAGAAATCCTAGATTTCTCGGATTGCTCCATGACCTCTTTACTACGATCTATGAAGAGAAAAATAGAAAGAGAACCACACATATGCAAATTATAGACAAAAGTAATAAGTAAAGTACTCACAGATTTAACATGGTTCAACAATGTGTATATATTGTCCACATCCACCAAACGACTACGACCTCTTTCTTTATTATAGAACCACCAACTGAGAGTCACACATTCTGATTGAGTAATCAATCCATCGCCTCATCACAATGTGGCCGAACAAAAGAAACTCTCACAAATGCTCTATAACTCTAAAGTATTGTCTTCACCCATATGAGATAATGTTTACCATATTATCTACCACAACGAGATGATCTTCTCTGCATACCCTGACATAAATTATCAAAGACGCTTTCTGCTCAACACCAATAATTTACTCCAGCACCACCAAGACGATCTTCTCCTTAAACACGATGTTTTGTCAACATCTCTGTACGAATACTCTATAACGACGTATCTTCCAACATCGATAAGCACTCCTTAAACCCATAATGATGTACTTGTTCCACCATAATGGACTCTCACATCCACCCCAAGAGGTGGGATGAATTCCTCACATCTCTATTGAGAATTCTATTGAGAACTCATAGCTAAAACTCATAGCCTATATCTCCTTTTATAGGAGTCACATTACTTATCCTATAAGTTTAGGTTTCCTTATATGCACTCTAGGAAACTAAACTTTAGAAATTAATAAACTAATTAAAAATTTATCCCCTTATATGCACTCTAGGAAACTAAACTTTAGAAATAAATAAACTAATTAAAAATTTATCCCAAACTCTAATTATCATGATCTTAATTAATCACCGGCTAAGTTAAGGTTATCCCAAACCCAAACTCACCGACTAAGTTTTGAGTTTTTTCAAACTCAAACTCTTACCAACTGACCCAACAGCTCTTGTTTTGTTTCTAAATTAACATAAAATTTATTAATAAGACTTTGAGTGTTGTAAATGAATTTTAAGATGAAAAGTTTTATTTTTATATATTTTTATCATTTAGTGATGATTTATAAAAAAAGATTTTATGTAAACTTCCACATAAAATGGTGTTGACTCCTATCATTGGAGATGTTCTTAAAGAGCAACATAATATACAATTAGCCCGGTAAAACTGGAATCCAAATCACCCTTCAGTTTTCCAACTGGCATCGAATGTTGGACCAGCGGCACATAATTACAGCACCAAAACTTAGCTTGGTGTACTGGTAGTGGTAGACTCAGATCCATGGTCCTAAATGATTTCTTAAACTATATATATATATCCCGAATTTGGGCATCACATGCAAATATATAAAACCTGATTTCTCAACTGTTCGGTAGTATACTCAACTATCTTTTGTACTGTAAAAGAAAAATGCATGCGATAAATGTGAGTTGAGTCTCGATTACATTACAATCAAAATACTGCTTTTAAAAGAGATCTTGCGCCTAATTGTGAGGTAAGAACTCGAAATTTCTGAGAATCTCTTAGACATAAAATATCTGTGAAATCCCGAATTACTAAACTGAGTTATCACTATGTGGTGGATATGACTTTATCACGGTTTTGTAAATTTGTTCAGGTTACTCCGAAACATTCCTAATGTTTGCACACCTAATATGTACATTAACTAAGTTATGTTGATTTTGCAGCAACTCATAATAGCTGCCTCAGATACCACGTCAATTACATTGACATGGGCTCTCGCACTACTAATCACTAATCCTGCCGTCTTAACAAAGGCTCGGGATGAACTTGACACCAAAGTAGGGAAGAACAGAAACGTAGAGGAACACGACATCAATGATCTGGTCTACCTCCAAGCAATTGTTAAGGAGACACTTCGGATGTACCCTGTTGCCCCACTCAATCTACCCCACGAGGCAATCATAGACTGCAATATTGGTGGGTGTAAAGTGAGAGCAGGTACACATTTGTTGGTCAACCTATGGAAACTGCACCGGGATCCTCGAGTGTGGTCAAATCCGTCAGATTTCAAGCCAGAGAGGTTTCTTCCACAACTCAATGGTGGTTCTGGTGGTGAGGCGGCAAACTTGGACTTCAGAGGTCAAGACTTCGAGTATCTACCATTTAGTTCAGGAAGAAGGATGTGTCCAGGGATCGACTTTGCCCTCCAAACGCTTCATATGACGCTTGCTCGCCTGCTTCATGCATTCGATTTTGACAATGACTCAGCAGGGCTAATAACAGACATGATGGAAGGTTCAGGTTTAACCCTTCCCAAGTTAACCCCATTAGAGATTTACCTCAGCCCACGCCTCCCAGTCAAACTTTACTAGAAGTATTATCCAGGTTGTAAGGGTGTCTCCCCATGTTCTATTCCACAGAAAAAAGATTACCTGATCAAGTGTCTTAAGGGATTAAAGTTAAATTTGTACTCTGCTTCCTAATATATCGTTATGAAGTAATAACCAACTGCCAACTTGAGCTAAATTTGTACTATTCCTTGGAATCTTTGCAACCATAACATTTTGGTAGCACATTCATCTCTTGGAGAAGTTCTATTTTGGCAACACATTCATCTTGATCTTTATAAATTTGTGCTGGGGGACAGACTTCTTATCACTGTATTGCCAGAACTACCAGGGCAAAAGAAATTCTACGAAAGTAAGTAATATAATCTAGAATCAAAATTTTACTTCAATACTTAGTACAAAAGAATACTATAACAAATTTTGAACTTTGGTTTACGCTGTAGAACAGAAAAGAAAGTGGAAAAAGCACTCATCGTCAAATAAAATAAATTGGAGGAATTATTAAACTTCAAGAACCATAACAATTGCGAGTAACGTTGCAAGTTGCAATGAAGATTCGAAACCAGCTGGTGCTTGCAACTTCATGTCCACCGGGGGCGAAGCCAGGTATCGGAGGAAATGGATATAAAAAAATTTGGCAAGTTGGATAGGGTGCAAAGTGGGCTTATGAACCCATTTTATGACAAAAAACACATGGGCTTGGAGATTGATAAACACATTTTTAGTATCTGATTTGTTTCCAATTTGTGTATTGTTAGAACTCATTTATATACTTATTTTGTGGATTTATTGTGTTTGTAGGTATTTTTGAAGAATAAATAATTATAAAAAAATTGCCTAAAGAAGTTATAAAGGCACCCAGAAAAATGTTAAAGGCATCACGAGAGTTTGGATAAAGGCACCCAACTTTGGATAAAGGCACCCTTTTCTTAAATTTGAAATGAAAATTGGCAGGAAATCAATTTTATTCATTCGATAGAGATCTTGAGTGAATATTTTAGGCTTTTGTAAGAGTTTAAGAAGCAATTTACTCTTGCTTTATTAAGAGCAAGTGTTACACGATATCAAAGCCACAAAATCAACATTATCTCATGACATATCCTCTCACGTCAACAAACAGAGTCTCACTAAATATTTGATTCGTAATTAGAAAACACAGAAGAAAGATATTCGAGGTTAATTTGAAACAAAGGAAATATATTGTGAGATTTTGTCTCGAGTTTTTGTTTTGGAAACATGAAAAAAATTAACAAATGGTTGCGTAAAAAAATAGAAAAAATAATTCTCGAGTATCTTCATTGAGGGTTTGATTTGAGAACAACTTCGAAAAGAAATTATTCTCGAGTTGTGATGAGGTAATAAAGGAAAGAAAAATATTTGGTCGAGATTTGAACAAAGAACAACGAGGGAAAGAAAATGATTTTGAGAAAATATAGACCTTAGATACCTATATCCGTTGGGTCTCATATCCCCCTGTTTGAAAGAGCTGATAGAGTAGGCCGTATCATTATACGTGAAGATCTGTGAGATTAATTTGAAGATATGGAAGAGTTAATTCGAGGATTTGAGGATCTACTGATGTCGTTCATAGATAGGAAATCGATCGGATAGCGGGGGGTGGGAAGTGGCAGAAGCCAGAGATCGAGAGTTAGGGAGAGGTTTGGAGGCCGCAGAGAGTTGCAGAAAGAGTTTCGAAGTTTTCTGCTGCTGGTGAAGAAGAAGAAGAACTTCGTCGAAAAAACGAAGAACTTCGTCCTAAAAACTAAGCACAACGTCGTAAAAGAATCCGTGATCTTTTCTGTTCAGCGACAGAGAAAGCACCATCTATATCGTTTATAAACGTCTTAATTTTCTGTGTCAATTATTTCTCTTCTTGTAAAAACCTTTTTGAGCCATGAATATATATTTTGAGTGTGTTTCCAACATGAAGAGCTAAACACCATTTCTGAGGTGATAGAGGAAGCTATTTTTCCAATAAAAAGTGGTATATTCTTATTTATTTAATTTTTGCAATTCTTTAATGATTATTTTCCTTGGTTAAAATTTGATTTAGTGATTTTCGTTAAGCAACTGTGATTTCTTTTGATGGTACATGCTTAGCCTAGGGTTTTGATGTTCTATGCTTTCGATTTACAATAGTTATTCTGAAAATCTACTTATTGCAATATTTTAGAATAAAATTGAATCTATGAATTGCACAGTTATAATTATTTAATTAAATCACTTTGGAAATTGGAAAATAGGAATCTTAGCATCAGTATTCTCTTAATCTTGATATCAACTTTGTTTGAGTTTTGCTATTTTTAGTCTTAGAAATTAGGTTTGAAATCAAATCTTCACAAGTCTTGAACGAATTTTTGTTACCACATCTACAACCTCATCAGAGATCAACTGGGTTGGGTGTGCAGTTCCATGCTCTAAGATGGCTCTGCACGTAAAGTTTTGCAATTATTGTGGAAATTGCCTACAAAAAAATGTTAGTAGTATACTTCAAAAAAATTAGATTTTTCATTAAAATTTTATTTTATTTGTATATATTTCTTTTAGATTTTATTTTATTTATATATGAAAAAAAACATAAGTGCACACGCCAATTACATCTTACGGCACCGATTTTAGGAAAAACATGTGGGATAGTAAGCTGAACCCTCTAGGCGTTATTAGCCGAACCACCACGAATCTTAGCCTGTAACTCTGACCAGTCTTTGATTGTAGGTATATTCAGCTAAGGTAACCTGAGCGTACCCAATTTTAGTCGAACCTGTATTTGCATATGCACTAAAAAAAAATATCGAACTAGTATTACGATAGCCAATACAATGAATATCCAACTGAATTTCAAAATGGACATTACCCGTACTATGACCATAGTGTGGATAGTACTTGGGACCACTACCAACCTTTCGAAGGTTATGGGTCATACCATGGTGATCCCATTTACTATTCATACGCGTACCGGTCATATGAATGGGAAAACGAGCAAAATTCGAGTTTTTTGTCTTTGAAGGAGGCCCTCAAGCAGTTGCAATCTAGTACTATTTATTTTGAAAATTCCCTCAAGAAGACGCGATCTAGTACTCCCTATGAACCTATTATGACTCTAGAAGAATCACTCAAGCAGATAACTGAGTCGAATATAGAATTAAGATGTTAATGAAGGAATTTTATGAAGAGCCATTAGAACATAATAAAGAACTTGCAACATTATATACCGCTCTCACTGAACTTAAGACACATTTAGATAAAATTGAAGAAGAAGAAGAACAGTTAGCTGCTAATATTGCTCAAAATGAACTTAATTTCCAAAATAGTATTTCCAATTTTACCCTTTATAATAATGATGAATATTTACCTAATTTAGAAGACGAGGTTAAAATAGAAGACATTACATATTTAGATGAGTTTCAATCATCTTCATATTATTATGATGATGATGAGAGTATTGATGAAGAGTTTGAAATCCATAGTCATAATGATCAGGAAATTTTTGCAACAATTGAGCTTAATGATAATAATGATGTTTCTAGTTTCAATCCCAATAATGTTGATGATTATTTTCCTATTCAAGAGGAAAAGGATTTAACTAGAGCTACTATTGTTATAAACGGTAAAATATTTCCTTGTTATTATGAAAACGATGATGGTTTAGAGGAACGAGTTTATCCCAAGACTAGTGTTTTAGAGTCCAACTATTCAGGAACAATAGCCTCAAACCAAGAAAATAGACTCGTATAGATTTTGAATATGAGTGAGGATACATCTCCTACTTATAACTTAGAAGAAGCAATTGACCATTTTCAGGAATCTGATGATCTAGAAATTAGGGAAATTGTGACTAGTCTATCTAGAGACACCCAAAATTCTAAGTTTGGGGGTGATTATCATTCTTCATGTGCTTTACCCATAACTCTTATAAAAATTCCTCACTTGGGGCTCGACATTTGTGCCTTAACCATTTTACAAGAGTATCTTCACACACGTTTTCCCGAACCTAATAATGTCCAGAAAGAAGTTCAGTTGTTAGAGACCCATCCTCTGGTTGATGTGGTCTATCCAGGTGATAATACCAATATTGAATTTGTTTTCCCACCAAAAAAAATTCTTCCAATTGTGGGAACGTTTGAATTTCAAATGTGTCAGTTATTAAGTTTTGAGACTAAGCCTAATTACTTTAGGAGATTAGAATCGACATATTTGTTTAAGAATGACCACCACCTCCATTATGGTCAACTGTGTGAGTCCGATATGATTAGCTTTGAGGATCCACAATTATTCAGGTTATTATTATGTGCTTTTAAGTTCTTAATTGAGTTTTTCCAGACTCTGCAACCTCATCATTCTGATCCTGTCAGTGAGGAAACCCTGCCCATGAAAATATTTTATCTATATCATTTTATAGAACCTGAACCACAAATTGTCAATGAGGAAACCCCGCCTATGAAAATATTTTATTTATATCATTTTATGAAACCTGAACCTGAACCACAACTTGATATAGTTGTCTTGAACAAAACACTATATAAGGTTGTGCTCTGATTGTTCACTTTCTTGGCATGTTGCAGTTTCCTTTTATTTGTGTCAGCTCTATTTGATTCAGATGACCCACAGTTTTTCCGGCTATTACTATTTGATTTTATGAGGTGACTAGTCCTTTCTTAGTCTGGCCGAAGACCTTAAACTTAGCACTTCTTGGGAGGTAACACATGCTCTTACGACACGGTAACATCCTTTTTTAACTCTTTTCTACAATTGGTAACAGTTTCTCCTTGTTCATGCTTTTAATTTCATCTTTAGAAGATCGAGGACTATATTCAATTTAAGTTTAAGGATAAGGGAGAAAATTTTAGTGAAATAATAAAACTCCAAAATTTAGAAACTTATGAACAATTCAGGATGACACTGACCATCCTAAGTGGATGGAAACAAACTCATTGATATAGGAGTTGAGGGACCCAACTAAATGGTCTATTCATAAAAGGACAAAGCTCAGATGTTAGAAATAACATGATAGTCGTCACCATATCTCGGAATAGTCACCATATCACGTTCTGTTTTTATTTTTGCAACCTTGTGTTTCTCAAAGTGATTTGGTGGGGCACTAGTATCGCCTTGTTGTCGCCGCTAGGATGAAGTAGAATGATTGAGATCAAGCCCCATTATTTTATTTGAACTTGACAAAAAAAAGACACTTGAATAGCAATATGTGTATGTTTTCCCTGTCTCCGTCTCCTAAGCAAGCGTGGAAGGCATGATCCATAAGAACTATCATGTAATCTGCTGACAAGGAGCATGTGCTTAGATTCAACAGATCTAATCACGTTGTTGGAAAAAAAATTGAAATAAAAAAATGAAATAAAAAACTAAAAATAATAATTGTATATATTCAATAAATCGACCGATGGGCCCTTGTATATACCAGCTGAGTTGATACTAGAATTAGGAATCAGATCAGTGGGTGCATATCTCAATTTATTAGGGTTCATCTTGGCATGATGTTCATATAGATATTCTGTGAAACACCGTTCACCTTAGTCAACATGCACACAATTCTATCTCCATATCCATCTTCTTAATCTACTCATGTGATTGTGATTTGTTAGATTCAGAGTATCTTGGTCCCGACTTTCTGAGTGCTTTGTTTTCTTATATATGAATTTTAGTACGCTCGAGTGCAAACTCGTGTACAACAATTGGATTCAAAATAGGGTAATTCCTCTCATAGCCAAAGAATTTAGTAGGCCAACTAAATAGCATGTTTAGTGTCTACCCTCAATCGTTCACAAGTAGCTAGGGTTTGGAGTAAAGGTTTTATGGGTATATCTCTTGTAAAACTTCATGAGACAAAACTCGTCCACTAGGGACACCTAGGGGTTTAAAGGCTTGTTGCACACGCTAAGTGCAATCGCGATGCCTGCGAAAGTGAGTTAGGATTTATTTCTATTTTCTAGAGATTCGCTCGATGACTAGCAAATAATAAGTTTGGGGGTATTTGATAAACACATTTTTAGTGTATGATTTGTTCCCAATTTGTGTATTGTTAGAACTCATTTATGTACTTATATTGTGGATTTATTGTGTTTATAGGTATTTTTGAAGAATAAATATTACGGAAAAATAGGCTAAAAAGTTATAAAGGCACCTAAATAAATTGTTAAGGGCACCCCGGGAGTTTGGATAAAGGCACCCAACTTTGGCTAAAAGCACCCTCTTCTTAAATTTGAAATGAAAATTGGTGGGAAATCAATTCTATTCATTTGATAAGATCTTGAGCAAATATTTTAGGCTTTTGTAAGAGTTTAAGAATCAATTTAATCTTATTTTATTAAGAGCAAGCGTTACACGATATCAAAGCCACAAAATCAACGTTATCTCATGAATATCCTCTCACATCAACAAAAAAAATCTCATTAAATATTTCGTTCGTGATTAGAAAACAGAGAAGAAAGATATTCGGAGTTAATTTGAAACAAGGGAAATATATTGTGAAATTCTTCTCGAGTTTTTGTTTTGGAAACATGAAAAAAAAAATCAACAGATGGTTGCGTAAAAAAATGGAAACAATATTTCTCGAGTATCTTCATTGAGGGTGTTATTTGAAAACAACTTCGAAAAGAAATTATTCTCGAGTTGTGATGAGGTAATAAAGGAAAGAAAAACATTTGGTCGAGATTTGAACCACGAACAACGAGGGAAAGAAAATGATTTTGAGAAAATCTTCATTAAACGTGAAGATCTGTGAGATTAATTTGAAGATATGGAAGAGCTAATTCGAGGATTTGAGGATCTATTGATGTTGTATATAAAGAGGAGATCGATTGGAAAGTGGGGGGGGGGAAGAGCGCACGTGGCAGAGGCCAGAGATCGAGAGTTAGGGAGAGGTTTGGAGGCCACGGAGAGTTGCAGAAAGAGTTTCGAAGTTTTGTGTTGCTGGTAAAGAATCAAAATGAAAATCTACTTGTTGCAATATTTTAGAATCAAAATGAATATATGAATGGCATAGTTATAATTATTTAATTAAATCACTTTGGAAATTGAAAAATAGTGGAATCTTAGCCTCAGTATTCTCTTAATCTTTATATCAACTTTGTTTGAGTTTTGCTATTTTTAGTCTTAGAAATTTGGTTTGAAATCAAATCTTCACACTTGAACGAATCTTTCTTACCATATCTACAACCTCATCAGAGATCAGCTGGGCTAGGTGTGCAGTTTCATGCTCTAAGATGGCTCCACCCCTGTCCTGAATTTATTGGGAATATTGTTGTTGTTGGTTCTGATTGTTTTGGCATTACAATAGTAACAAGTATTTTCCATTAAGCAAAAATTTATCAAAATGAATGTGTTATCAAAATAGTACCCCACGGAACTAGAAATGTTATATGGGTGAGCTTGACCAGGTTTATACCCCGACTTAAACTTAAATTTACAATGATTTTTTTATGGACCATCCCGATTTTAAGGGGACCCTTCCTCATCTTTGGCCTAGGTTATTATGAAGTAAAAAACAAAACCCCATATCTATATATTTCTATTAAAGGCTAAAATGCCCTTTATATAATTTTTATTATTTTTATTTTTATTTTATTTTATTTTATTTTAAATTTTTCTTAATTTATATTTATTTCAAAAATTTGTTATTTATTTTATTAAATTTTTTGTTGGGTTTGATTCGGCTATGTATTTTATTTTTCTAGCTGAACCTCAATTTGTTTTTCATATGCGACGAACAGACTAAGGTTCGTCTAGGAAAAAAAATACAGACAAACTTCAATATGTTGTTCATATTGGAAGAACAAATTGATGTTCAGTTATGAAAAAAAAACCATCCAAACCTTAATATGATTTTCATATTGAAGTTCGGCTAGGAAAAAACCATCTGAACCTGCATTCGTCTAGGGAAAAAAAAACAAATCGAACCTGGGTTCGGCTTGGAAATGTTAAAATAAAAACTAGCGGAAATTTAAATAAAAAAAACTAAAAAACAAACAACAAAAAGAAAAAAAAAATTATAAGAATAATAACATAATGACACATTTCTGGGAATTCGGTGTCGCAGTGTCTTGAAATTTCAATTTCAACAAGTTGTTTCTATTGCAGCTAGGTCGACACCTGAAAAATCTAACCTTAAACCTTACAGCTACAAAGAACACAGTGTTCCAATTGTATCCATACCTGATCGACCTAGACATAAACCTGTCAACTACAATAAAAACCTGGTTTACGGATATGATTTAGTAGACATTTATTTCAATTTAGAATCATATTCTTTTTTTATGGCTAGGTCGACACTTGATAAAACCTAGCCGTAAGTCATACTAAATTTCCAAATATCATTGTTTTTCTTAGAAAAAATGAGGAAACAAAAACACAATTGACCAAAATGTATATTCATTCATAATGACTGATTCAAAATACATATGTTATTATATAATCACCACCATTCATCACATTTAGTCAATTACACAAGGTTCTGATCGTTTCGACATGCTCATCGCCTTCGAAAATCCATTTGGTGTTTGTACTTATGACACCAAATTTTGAGATTTCGGTGTTGCATTGGGGCCTCAATGAAGGCAATGGGTTCCTTATTCTAATTGGAGAATGATATAATGACATCTTCGTACGTGTCCAAGAACAACTCTTCCATGAGAAAATTGTTCGACATAAGTTGTTCTTGTTAGTGTGAATGTACAAACGATTGCAAGTGAGAAATGATGCACGACGCAAGAGAATGCTTCAGCGAGTAAGTGCACACATATCGGCATTCTCTTCCAATGATCACTTGTCCATTAAATGTTGTCGTTTAAACGTCGTTCAAATGCAAAAAAAACTATTATATACCTCTGTTTCTTGTTCTCCAATTTCCCCCGTTCTTATCATTGCATCTGTTTGCATAGTTCACACAACATCTTTTTTCTTACACAGGTGCATTCGTCCAAACCGCGAGTTTCGGGCCCATTATGAATTCCAAGTTGTTCCATAACGACATGGAAACCACAATTTTCGTTACCATCGATGTCTTTTGTGGCTTTAATGTAGTCACGAATGATATCCGATAGATACTCCAAGTAATCTTCATAAATTATGTACGTACTTCGGTAAGTTTTACCTTCCTCATCTCTTGGGGAGCTCCCATAAATCCTTTTGCAATACAAATCGTTTATTTCTCACCATTTGATGAACTTATTTACGGCTTTTCAACCTCCGGTGCCTTTTTCTCCACATCAACTTTGCTTTTTGAGTTTTGTTTAGAGGGAAATTTGATTTTTGATGTTGAACTTTCTTGGGAGGAAATCTCGGGACCTTTTCCTTTAACATCTCTACGTCTTGGTCAACTTTCTTCCATTCTACTTCGACTACACGTTTGTTCTTAGGCCTACCTTTTCCTTTAGCATTCTCCTCCTCATACAAGGTTTGCAAGTGCTCAGAACCCGAAGGATTTCTTTGCTTTGAAACCACCAATTTTGAAGCCTCTTGAACCACTTTCTTAACTTTTGTTTTCTCTTCTTTCCTTGTCGTTTTATTACTAGGCCTGCCCTTCCCCTTTCACTTTGTTGGTTCAAGAATATCGACTCTAATGAATGGGCAGTTGAATTTCCGCAAGTCTTACAACCAAATTTGTCTTCGCGATGGATATAATGAAGCGTACTTCTTAAATAGTTATTTGCGCGCCTCGGTTTCGCAAAGCATTTTACCGAGACCTTTATTTGGTATTGGATCGCTGAATGAAAGTTGCTTCCAAAAAGGATCTATATCTTCGATTAGGTTCACTTTTTCTTCGTACCTAGCTATCATGTGCTGACATGGGAGTCACATACCCGACATGTTGGGACAAATACACTTTTCTTCCGAAATCAGCGTCTTCAACGACCCCACTTCGAGCATAATCTTCTCAATTTCCCAATGAGAGACATAATAAGTTATTCCTTGGAGCCAAAGGTTATCAAAATAAACTACATACTTTCTAGATCGACTAAATTCAAAGTTTTTTTTGATATTTTCGAGACTACACTTGAAGTACACTTCCATAGATTCAAAAACCACAATAAACCTGCCATCACACTCATTTAGCTTCCTCTTGAATTGATTGTAAGATGACTACACCGTGCTAATCGCTTGGTTAACATAACGTTTATGTTTTTTTACCCATGCAAGAAAGGATTTTTATTTGTGTGGATCCAATAAATGTTTCTTCAAATACTCTACAACCTCCATGTAGTTATCCCAATGCGCCAATAGCATACGCTCATTTTCATCATAAATTTCTTCCATGATCTATCATGTCAAAGCATCATATTCCAAGCTAAAGCTAGCCAATTTTTCCTTGGATACTTTGTTATCTTCCTCAAATTTATCTATCTCTTGTTGTTGTTTCTCTACCGGTAGTTTGTTGATCCTCTCCATCTTAGTTTTATTTGGTGGTAAAATTGTGGTTTTGCAATTAGTTTGAACATTATTCCATATATGGAACGTGTAAAGAAGATGATGTGTGTCGAGAAAAACACAATTTATCGCATTAGTCAATATTGGCTCCTTATCCGTAATCATCATTTTAGGAGTATAACCTTCTTAGTAGAATAACTTTACCTTTTGTAATGCCCACATGTAACTTTCATCTGTCTCGTGTTGTAAGAAACAAAACCTGATAGACACAATTTTGTGTCTTATTTGAGCTCATCTTTATATTGCTATTACTCAAATTTTCTATTAATAATGTTATTTTATTGTATTTGTAGGTACTTTCGAAGAATAATAATTGTGGAGAAAATTGGCTTTAAAAGTGTTAAAGGCATCCACCTCAAAATTTGTTAAAGGCACCCAGGTAATTGATAAGGGCACCACCTTCTTTTCCATTTCAAAGTTAAATTTGGTGGGAATTCCCAATTTCAACCTGCGAAGAATTCAAACAAGATTGTTGGGAGAATTAGAAGTGTTTAAGGCAAGATTATCCTCTTGCCTTGAATATAAGATATTGTAAACACTTTTTAAGCACTTTGCAAACTCACTGCCTTTATTATGTACTCTTCTTTTCACCTTTGTAAACACTTTTTAAGCTATGTACCTACCTTTTGAGAGTGTTTTGAGCATGATGAGCTAAACCCCAACACTAGAGCAAGGAGGAAGCCATTTTTCCATGATTAATTGGTAACTTTTAATAATTATTTTATGACTTTTACATTTATTTTTTATTGAAATTATGATTTTTCTTAATTGATTGTGATTTTATTTGATGGTTTATTCTGGGACCTAGAGCTTTTGATGATCCATGCTTGTGATTTACAATTGATATTTTACAAATCTACCTTTGGCAAAAATTAGAGTCACTTATTTGAGCTAGAATTGTTTAGAACTATTATTTTTGGAAACAACTAAAAGTGGTTAATTGTGAAATCTATAACCTCGGTATTTATGAATATTATTTTCATATTTTGTGTATATTTTCTAGTTTAAAATCAGTTTTTAAATCTAAAATCAATCTTCACAAGTTCGAGAGCTTGAAACCCATTCTTACCACCATCTACAATCCACATCAGTTTCTGGCGCCGCAGACGCGGACTTGTTTTTAGATTTGTTGTTAGTATTTGTTTTAGGTTAGTTATTTTAATTAGATTTTTATTTTTATTTTTATTTGTGCTATTTTACGTTTTTGGTTATTTTTTTCTTTGTATTACAGGTTTTGGATCAAAAAGAAATTAGGGCCAAAGATTATATTGATTGATTAAAGACTTGGAGTCAAAGATAAATCGAAAAGAACGGAAAAAGAAAACAATTTTATTTTATTTTTTTAGTTAATTTTAATTTTATTTAATTTTAGGATTTTATTTATTTTTGTTTTTAGAAAATTGTATTAGGAAATCTTTTAATATTTTTGTAATTTTTCTTTTATTTTTGGAATTTTTCTTTAGACTTTGGACTTTTGGACATTATTATTTTTTAATCCTTACGGAAGGGTATTATTGAATATAAACTGCAACAGAGAAAGACAACAATTACGATATTGTCTCAGCCCCTCGGGTTCGTACACTGACATAGGAGTCGGTGGTCTGAGTCGACTCCAACAGTTCATCGCCCATCTGGAACATGAGGTAAGAATCTAACCACCCACGAATCCCCTGTCAGTGGGTTTTCTGTATTCCTTTATAATGCATATATGTTGAGGACTTGAATACGAAATTTACTTTTCTAGTAAAGGGCAAGAACTGGTCATACAAGATAAGGAATCAGATTTCATCATTGTTTCCTTCTTGCCCGCCTTAGGAACACGTTACCTAACGCGAACCTAATCCTTAAAATTTGACGACCGATAGGGTGTGGAGCTTATTAGAAAATCTTTTGGAAGGATTGTATTGGTTACTTTGTTAGTTCAACTCAACGATCATGATGATTATTTTAAGTTGAATTTTGTCGCCTTGTAACCTAAGGAAACGTTTTCCAAAGAGGTAGGAATATCCAAGCTCCATAGAGCTTATCTTGCTTCTCTTTGATCAACTTAATCTAATTCAGATCAGTTCAAGAGGTTTGTTAAAACTGCAACTAATTTCCTTTTTGAAGAATAGAAGTTAGTCTAGAAACAATCTAAGTGGAGCTATCATGCTTTTGGTTTGCTAGATAGGTTTGATTTGGTTGAGTTGGCCTTGCTTGTGTTTGTTTAGAACCCATTCCAGTAGGATTTACTTTTAGAGTTTATTTTTGTAAATATATTAGGAAATTTTTGTTAGAAAATGTCGAATTGGTATTATGAGGACCAATACAATGAATATCCGACTGAATTTTAAAATAGACATTATTCGTACTATCAACATGGTTTGGATAATAGTCGGGACCACCACCAACCTTTTGGAGGTTATTGCTCATACCAGGGTGATCCCAATTACTATTCATATATACACCCGTCATATGAACATAAAAATGAGCAAAATTCGAGTTCTTTGTCTTGGAGGAATGCCCTAAAGAAGATGCGATCTAGTACTCCCTATGATGACCCAAATCCTTCCTAGAAGAATCACACTAGCAGTTGCGATCTAATACTCCTTATGATCTATTTGTTTCTCTAGAGAATTCCTTCAAGAAGTTGAATGAGAATACAAATAGGTTCGTATTAAGTATGGGGGGAAAATAGTATTCCAACTCTTTCTCTAGAAGAATCCCTCAAGCAGTTAACTGAAAATACAAATAGGTTCGCATTAAGTGTGAATGAAAGTCTTGCAAAGAATAATATTGCTCAAAATGATCTTAATTGCCAATATAGTGCTACCCTTGATAATTATTCACCTAGTCAAGAGTACGAGGATATAATTGGTAACACTACTTATTTATACGAGGTTCAAACATCTTCATATTATTATGATGAAAGTATTGACGAAGAACTTGAAATATACAGGCAGAGTGATCAGGAAATTGTCACTCCAATTGTGCTTCATGATGATAGTATTATTTCTAGTTCAAATCCAAATAATTTTAATAATTATTCACCTATTCAAAAGGAATAGGATTTGACTAGAGATACCAATGTTTTATACGATGTAGTATTCTCTTGTTTTGAAGACGATAATGGTTTAGAGGAACGGGTTTACCCTGAGAATACTGTTTTAGAGTCCAAAGATTAGAAACAATAGTCGTAGATAAAGAAGATAGACCCGTAGAGATTTTAAATATGAGTGAGGATGCACCACCTGATTATAACCTAGAAGAAGCAATTGACCATTTTCAAGAATCTGACGCTCTAGAAATTAGGAAAATTGTGACTAGTCTATCTAAATACACTGAAAACTCTAAGTTTGGGGGTGACTATTATTCTCCATGTGCTTTACCTTTGACTCTTATAAAGGTCCCTAACTTGGGACTTGACATATGCACCTCTACCATTTTACAAGATCATCTTCAAACTAGATTTCCTGAGCCTGGTGATGTCCAAAAAGAAGTCCAGTTATTAGAGACCCATCCTCTAGTTGATGTGGTTTACCCAGGTGATAATACCAAGAATGACTTTGTTTTCCCACCAAAAAAAATTCTACCAATTGTGGGAACGTTTGAATTTCAAATGTGTCGGTTATTAAGTTTTGAGACTAAGCCTAATTACTTTAGGAAATTAGAATCGACACATTTTCTTAAGAATGACCACCATTTTCATAGTAGTCAACTGTGTGATTCCAATCAGATTAACTTTGAGGATCCATAATTATTCAGGTTATTATTATGTGTTTCAAACTTATTGGTTGAGTTACTTAAGACTCTACAACCTGATTCTCCGGATTCTGCCAATGAGGAAATCCAACCAATAAAAATATTTTATCTAGACCCTTTTATAGAGCTTGAACCTGAACCACAGCTAGATGTAGTTGTCTTAAACAGAAAACTAGATAAGGGTGTGCTCGATTTGTTCATTTTCTTGGCCTGTTGCATTTTCCTTTTATTTGTGATGGCACTATTTGATTCAGATGATCCACAGTTGTTCCCGCTATTACTATATGATTTTATGAGGTGACTAATTCTTTCTTAGTCTGGATGAAGAATTTAAACTTAGCACTTCTTCGGAGGTAACCCATGCTCATGCGACACCGTAATATCATTCCTTAACTCTTTTCTAAAAATTGGTAACAGTTTCTCCTTGTTCATGCTTTTAATTTCATCTTTAGAACATTGAAGACAATGTTATGTTTAAGTTTTGGGGTAAGGGAGAAACTTTTAGTTGCAGTATAAAACTCCAAAATTAGAAACTTGTGAACAATTCAGGATGAAACTAACCATTCTAGGTAGATGGAAACAAAAAAAAATTCTATAGGACAAAGCTCTACGGGTCTATCTTCTTTATAAAAGGACAAACCTCATGTGTTAGAAATAACACGATAGTCGTCACCATATCTCGGAATCATCATAATCATATCAGCTTCTGTTTTTATTTTTGCAATTTTGTGTTTCTCTAAGTGATTTGGTGGGGCACTAGTATCGATTTGTTATCATTCTTAGGATGAAGTAGAGTGATTAAAATTGATAGACACATTTTTGTATCTAAATTGTTCTCGATTATCTATTTTGATAGTGTTCGATTTTGTATTTATTATGGAATTTTATGTCTTTGTAGGTATTTTCGAGAAATAAATATTTGTGGAAAAATCGGCTTAAAAAGTGTTAAAGGCACCCGGGAAAATTGCTAAAGGCACACATGAAAAATTGTTAAAGGCACCCAGCTCTTGGATTGGGGGCACCCCCTTTTGTATTTCAAAAACCAAAATTGGCGGGAAATGTTCTTCATGTAAAGAAAATTCTTGTATTGGTTGGTAACCGAGATTTATGGGATTAAATCGTGTTCTTGGTATCTCAAAATGATTAAACACTCAAAAGATATCCTAACACGTCAATGCTGCCGCAAAAAATGGTCGACAGTCAAGTTTACTACCGGTGAATCCTTTTTCACCTTGGATTCGGTTAAAGAGAATTTGGATTTTGAGTTGGAGTTGTTTCTGAATCCTTATCGGTTCACAAGGGTTTCTAGGGTTTACTAATACTAAATATAGGAAAGATAAGCAAAGAAAAATCAACCTGGAGCAACCGGAAAAAATCAAGAGAAAAATACTTACGCTGCTGGGAAGAAGAAGAAGAGTAACCAACTACACCACCAAACCGTCATTTTCTTTGTCGCCTATTCATTCAAAAATCTACAGCGTCTAGAGTCCGTCTTTTCTCTTCTGTTTTCTTTTCTTTCTTCAATAACGCAGGGAACAGTCTCTGTAACGCTTATAAGCGTATCAGTTCTTCTGTGTTACTTCTATTCATTCATTGTTAACACTTTTTGAGCTATGAAAAACTATTTTGAGAGTGTTTCTAATATGATGAGCTAATCACAATTTTTGGGGCGATGGAGGAAGCTATTTTTCCAATAACAAAGTGGTAATTCTTATTTTATTTATTTTTTGCAATACTTTTACTATTATTTGCTTTGAATTAAAATTGGAAAAAATGGTTTTTATAAAGTAGTTGTGTTTTCTTTTGATGGGTCATGCTGAGTTTTAAACTTTTGATGTCTCATACTTTTGATTTACAACTATTATTTTGAAAATCTAATTTTGGGATTATTTTGAATAACTTGAATTTATGAATTGGAAAATAATTATTCATGTTTAATCACTTGAAAAATTGGATAATAGTGGAATCCTTAGTCTCAGTGTTTCCCACAATTCTTGAATCAATTCTATTTTAATCTTCTTTATTTAGTAATAAAAATTAGATTTAAAAATCAAATCTTTACAAGTCTGAGAATCGAACTTTTTACCACTACTTAAAAACTACATCAAATTTTGGCGCCGCCGACGCGGACCTGTCTTTAGGTTTAGAGTTTTAGATTTATTTTTAGGTTTTTATTTTAAGTATTATTTTTACTTTGTTCTATTTTACGTTTCTTTGGATATTTATCTTTTTGCTACAGGTTTTGGATTTGGATTGAAAGAAAATAGAGCCAAAGACTTAGGTGATTAAGGACTTGGAGTTAAAGCTAAAGCTTAAAGAACGGAAAAGAAGACAAAAAAACTTTATTTTTAATTAGATTTTATTTTTATATTTTTTTAGGTTTTATTTGTTTCTTTTTTTTTAGAAAATTGTATTAGGAAATTTTATTATTTCTTTTATTTTGGACACTTTTTGGACTTTATTTTTGGGACTGTGGACATTTTTATTATTTTTAAACCCTACGGAAGGGTAATTTAAATATAAACTGCAACAGGGAAAGACGACAATTACGATATTGTCTCAGCCCCTCGGATTCGTACACTGACATAGGAGTCGGTGGCCCGAGTCGACTATAAACGATTCATCCCCCTTCTGGTACGGGAGGTAAGACTCGATCAACCCACGAATCCCCTACTAGTGGGTTTATTGTATTCCTTTGTATGCATGTATGTTGATGAATTGAATACGGACTTACTTTTCTAGTAAAGGGCAAGAACTGGCCATAGAAGATAAGGACTCGGACTTCATCATCGTTTCCTTCTTGCCCTCTTTAGGATCACGTTACCAAACGCGAACCTAAAACTTAAAATTTTGACTAGAAAGAGACCGATAGGGTAACGAGCTTATAGGAAAATCGTTCAAAAGGACTGTATTGGTTACTTTGTTATCCTAACTCAAAGTTCAAGAAGATTATTTTAAGTTGATTATAGCCTCTTGGTAACCCAGGGAAAATTTTTCAAAGAGACAGGGTTATCAATAATCCTTAGAGCTTATCATGTTTCTCTTCGACTTAATCTAATTCGGATCGTTCTAAAAAGGTTTGCTAAAACTGTAACTAGTTGCCTTTCGAAAGAATAGAAGCTGGTCTAGAAACAATCTAAGTGGAGCCATCATGCTTTTTGTTTGCTAGATTCAATAGGTTTGATTTGGTTGAGTCAGCCTTGCTTGTGATTGTTTAGAATTCCCTTCCAACCTCGAAGACTCTTCTTTTGAGGGCCTTGTTTTTGGAAATTTCAATTTTGAAACTTGACACTGAGTGAAGAAGTTACTTCTAGTCCTTTGATAGCGCCAGCAATGGCAACTTTAAAAGCTTTGTTGAACCCGACTAGGAATTCTCGTCCATCATGTATCAAGTTAGCTGAAACTGAAGCAAACTATGAGTTGAAACCTGGGACCATACAGATGTTCCCAGGGAAAGAAAATGAAAACCCATATTTCCGTGTTAGGGATTTTGAGGAAATATGTAGTACCATCAGGATTAAAGACCTAGATGATGAGTCATTGAAACTTAGACTGTTTCCTTTTTCACTAAGAGACAAAGCCAAATCTTGGATATATAGTTTGACTTCCGAGTCAATTGAAACCTAGAACAACTTACATCTTCCTTTTTCCAGAAGTTTTTCCCTAGGCACAAAACATCATCTATTAGGCAGCAGATTTGCACATTTGCTCAACAAGAGGGAGAATCTTTATATAGGTATTTAGAAAAGTTCAATGACTTATTATTACAATGTCCTCATCATAGTTTAGAAAAAGTAAGGCTAGTTCAGATTCTCTACGAGGGTTTAGATTATTCGACAACAACCATGGTTGAGTCTTTATCCACAGGTGGGTTTGAAAATAAAACTATTGATGGTGCGATAACATTTTTGAATGAAATCGCCGAAAAAACCCAGCAGTGGGAAAACAGTAGGGAGCCCCAGAAAACAATTCTTCTAAGTAGAGGAAATGTCAATAGGGTAGAAGGATCTTTTGAATCAGATGCCAAAATAGTAGTTATATCTAAAAGGTTAGAAGCTTTAGAACTGAGTCAATCTAGTTGTGGAATTGATCCCAATCCATTTTGGGAAGGACAGACTGTAGAAGAGCAATCCCATGCTCTTTATAATAACACTAGATTTGATAATCATCAGAAGTTTGACCCTTATTCAGAAACCTATAACCCTGTTTGGAGAAACCATCGTAACCTTTCTTGGTCTAAGGGCCAGAGTCAAGGTCAGTTTAGTAATTCTAAAGTTCCCCCAGGTTTTGGTTATACTAAGAATCCTTCAGGTCCAGCACAATTTCATAATTCGATAGCTAAGACGATCATGAGTTTAGCAGAATTTGTCGCTTTATTAACTCAGAACGCTAAAGATTATCAGCAGTTTGTCAACTAAAGTTTACGAGAAAATCAAAATATCGTTCAGGCTAACAGTCAGGCTATTTCCAATTTAGAAACCCAGGTTGGTCAAATCGCTGAGTCTTGGAGAGAAAGAGAAAAAGGAAATTTCCCTAGTCAACTACACCCTAATCCTAGAGAAGTTCATGAAGTATCTTCTGGTGAGAAATCATCAAACCATGTGAATGCAATTAGAACCCTTAGAAATGGTAAAGTGGTAGATAACAAGGTAAGCATGCCTAATGGTGAACATATTGTAGTTCACCCTGCTGAGCCAGTAGCTGTTGAGACTGACGAAGTCTCTAAAAAGCCCGATGTCTCCTCATAAGCCAGATTTTGTGCCCAGAGCCCCGTTCCCACAACTGTTAGCACCAACAAAGAAAGAATCCAACTTTATTGAAATATTGGAGGTTTTTAAGCAAGTCACAATCAACCTTCCATTATTAGATGCAATTAGGAAGATTCCTACTTATGCCAAGTTCCTTAAGGATATATGTACGCGAAAGGGAAAGCTTAGTGTACAAAAGAAAGCCTTTTTATCTAGTCATGTGATTTCAATTATCTATAACAATACAACTCCTAAGTACAAAGACCCAAGTTCCCCCAACCATTTCTTGCACAATAGGTAACTACCGTGTTGAGAAAGCATTACTTTACTTAGGAGCCAGTGTGTAATTACTATCGTACCATGTGTACCTCCATCTAGGACTTGGTGATTTGAAACCTACTCAGATAACCTTACAGTTAGCTGATAGGTCTGTGAAAATTCCTCATGGTATCATAGAGGATGTTCTTATTGAGGTCGATAAATTTATTTATCCAATAGATTTTGTTGTCCTTGATACCCAACTTGTCCCTGACCCAGAAAATCAGATACCTGTGATATTAGGTCGCCCGTTTTTAGCTACATTTAATGTGATCATTAATTGTCGAAATGGTATTATGAACTTATGTTTTGGTAATATGACTATTGAGCTGAATATTTTCAATATTAGTAAGCAACTACCTGAGTTAGATGACCCGTGCATTGAAGAGGTGAATATGATAGGAACATTAGTTCAGGAATCATTACCAAACACTTTGTTAGAAGATCCATTAGAGAAATGCCTAGCCCACCTTGGGTTTTATTTTGATGACGATAGTGTGATTAATGAGGTGAATGCTTTGTTAGATTAATCCCCTTTGATAGACACTAGTAATGGATGGAAACATAAATTTGAACCACTACCAGTTTCTAAGTCTACCCTAATTCCTTCTTTAGAAGAGCCTCCTAAGTTGGACCTTAAACAACTACCAGATACTCTGAAGTATGTGTATTTAAGCCCGTCTGAGACTTTGCATGTGATTGTAGCATCCGACTTGGATAGTAACCAGGAAAGTAGGCTAGTGACCGTGCTTCAAGATAATAAGGAAGCTTTAGGGTGGATCATAGCAGACATTAAGGGTATAAGTCATACTGTTTGTATGCGTCAGATTCATTTAGAGGATGATACTAAACCATCTAGGGAGATGCAACGTCGACTTAACCCTAACATGAAAGAGGTAGTTCGAACTGAGGTACTTAAGTTGTTAGATGCGGGTATTATCTACCCTATCTCATACAGTAAGTGGGTCATCCCCGTTCAGGTTGTTCCCAATAAATCAGGTATCATTGTAGTCCAGAATGATAACAATGAGTTAATCCCAACCCGAGTGACCACGGGGTGGCATGCTTGTATTGACTATAGAAAACTGAACAAGGTCACAAGGAAGGACCATTTTCCTTTTCCTTTTATCGACCAAATGCTTGATAGATTAGCTGGACATAGCCATTATTGCTTACTAAATGGTTTTTCTGGATATAATCAGATTGGTATTGCCCTAGAAGACCAAAATAAAACTACTTTTACCTATCCCTTTGGTACCTTTGCGTATAGACTCATTCCTTTCGGGTTGTGTAATACACCCGCTACTTTTCAGCGTTGTATGATGAGCATATTTTCTGACATGGTAGAACGGTTTTTAGAGGTCTTTATGGATGATTTTTCAGTATTTGGGTCATCTTTTTATGATTGCTTGCATCATTTGACATTAGTGTTGACCAGATGTAAGGAAAAGAATTTAGTGCTTAATTGGGAAAAATGCCATTTTATGGTTCGATCAGAAATTGTTTTAGGGCATATCATATCTTCTAAGGGTATAGAGGTAGACAAAGCCAAAGTTGACCTTATTAATACTTTACAGGTTCCCAAAACTGTACGAGATGTTAGGTCCTTCTTAGGTCATGCAGGTTTTTATCGTCGATTCATTAAGGATTTTAGCTTGATTTCCAGACCTCTTTACGATTTTCTTGCAAAAGATGTTAAGTTTGTCTTTGATGATGCTTGTTTAGAGGCTTTTGAGAAGCTTAAAACTTTACTCACTACCTCCCTCATAGTCCAGGCACCTAACTGGGACCTACCCTTTGAGATAATGTGTGACGCTTCAGATTATGCTATTGGTGTTGTGTTAGGTCATCCAGAAAACAAATTACTTCATGCGATTTACTATGCTAGAAAAACCCTGAATGATGCCCAACTGAATTACACCACCACAGAGAAGGAACTGTTAGCCATTGTTTTTCCTTAGACAAGTTTATATCCTATCTCTTAGGTTCTAAGGTTATAGTCTTTACCGAAGTACCTTCTGTCTAAGAAGGATACGAAACCTAGATTGATTAGATGGATCCTTTTGTTACAAGAATTTTCGCTAGAAATTAGAGATAAAAAGGGTGCAGAAAATATAGTAGCAGACCACTTGTCTAGACTTGTTTTGGATTCCCCAGATGATTCTCCTCCTGTGAGGGATAGCTTTCCTGATGAACAACTATTGTTTGTTTCCCAATCACCTTGGTTTGCGAATATAGTGAATTATCTTGTTACTGGTCGAATGCCTCAACACCGGGGTAAAAAAGATCTTTATGGGTTTTTAGATGAGGTGAAGCATTTCTTTTAGGACGACCCTTACTTGTTTAAGTATTGTCCAGACCAGATTATTAGGAGATGTATACATGAGAGTGACCAGTCCAGTATTATTTCCTTTTGTCATGATCATGCTTGTGGTGGTCACTTTAGTACTAAGAAGACTGCTGCTAAGATATTGCAGTGTGGATTCTACTAGCCGTCGTTGTTTATAGACTCCCAAAGTTACTGTGTTGCTTGTCAGCGATGCCAGAAGTTATGAACCATTTCTCGTAGATATATGATGCCTTTGAACCCTATTTTAGTTATTGAGGTCTTTGATGTGTGGGGTATTGATTTTATGGGTCCTTTTCCTAATTATTTTGGTTATTTTTACATCCTTGTCGCCTTAGACTATGTATCTAAGTGGGTAGAGGCAGTTTCGTGTAAAACAAACGACCACAAGGTTGTGTTCCAGTTTTTGAATGATATAATATTTGCACGTTTGGGTACACCGTGAGCTATAATTAGTGATGGAGGGTCACACTTTTGTAATCAGTCGTTTAAGCTCTTGATGAAGAAATATGGTATTACCCACAAAGTAGCTACCCCATATCACCCACAGACTAGTGGTCAAGTAGAGGTTTCCAACAGGGAGATAAAACGTATTCTAGAAAAAACAATTAATATTAATAGGAAAGACTGGTTGTTAAGGCTTATTGATGCCTTATGCTTTTAGGTTTTTATCTTTTTATTTTATTCTCCATAGAAGGATTTCTACGCTTCACCCAAGTACTATCTTTCTGACTTACCTCTTTATTCCTCTTTTTACTTATCTATTGGTACTGCTCTTTATTTTGAAACATGGAGGACACTGTTTAGTTTAAGTTTGGGGGTATGGGAGAAACTTTTTTGTGCATTAATAAAAACACCAAAATTTAGAAGCTTGTGAACAATTCAGGATGACGCTAACCATTCTAGGTAGATGGAAACTTAGCTCTTCTTATATAGGAATCGGTGTGCCCAGTTAAATGGTCTATTCATAAAAGGACAGTGTTCAGGTGTTAGAAATAACATGATATTTTTCACCATATCCCGGAGTCTATCTCAACCATATCACTTTCTGTTTTTATTTTTGCAATTTGTGTTTCTCTAAGTGCTTTGGTGGGGCCCAGTATCGAATTTTTATCGCCATCAGGATGAAATAGAGTGTTGAGATCAATCCCCATTTTTAATTCTTATTTTTAAAAAAAAAAAAGAAAAAAAATCGAGTATTGACACTTTGATAGCAATATGTGTGTGTTCTCCCTGTCTCCGTCGCCTAAGCAAGCCTAGAGCGCAGGATCCATGTGAACTATCATGTAAGATGCTAATAAGGACCATGCGATTGGATTCAATTTGATCCAATCATGTTGTCACTATATTTATAATTGTTTTTTTTTCAATAAATCGATCGATTGGACCCTTGTATATACCAGTTGAGTCGATATTAGAGGGAGCGTATCTCAGTCCATTAGGATTCTTCTCGGCACTGACCTTAGAAAGATATGGAAAACACCGTTCACCTTAGTCAACACACGCAAACTTCATTTTGTCTATTTCCATATTCTAAATCTATTCATGTGATTGAACTTCGATAGATTCTGAGTATTGTGGTTGAACAACTATCTAAGTAGAGCTTTGTTTTCTTATATATGAATTTTAGTACGCTGAGTGCAAACTCGTGTACAACGATTGGACTCAATAGGGTAATGATTCCCATATCCGAAGAATTTAGTATGCCAACTAAATAGTTTGTTTAGTGTTTACCCTCAATCGTTCATAAGTAGCTAAAATTTGAGTAAAGGTTTTGTGGGTATACCTCTTGTAAACCCTCACAAGACAGAACTCGTCCTCTAGGGACACCTAAGGGTTTAACGGATTATTACATATGCTAAATATAGTCGCGATTCCAGCGAAAGTGAGTTAGGATTTTATTTTCTAGATTAGATTTGCTAGTTTGGGGGTATTTGATAGACACATTTTTGTGTCTAAATTGTGCTCGATTATCTATTTTGATAGTGTCCGATTTTGTATTTATTATGGGTTTTTATGTCTTTGTAGGTATTTTCGAGAAATAAATATTTGTGAAAAAATCGTCTCACAAAGTGTTAAAGGCACCCGGGAAAATTTCTAAAGGCACCCATGAAAAATTGTTAAAGGCACCCATATCTTGGATTGGGGGCACCCCATTTTGTATTTCAAAAACCCGAAACTTGCGAGAAATGTTCTTCACGTAGAGAAAATTCCTGGATTGGTTGGTAACCGAGATTTATGGGATTAAAACGTGTTCTTGGTATCTCAAAATGATTAAACACTCAAAAGATATCCTAACACGTCAATGCTGCCGCAAAAAATGGTCAACAGTCAAGTTTACTACCGGTGAATCCTTTTTCACCTTGGATTCGGTTAAAGAGAATTTGGATTTTGAGTTGGAGTTGTTTCTGAATTCTTATCGGTTCACAAGGGTTTCTAGGGTTTAGTAATACTATATATAACAAAGATAAGCAAAGAAAAAGCAACCTGGAGCCACCGGAAAAAATAAAAAGAAAAATACTTATGATGCTGGGAAGAAGAAGAAGAGTAACAGACTACACCACCAACTCGTCATTTTCTTTGTCGCCTATTCATTCAAAAATCTACAGCGTCCAGATTCCGTCTTTTCTCTTCTCTTTTCTTTTCTTTCTTCAGTAACGCAGAGAACAGTCTCTGTAACGGTTATAAGTGTATCAGTTCTTCTGTGTTACTTCTATTCATTCATTGTAAACACTTTTTGAGCTATGAAAAACTATTTTCAAAGTGTTTCCAATATGATGAGCTAATCACCATTGTTGGGGCGATGGAGGAAGCTATTTTTCCAATAATAAAATGGTAATTCTTATTTTATTTATTTTTTGCAATACTTTTACTATTATTTGCTTTGAATTAAAATTGGAAAAAATGGTTTTTATAAAGTAGTTGTGTTTTCTTTTGATGGGTCATGCTGAGTTTTAAACTTTTGATGTCTCATACTTTTGATTTACAACTATTATTTTGAAAATCTAACTTTGGCATTATTTTGAATAACTTGAATTTATGAATTGCAAAATAATTATTCATGTTTAATCACTTGAAAAATTGGATAATAGTAGAATCCTTAGTCTCAGTGTTTCCCACGATTCTTGAATCAATTCTATTTTAATCTTCTTTATTTTTAGTAATAAAAAGTAGATTTAAAAATCAAATCTTTACAAGTTTGAGAATCGAACTTTTTACCACTATTTAAAAACTACATCAGAGATCAAGCCCCATTATTGTATTGAAACCAAAAAAATAAAGAAATAAAATGGAGTAAATAATTATTTTCAATAAATCGACCGGGGCCCTTGTGTATACCAATTGAGTCGATATTAGTATAAGGATTAAGACCAGTGGGAGCGTATCTCAATCTATTAGATTTCATCCTGGGGGCGACCTTCAGACAAATATGGGAAACACTGTTCACCTTAGTCAACATGTGCAAACTTCGTCATCTCTATATCCATTTTCTAAATCTATTCATTTGATTGAACTTTGATTGATTCTGAGTATCGTGGTCCTATGTAAGACTGTCTGAAAAGAGCTTTGTTTACTTATATATGAATTTTAGTACGCTTGAGTGAAAACTCGTGTACAACAATTGGACTAATATATGGTAATGATTCTCATAACCAAAGAGTTTTATGCCAAATAAATAACATGTTTAGTGTCTACCCTCAATCGTTTGCAAGTAGCTAGGGTTTTGGAGTAAAGGTTTTGTGGATATATCTCTTGTAAACTCTCACGAGACAAAACTCGTCTGATAGGGACACCTATGGGTTTAAAGGCTTGTTGCATAAGCTAAGTGCAATCGGTGTCGCAGTTTCTTGAAATTTTAATTTCAACAAGTTGTTCCTATCTGCAGCTAGGTCGACACCTGAAAAATTTAACCTTAAACCTTACAGCTACAAAGAACACAGTGTTCCGGTTGTATCCATACTTGATCGACCTAGACGTAAACCTATCAGCTACAATAAAAACCAACTTTTGAGATTTCGGTGTTGCATTGGGGCCTCAATAAAGAAAATGGGGTTCCTTATTCTAATTGGAGACTGATATAATGACATCTTCGTACGTGTCCAAGCACAACTCTTCTATGAGAAAATTGTTCGACATAAATTGTTCTTGTTAGTCTGAATGTACAAACGATTTCAAGTGAGAAATGATGCACGACGCAAGAGAATGCTTCAGCGAGTAAGTGCACACATATCGGTATTCTCTTCCAATGATCACTTATCAAGTTAATGTTGTCGTTTAAACGTCGTTCAAATGCAACAAACCTCTTATCTACCTCTGTTTGTTGTTCTCCAATTTCCCCTATTCTTATCATTTCCTCTGTTTGCATAGTTCACACAATATATTTTTTCTTACACAGGTGCATTCGTCCAAACCGCGAGTTTCGGGATCATTATGAATTCCAAGTTGTTCCATAACGACATGAAAACCACAATTTTTGTTACCATCAATGTTTTTTGTGGATTTAATGTAGTCACTAATGGTATCTGGTAGATACTCCAAGTAATCTTCATAAATTATGTACGTAGGTCGGTAAGTTTTACCTTCATCATCTTTTGGGGGGCTCCCATAAATCCTTTTGCAATACGAATCGTTTATTTCTCACCATTTGATGAACTGATTTACGGCTTTTCAACCTCCGGTGCCTTTTGCTCCACATCAACTTTTCTTTTTGAGTTTTGTTTAGAGGGAAATTTGATTGTTGATGTTGAACTTTCTTGGGAGGAAATCTCGGGAACTTTTCCTTTAACATCTCTACTTCTTGGTCAACTTTCTTCCATTATATTTCGACTACACGTTTGTTTTTAGGCCTACCTTTTCCTTTAACATTCTTCTACTCATACAAGCCTTGCAAGTGCTCAAAACCCGAAGGATTTCTTTGCTTTAAAACCACCAATTTTGAAGCCTCTTGAAGCACTTTCTTAGCTTCTGTTTTTTCTTCTTTCCTTGTCATTTTATTACTAGGCCTGCCCTTTACCTTTCACTTTGTTGGTTCAAGAATATCGTCTCTAATGAATGGGCAGTTGAATTTCCGCAAGTCTTACAACCAAATTTGTCTTCGTGATGGATTTAATTGAAGCGTACTTCTTAAATAGTTCTTTGCGCGCCTCGGTTTCGCAAAGCATTTTACCGAGACCTTTATTTGGTATTCGATCGTGGAATGAAAGTTGCTTCCAAAAAGGATCTATATCTTCGATTAGGTTCACCTTTTCTTCGTACCTAGCTATCACATGCCGACATGGAAGTCATATACACGACATGTCGGGACAAATACACTCTTCTTCTGAAATAGGCGTCTTCAACGACCCCACTTCGAGCATAATCTTCTCAATTGCCCAATGAGAGACATAATAAGTTACTCCTTGGATCCAAAGGTTATCAAAATAAACGACATACTTTCTAGATCGACTAAATTCAAAGTTTTCTTTGATTTTTTCGAGACCACACTTGAAGTACACTCCCATAGATTCATAAACCACAATACATATACCATCACACTCATTTAGCTTCCTCTTGAATCGATTGTAAGATGACTACACCCTGCTAGTCGTTTGGTTAACATAGCGTTTATGTTTGTTTACCCATGCAGTAAAGGACTTTTATTTGTTGGGATCCAATAAATGTTTCTTCAAATACTCTACAACCTCCATGTAGTTATCCCAATGCGCCAATAGCATACGCTCATTTTCATCATAAATTTCTTCCATGATCTATCATGTCAAAGCATCATATTCCAAGCTAAAGCTAGCCAATTTTTCCTTGGATACTTTGTTATCTTCCTCAAATTTATCTATCTCTTGTTGTTGTTTCTTTACCGGTAGTTTGTTGATCCTCTCTATCTTAGTTTTCTTTGGTGGTAAAATTGTGGTTTTGCAATTAGTTTGAACATTATTCCATATATGGAACGTGTACAGAAGATGATGTGTGTCGAGAAAAACATAATTTATCGCATTAGTCAATACTGGCTCCTTATCCGTAATCATCATTCTAGGAGTATAACCTTCTTAGTAGAATAACTTTACCTTTTGTAATACCCACATGTAACTTTCCTCCGTCTCGTCTTGTAAGAAACAAAACCTGATAGACACAATTTTTTGTATTATTTGAGCTCGTCTTTATATTGCTATTACTCAAATTTTCTATAATGTTATTTTATTATATTTGTAGGTATTTTAAAGAATAATAATTATGGAGAAAATTGGATTTAAAAGTGTTAAAGGCATCCACCTCAAGAATTGTTAAAGGCACCCAGGTAATTGATAAGGGCACCACCTTCTTTTCCATTTCAAAGTTAAATTTGGCGGGAATTCCCAATTTCAACCTGCAAAGAATTCAAACAAGATTGTTGGGAGAATTTGAAGTGTTTAAGGAAAGATTATCCTCTTGCCTTGTATATAAGATATTGTACACGATTTCGAGACAACAAAATCCAAAAAAGATTCGTGTTAAATGGAATCTCGATTAAAACAGGGTAAAAAATATATCTCACGTGAAACATGGATATTCCTTCCTATTTCACTTGAGTTTATTCCCTTCGTTAGGACAAGCACAGCAACAACGTGTTTGAAAGAAAGAGAAAGAATCAAGAACAATATCTTTGAGTATTACAAAGCGAAGAAGGAAAATTTTGGTGAGATTTTATCTTCATAAACAATATAATTTTCGAGGATTTGGAGAAGATTTGGAAGCTGTGATTGGTGTAGTATAAATAGAGAGATTTGTAGAAGAGTTGGGGGGTTGGCTCTTCCATAGAAAAAAAGAAATCAAAATCAGAAGAAAAAAAAAATCATGATCGTGATGAAGAAGATGAAGAAATCGTTGCTAAAAGGTTGAAGATTTCGTGGCCAAAAGGTTGAAGATTCTGTTGCTAAAGCTTTTAATCTTTATAATATTTATCTTCAGTTTGCAACACTTACTTTGTAACAGTGAGTCTGTAACGCCAATACATCGTTGCAAACTCGCTGATTTTATTATTTTCTCTTTTTTTCACCTTTGTAAACACTTTTTGAGTTATGTACCTATCTTTTGAGAGTGTTTTTAGCATGATGATATAAACCCCAACACTAGAGCAAGGAGGAAGCCATTTTTCCATGATTAATTGGTAACTTTTAATAATTCTTTTATGACTTTTGCATTTATTTTTAATTGAAATAATGATTTTCTTAATTGATTGTGTTTGTATTTGATGGTTTATGTTGGGACCTAGAGCTTTTGATGAGCCATGCTTGTGATTTACAATTGATATTTTTAAAAATCTACATTTGGCAAAAATTAGGGTCACTTATTTGAGCTAGAATTGTTTAGAATTATTATTTTTGGAATCAATTAAAAGTGATTAATGGTGAAATCCATAACCTCAGTATTTGTGAATATTATTTTCATGTTTTATGCATATTTTCTAGTTTAAAATCAGTTTTTAAATCTAAAATCAATCTTCACAAGTTCGAGAGCTTGAAATCCATCAAAAGATATATCACTTCCTCATTCTCATATTTCTCATAGGCTACCGCGTAGTTCGCCTTTCCCCCAAATATAATACTTGTTGCTTAAGTTCTCTATTTTTCCATATCTCACTGCTTAGTTTTTTTTTTGTTTTCTTATAGATGGTATCCAAGGAAGATGAATTATTTTTGTTTAATGTCTTTACACTACTAAGGATATCAATAGGTCTTTTGTGCTTTTGACTCAACACATCTACTAGCTGCACTTCTTTGGGTGAGCCTTGTCGCATAAGAATGGTTAATCAGACTCTCTGGAATTGGCTGGTTATGATAACCTGTGACAACTTCACTCATAAACCACACTTTCTTGTCCTTGTTGAATTTAAATTAAAGCTTAAAAGGGAAACCGCTCTTCTTTGTAAGATGAACTGCCTTCTTCCTCGCGTTCTTTGGTTTATACTCAAAGCCCTTTCTTTGATAACTCTTGTACTCCCCACTATACTAGCAAACCATTTGAATTATTCAGGACTATAATGCACATCTTTTTCAACCCTAGTTCTCGAGCCCACTTATTTGCTTCTTCTTTATGTTCCCATTTAAAGTTGTACTTGTATCCTTAGTCAACGAGAACAATTGTGGATTTATCTTACTGGTTCAAGTATAGGCTCGATTTAAAAAATGAAAACATAGCACAACATTAGCCGAAAAACATCTAAAAAGCCTACCTACAGTGGGGTTGACTACTACTAAACCCAACCGTAGATATTCTAGATTTCTATCACGGTTAGGTGACCTAACCGTATAACATGAAAAGGTCCACTATGGTTAAGACTCTAACTCCAGGAGATAGTTGTAAGTTGATCTAAAGTTACAATACGGCTAAGTGACCTAACCGTTTAAAAAATAAAATAAAATAAATAAACTAGCTATGACTAGGTAATCGAGCCGTAGAGACCAACATTAAATATCATTTAACATTTTTATGCATCTACGACATGATTTTCGAGTACTTGACCTGCCCGTAGAAATTTATTACAATCAGGAGTTTTCATATTCTATCTGTAACATATTTTTGGGAGTTTATAATATTTGAACCGTAGGTCTATGTTACAGCTGGAAATCTGTGATTTTCTAGTCGTATAACGGCTTACGGTTGGAATTTGGGGGACTTTAAAATGTAAAAAAAATTAACTTTTTATGTACATTAAGCTATTAGAAGCAATAAAATTTTAGTTGGAGTTAAGTTAGAGATATACCTGACTATCATGAGCATTTTTTTCTTCATATTCTTGGTTTTTTCCTTCAAAATCACTATAAAGTTCATAAGAAAGTTGAGTTTGAGTTTGAGTTCAAAATTCTTGATTATCTAAGAAATCAACCATAGTGAGATCATTGTTTAGGGGTATGAATATCTTGTATGATTTGGAAGATGGTGATTCACCTACCTCATAACTTTTGTTAAAATCACTCATTTTAATTTAGAAAGTCAAATTACTAAGGTTTTCAACAACAAAAAAATCCTACTTATTCATTTACTTTTCCTTCTAAAAACAAAAATAATGTTGTAAATTAATTCTTTGGTGGATTCCACCACTCTTACACCCCTCTTACACCACCACCTTATCATCTCCCCTTCCACCTCTTCACATCTTTCACTTCTTGGTAACCCCCACATTTAGTGTAATTACTTAGGTTTAATACCTTAGTTATGAGAATGCATTCCATTACTTTCTAATGTTAATGCTATCTTTATCATCCTCTCTTGTATTAGCCTATAAATTGAGGCTCATTCGTTTGTAATGTATACTAATATCTAGTAATGAGAAATTCTCTCTTCTTTTCTCTATATTTCTTTTGTGCAATAGTTCATCTTTTGATTTAGTTTATAACACGTTATCAGCACGCTAGCTCTCCTTAGCGGTAAGAAATTAAGATATAATTTTTATCTTGCAAAATAATTTCTTTTTTATTATTCTAAGCAAATAATCTGATTTATTTGTTTAACTATTCTAAGCATATTCATGAACATGTTGGTACATTTTTATTATTATTATTATTAAAAAATACTGTTCCACCTGAAGTTGGAACTCAGTGTGACACAATATAGACAAAAGAAGTTCACTCGGTTAATCGGTCGGTCCCTGAAGTGACCCGTAACAAAGTGACATCATGTCTCTATCCGCGGTTCCTGAAGTAACATGAACCTGATGATTAAGACAATTTTATTTTACAAATAATGTGTCCACGTGTACACTGGCAATGAATATTTCGTCAAACCCGAAGATGACGAAATTGATATTTAAATTATGTTGGTACTGTATCTGTGCATGTTCTTTATTTATTTTGATTTTTGTTTATTTTAATTATTGGTCTTGAAAAAAAAAAAAGGATTCCAGAAGCAATCCATGGGATGTTATTAACTCCAGAAGTAGTCTAACATGCAAATTATAAATTTTTGTAGCAATCCAAATTATTGTGGGTTCCCGCAGTAATCCATAAATATAGACTCCAGAAGTGGTCTATGAAATTTTTTGGATTTCAGGTGTCCATAAAATTCTGGGTTCCCTAAGTAGCCCATAGTTACTAAATACTTTTGTTAATGGTTTTATTATTTTTCTCTCGTCAATCTATACTTTTGTTAATGGTTTTATTATCAAAACTCAAAATATGTCATATTTTTTGCTACAAGAGCATAATTTTTACAGCATTAAACGTTTCCGACATATTGATTGATTAGTACCAATCAAGCGGAATTTCCCGCTCAAATTTTGGTAGACGTACCAATACAAGAGCATATGACTATCGTTTATAATAAATGCTAATCAGGGTGCACACTGATAAAGTATACGCTGTCAAATTTTAATTACAAATATGAGCATGGGTGATTTAAAATTATTAATTGTAATATTATGATGAACAATCCGAAGAAAAAAAAAAAAATTTCGGATGACCTACTTGGATCCAAGGTCACTCACCCATAATATATTTTGTATGAATAATACTAGATGTGATGAGACTTCCCGCCGTTAGAGGGAGGAAAGCAGTCGTTATAAGAACGTCAATAATTGGTCTCATCATAATTCTTGCACCAATTCGGTATAAGGTGGAGAAGTTATTCATTCATTATGATATGCTTGAAGCATTTTATTCTTACAAGAAGAATAATTAAAACTCATTTGTTGTTGCACGTATTTTGGCATTAGTTTATGTCTCTGCTGGGCATGCCATGAGTTAACAATAAATTGAGTCGTCTACAACTCATCTGAATTGTTGATGAAAAAATATATATATATATATATATTCCTTGATAGAGGAAGCCAATCACGCTGGATCAAAACAGTGCTCCTGGGGAGGCTATTGATAATGTTCTCAATGAGACTATTTAACTACGATCTTTAATTACCGAGCCATATTTATCTCCTAAAGAGGAATTCATTCCTAAGTGGACAAGTGGTGTTGATATTAAAGAATGATTTTTATACGCGTACATAATCGTAGTTATTGTCGAACATGTATTCAGAGTAGCGACAACCATACATGTATTATAGACAAAATCCTTTTTCGCAGAGAAATTGCCGTGAAGTATCGACAATATGTATGGTTGACTAATATGGGTGAAAGGCATCCATATTTGGTTGTCCTCTCACTAATAAACATTTTTGGACATAAATAAAAATTGTGAACCCGGAAGGTTACAAGTTTGATGCTTAATTAGTTTGCATGAAAGTGAGACGAGAGGAACAAGGACGCTAATTGCACAACGCCACTCGTGGCATCTAGTTTCTACAGACACTTGAGATCTGTGAAATTACATCATCTACTCTTAAATGATTTGAAAATACCCAATACTTTGGTAAGTATTGTGTACCCCGTTGATAGATGAATTTTAAGGGAAACTATTATTTGCCAGTTTTACATGTCATAGTCTGACATAATTGTTTGTTATCAAAGATAACGTTCGTGTAAACTTCTAAAAGATTATCACAGGTTATACTTCCTTATTGAAAGAATTCAAGATAAAAGATCTTGGAATCATGTATCAAACTTATTAAGCATTATAATGGTCCATGATTTTGTCAACTTTAGAAAGTTTTGACATGTTTACATGGATAAGTACATAACCTCCTAATAAAACTTGTGTAATAGCAATCTACTTTCATCTCGGTAACGGGTATGTAACACTCTCTCTGGTTCGTATTACGTACTAATTACAAGTTGTTTTTGTGCTTGATTTTATTTATAACTTTATATGTTATACTTGAAATTGTTCGGTAGTGAATTTGTTTGCCAAACTTAATTAGCACTAATATGAAGGCATTGTGTATATTGGTTTTTGTAGTACCTCTAACATTTGATCTTTGCTTTGACGGTTTATCCAAAGTCTCGTAAGTAATGAACTACAGATAATCAGTTTCCATTTGCCAAATTGTTAGACGATACAACATCCTTTTTGCAGCAACAACGATGATCATCTATTATTGTTTGAAAGGAATTTACGAAGAATAAAAGATATATCAGATCCTACAAATCAACCATTGGGAATTTGACAAAGACAATTCAACTTGAGATTTGAGATTTGAAATTAAGTTATGGCAACATAAAGGTCTCCATTACCAACAAAAAAAAAATTGAGCTGAAGATGGTTGCTGATTAGCTACTTGTGGTAAATCAACTGAGCTATCTTCTTTCTGTTGGAGGATATATTGGACTTTACGAGTTGTACTCTTTTTCCTTAGTCTTTGTCCAACTGGGTTTTCCTTCTCAAGGTTTTAACGAGGCAATATATATATGTTCAACTCCTTTTCTTAATCTATCTACAGTTGTACTCTTTTTCCTTAGTCAAGGTTTTTTCCTTCTGGGTTTTCCCGACAAGGTTTTGATGAGGCAACGAACTTGAAGAAATTTGCTTAAAGAGATATTCGAAGACATTATTGAAGACAAACTTATATCTTGTTTTAAACAAAGACGGTCAGCGATTCTACTTGAAGATCAACATTATGTAATCAATCTTTCTATACTTCTTTGGGTGCACATCATTAGGGGGAGAACATCAGTATTATGTGATGGAAATTTATGCGCGTTGTACTCTTTTTCCTTCGCTTGGTTTTGTCCCAATGGGTTTTCCTAGCAGGGTTTTAATGAGGCAATATTTGACGCGTCCAACACCATGATATGATTTGTACTCTTTTTCCTTCGTCTAGGTTTTATCACTTTTGGGTTTTCCTGGCAAGGTTTTAACGAGGCAATATCATAATAGAGTGGTGTCATCCAAGGGGGAGTGTTGTAAATTAATTCTTTGGTGGATTCCACCACTCTTACACCCCTCTTACACCACCACCTCTTCACATCTTTCACTTCTTGGTAACCCCCACATTTAGTATAATAACTTAGGTTTAATACCTTAGTTATGAGAATGCATTCTTTACTTCCTAATGTTAATGCTATCTCTATCATCCTCTCTTGTATTAGCCTATAAATTGAGGCTCATTCCTTTGTAATGTATACTAATATCTAGTAATGAGAAATTCTCTCTTCTTCTCTATATTTTTTTTGTGCAATAGTTCATCTTTTGATTTAGTTTATAACAAATAATAAATTTTTAGTTTTGATTTTTAATGTTTGATTTTTAAACGGTAACTATAAATCAATTCATTAATATAAATTATCCAATCTAACCACTAACACTTAATTAATTTAGTTAATTAAATTTATTAATTTATTTATTATTAAAGATAGTATGAGAAAGGATTATTGAATTTCATACATAATCACCAAATTTTGTTATTTGTCTCGGCCCTTCAATTTTCCTTGATAAAACCCCGATAATAAGTTTCTAAAAAAGACCAAAACTTATCAACAAAACTCTAGATTCTGTTTATTGATTAAAGTCCATGTGTGGGTCACCCAAAAATTCCCCTTTAAGTATCCATTACCCGATAAGCACAATCCTCCGCCACACAAATATGAAATACCCCTTGAACCAAAAGTAGTAAAAAAATTATGAAGTCATGTGTTACGGATGCCAACAAGTTCATTACCTCATAGGCTTCACACAACTATCAAACTAGCTTTGTTATTTTCTTCTACTGTCAAGTTTCATTTCATAATCACAATCGACTAACTGCAGAGAGACATCTAAATACGATGGCTCTGAAAATGTTCATCGATCAGTACTTCTCGTTAGCTCAAATTGCAGGTTTATTAGTTTTGTTATTTTTCTTCTATTATCTATGGATATCAAATTTAAGGTCGCCAAGGAATGCGAAACTATCATCAGTATCACCACCTGAAGTTGCAGTGCATGGCCTATATTAGGCCATCTTCCTCAGCTAATAGGGTCTAGACCTCTATTCAAAACCCTTGCAGACATGTCTGACAATTATGGACCTATCTTCATGGTTCGGTTTGGTATGTATCCAACCCTTGTTGTAAGCAGTTGGGAGATGTCGAAAGAGTGCTTCACTACCAATGACAAGTTCCTCGCTGGCCGCCCAACGGGTGCTGCCAACAAGCACCTCACTTTCGCCTTATTTTGCTTTTGTGCGTACGGTCCTTACTGGCGAGAGATCCGTAAGATCTCTACCCTCCATTTACTCTCGCATAGGCGTCTCGAGCTTCTCAAGCACGTTCCTTACTCGGAGATCGGTAACTGTATGAGACACTTGCATCGGCGCTGAAAGTCAAAACAAAATAAAACAAAATGATGCGGCAGCTGGTTCAGTTAAAGTCGACATGAGCTAAGTATTTGGGGAGCTAACCTTGAATGTGGTGTTGAAGTTAGTTGCTGGAAAACCAATTTTTTTCAAGAACGACAACAATCATGAATATGACTCCAAAGATGGTCATAACAGAGAGGAAGAAGAAGGTCAAAAGCTCCATCAGACCATCATAGAATTCAACACACTGGCAGGAGCTTCGGTTGCATCTGATGCTCTTCCATTCCTTGGGTGGCTGGATGTGGATGGCAAAAAGAAACGCATGAAAAGAGTAGCCAAGGATATGGATTATATTGTTGCAAAGTGGCTTGAAAAGCATCGGCACCAAAAAATGAAAACAGTACTATTAAGCTCAGCTGCAGCAGGAGGAGGCAGTAATCATGAGGATGCGAAAGATTTCATGGATGTGTTGATGTCAGTTCTTGATGGGGGATCTCTTCTTTGGTTACAGCCGTGACACTGTAATCAAAGCCACATGTCTGGTATGTAGTTAACTTCTCTATAATAGTATTAAAGATGCAACATAAATTAGCAATTTTCCCGGGTAAAACTGAAATCACCCTCCAATTTTCCAACTAGCATCGTTGGTTGGACCACAGTCGCACAGCACCAATACTTAGCTTGGTGTGCTGGTAGACTGACTTTCATGGCGTACACGACTTCATAACCGATAGATCATGAATTTGGGCATCATATGTGAATACTCAATTTATTAGGTTTTGTACTGGAAAAGCGAATTGCAAACAGTAATAGTGAGACTCGTACTTAAGTCTCCATATTACGTTAGAATCAAAATACTGCAATTAAAGAGATCGACTCAATTTGTGGTAAATATTAGAAATTTCAGAGAATCCCTTAATCATAAAACATCTGCAAAATTCTGAATTACTAACTCACGAGAGCTACGGCAGAGCTTTTAGCAGCGTTCAGTTGAAAATGCAACAAACCCTGTGGGAAAATCATACTCTGTCCCTTTACAAGTGTTTTTAGGTAGACTTTGTTTGCTGAAGATGAAACGAAACCAGCACATATTGCGCCTGATAAAACTACCAAAACTTCATTTGCAGCAGGGTGACTGTGCATTGGAATGACACCACCAGCGGCTATGTCTAATCTACCCAAAGATATCCCTAATCCGTTTACGCCAGGGAATTGCTCAACGAATGCTGGAGTCACTGCAGCACTGATGATGTTACTCGTGTTTCAGGCAACACCAAGGCCAGAAAACACGAAATCATCGACAGTTACTTTAGCAGCAGGCTTGCATGGGTATCCAGAAAGAGTAAAGCCGATTTTATGTCACCGTGCAGAAATCTGCAGCCGGGCAGTAGGAGAAAAGGAGAGAAAACAGGAAAAGGATTTGAAACATCTTCATCATGCTGAGGTTATGAGAATGACTAGAATTTTAAACTTGGGTGAGTGAGTGAGGTTTTGAAAGGGTGCATATAACACTATGTAACACTAACTCTGTCTATATCTTTACAAAGCTGAAATTCTAGATACTCATTATTAATAATTTATTTGAGATTTATCTGCATGAACGATTCAAGCATGCTCCATCTTAGCTTAAATATGCATTTTCATACTATTCAGACTTTATCTCCAGCTCCAAGCATACATGAGCACATGTACAAAAATCTCTTTAGAATCCATTACTATAAAACCGTCCATTAAGGAATTATTATGAGGACCCATTACTGTAAAACCGTGTATAACCAAAACCCACTAATCAAAATCTTTTTAGAATCCTTAAACTACAATCAATCTCAAGGCACATCTTTATGGAATTTTATCAAACAGTGATTGAGCATTGCACAAAAATGTAAGCGTTTCAAAATAGGTCAGATAAACTATAACCTAGAATGAATTTCAAAACTCCTGAATTCATGAATCATGATTATATTATATTGATAATCTCTGTAAAGGACTATACATGATCATCTGTTTAGTTATTGAAGGTTTTAGTTAAGATACACAAAAGAGGAAGTATAGGCAGAAAGAAAAACAAAGGCTTGATAAAGGAAATAGTTTTAAAGATGAAGGAATCATACCAATTGTCGCCTGCTTGTATAGTGTGTACTGGAATTTGAAAGGAAGAAGAGTCTGTAAATTTGCAACAAAATCGATTGCACACAATTACTATATCTGTGTGTTGGTGTTGATACCCGGGTCGGGTTAAAACTGTGTCCAGAAACCCGTCGTCTTCTAACCCGCAAAAAAATCCGAATCAGAGGTCTCTGTTTCTTTATGAATAACAAGTTCTCCAACTGTAAATCCATTTTGTAGAATCGACTCAACCAAATGATTGAATCACTTAAATGGATACCCATTTTGATATTTTTGAAGGAAATTGAAGTAAAATTTGTTGTTGTTTTGTGTTTTAGATAGATTTTTCAGAATCATAAGTTGATTTTTTTTTTTCAATGAATATGCTGAAATCGATCGATTCTGATCGATGTAATGATTATTTTGAATAATTATTGTATGGTGATTTTTTCATTTGAATTTGTTTGATTGAAATCCATGGCCAATTTTATCAATTGTCTCGATCTGTTCTTGATTTTCCAGAAATTGAAAAAAAAATTGGTTTTTTTGTACACAAAGTGTGACAGACAGAAATGCAAAAAGTCGTCCCATATAGGGACTCCCTTTGGTCGTCCAATGAAGTGAAAATCAACTGAAGATAGATTTGGACTGTCCCTCAGATCCTTTGCAACCATAACATTTTGGTAGCGTTTGAAAGAGGTTATGCGATATCAGGGTGTTGCCAAACTCGTTAAGTCCTAAGTGTCTTTGGAGGTCTGGAAGGCCCACAGGCAATTGGAGTTATAATAGGAATTTGCTTATGTTAGGAAAGTCTGTTATTAGAATTGTTCCAGGAATTTGAAGTCAGCGTTACTAGTATTTAAGGCTGTTGAGCCATTGGTTTTTTTATTGCTCTCTATTGTGTTTTTCTAAACAAAATTTGGTATCAAAAACCAAGGTGAACAAACTTACCATGCATAAAACCCTCCCATATTATCTTTTATAAATAAAAACCATTTTCATTAAAACTGAGACAAAAACCCAATTTCACTTAATACTAATTAAATTTAGATTTTAATTATTTTTTCAATATATCCGAAATGCCCTTCCATATATAATCTAGGTATTGTAATTTTAGGGCATTTTTCTTCTTCTTCTTCTTCTTCTTTATCTCCCCACCACCATCACCAACAACAACAATACTTCCTCCGCCACCATCACCAGCAGCGACAGTACCTTCTCCGCCACAACAACACCTTCGTATCCTTCACCAACACCTCTCTTCTTCTTCTTCTCCTCTCCACCACCATCACCAGCAGCAACAATACCTCCTCCGCCATCATCACCAGCAACAACAGTACCTCCTTCGCTACAACAACACCTTCGTATCCTTCACCAACAACACCTCCTCCTTTCCCATCGCTTCCTCGTCGTTATTGTTTCTCCTCCACCATTATATGTCCGAATCCACCACCAACAATACCTCTTCTTCCTCCTTTTATCCTCTACAAACATCACCAACACCTCCAGATCGTCATCGCCGAAAATCTTCAACAAAATATAATGATATATCATCATTGTCAAATTTTGGGTTTTTTGTTGGTGAAATGTCAGGAAAACTATGAAACCTTTTGGGGTTTCATAGTTTGTTTTCATCTCTAAATGAACCAAAAAAAATGATGGAACCTATTTTTTAGTTGAAAATTAGTGAAACCTTTTTTTTTTACAGAAAAATGTAATTGATATGTATGAAACCTTATTCGGTTTCATTTTTTTTGTATATGCTGAGACATTTCTTTACAAAAAATATAATTTAAACAGACGAAACCTTTTTTGGTTTCATTGTTTTCTTTCATCTGTAATTTTATTTGAACCAAAAAAAATGATGGAACCTATTTTTTAGTTGAAAATCCGTGAAACCTATTTTTTTACAGAAAAATGTAATTGATGTGTATGAAACCTTATTCGGTTTCATTGTTTTTTTATATGATGGGACATTTTTTCTACAGAAAAATGTATTTTAAACAGATGAAACCTTTTTTGGTTTCATTGTTTTTTTTCATCTGTAAATTTATTTGAACCAAAAAAAAATGATGGAACCTATTTTTAGTTGAAAATCAGTGAAACCTATTTTTCTTACAGAAAAATGTAATTGATGTGTATGAAACCTTATTCGGTTTCATTGTTTTTTTATATGATGAGACATTTGTTCTACAGAAAAATATATTTTAAACAGATGAAACCTTATTCGGTTTCATTGTTTTTTTATATGCTGAGACATTTTTTCTTCAGAAAAATGTAATTGAAATGGATGAAACCTTATTCGGTTTCATTGTTTTTTTATATGCTGAGACATTTTTTCTTCAGAAAAATGTAATTGAAATGGATGAAACCTTATTCGGTTTCATAGTGTTTTTTTCATATGTTTTTTTTTATTTGAATGAAAAAAGAAAAACTATGAAACCTTTTTTGGTTTCATAGTGTTTTTTTCATCTGTTTTTTTTTTTATTTGAATGAAAAAAAGAAAAACTATGAAACCCCAAAAGGTTTCATCGTTTTTTTTCATCTGAAATTTTATTGAACGAAAAAAAATGATGAAACCAAAACTGAACATAATTGAATCATAAATAAATAAGGGTGAAACAAATGGAATTGAAACTTTCTATCTTTGAACCTAAGTATGAAAGATTGATTTCGAAACAGATGAAACCTAAACCTAACAGATGATGAAACCATTTTTGATTTTGATCTATGATTTTGTTTTTATTTTAGGTTGAAAATGTTACTGATGATAATGAACAACCGTTTCGTCAATATTTTGAAATTGGTTTGATTCTGATTCTAGTTGTAGATGATGCAGATGAGGATGATGAAGTTATTGATGATAAAGATGAAGACGAGGATGAGGATGATGAAGATGAAGACGACGATGATGAAGCTATGATGATGGAGATGAAGGCGAGGATGATGAAGATGAAGACGAGGATGATGAAGCTACTGATGATGAAGATGAAGACGAGGAAAAAATTCCGTAAGGTGAAGGGGAAATTTTTTTTGTAAGGTTAAGGTGAAATGGGCGTGATGGGCGTGAATAGTTTCTGAAGTTGGGTTGAATAATAAGCAAGGGTAATATGGACAGTTGGTTTATAATGGGTTTTTTGTGTTAAATTTGTTTTGTTGGGTTTTATGTAGTTGGATAGTGACACCTTTGGGCTTATAACCCATGGCCTGTTTTCTAAACCACTTGTATTTCTTCATCTTCAAGAAATTTTACCTCGAGAAAGATGGGTCCAGGAACACCAGGCGGAATGAACAAACAGGGAGAAGGGGCACCAGGAGATGGAAGAAACGATGGTGATAGCAACCAGAAAGAGAAGAAGTTCGAACAACCAACACCACCAGCAAGAGTTGGTCGTAAACAGCGAAAACAAAAACGATCGGAAACAGCAGCAGCAAGATTGCCAGCAGCAACACCATTAACTAAATCTAAACTCAGATTATTAAAACTTGAAAGGATTAAAGATTATTTGTTAATGGAAGAAGAATTTGTTAATAATCAAGAAAGTCTGAAACCACAAGAAGATAAGAATGAAGAAGAGAGATCTAGAGTTGATGAACTAAGAGGTTCACCAATGAGTGTTGGTACTCTGGAAGAATTTGTTGATGAGAATCATGCTATTGTTTCTTCTTCTGTTATGCCTGAATCTTATGTTGGGATTATGTCTTTTGTTGATAAAGATCAACTTGAACCTGGTTGTGCTGTTCTTATGCATGATAAGGCTCTCTCTGTTGTTGGGATTCTTCAAGATGATGTTGATCCTATGGTCTGTTATGAAGGTGGACAAGGCTCCAATGGAGTCATATGCAGACATTGTTGGACTAGATGCACAAATTCAAGAAATTAAAGAGGCAGTTGAGCTTCCACTCACTCATCCTGAATTATATGAAGATATTGGCATCAAACCTCCTAAGGGAGTCATTCTTTATGGAGAACCTGGAACAGGGAAAGCCTTAATTGCTAAGGCAGTGGCTAACTCAACATCAGCTACTTTCTTGCGTGTTATTGGGAGTGAATTGATCCAGAAGTACTTGGGAGAAGGTCCAAAATTAGTGAGGGAACTTTTTAGGGTTGCTGATGACCTTTCACCTTCCATTGTCTTCATTGACGAAATTGATGCAGTTGGTACCAAAAGGTATGATGCACATTCAGGAGGTGAACGTGAGATTCAGAGGACCATGTTAGAGCTGCTGAACCAGTTGGATGGTTTTGATTCAAGAGGAGATGTTAAAGTTATTCTTGCAACAAACAGAATTGAAAGTCTTGATCCTGCCTTGCTAAGGCCTGGACGAATAGATAGGAAGATTGAATTCCCTCTTCCTGACACCAAAACAAGGAGACGCATTTTCCAGATACATACTTCAAGGATGACATTCGCAGATGATGTTGACTTAGAAGAGTTTGTGATGACCAAGGATGAGTTCTCTGGAGCTGATATCAAGGCTATATGTACCGAGGCCGGTTTGCTTGCCTTGAGAGAACGCCGTATGAAGGTGACACACCCGGATTTTAAGAAGGCAAAGGACAAGGTTATGTACAAGAAGAAAGAGGGAGTGCCGGAAGGACTTTACATGTAAGAAAACAAGCCACGGGGAGCTTATAGATTTTGGATCATTTAGATAGTTGCTTGCCATTTCCTTGTCGGGATTGTACTGTAAGTCCTGTGACTTCTCCATGGTTACTGAAATGATCTTTGCAGTTTCTTTATCCTTAATTAGAGTTAAAAGTTCAATTTTATGGGAAATTATTTCGTTTTAAAAGTGACCAAACAAAGCATACAACTCCATACACTGACCATGAATAACCAAAAAGGAAAACTATAGAATTTCTAAACACCATTAACACCCCTACCCAAAGTAATGACACTAGTTCAACTTTCAGCTACATTAAGCTGTAAACGGCAACTACTTTTAGGACGTTGTAGCTTCTCACAAGAATCTTTTAGTAATAAACCATAGTTCTTAACACTGAAATCATTGAACACATGTAATTTGGGTTGTCATACTTGATAAACTAAGAGATAGCAACCAGTAACTACATATTTCCATATAGTTACTCAACATCGGAAAATAATCAAGATTGATAATCTAGCTAAAAGAATATTGACACAAACAATCCCATTGCCCAAACAGCATACTTCAAACACAGTTTAACACATGTTGAAGAAACAGAAAAGGCATGCAATTAGAGAAACAGGGAAACGTTAGAAACCTGTAAAGGTGTCCTACGCGCCTTTAAACTTTAATTAGAAGTATTACAAACGGTATTAACATCATATGCAAATGATTAGTTCATCCTCTCCTTCTAGTCTTCTTTTTCTTCAACTAAAAGCAAGTACCTTCAGGAGGCTGGACCAATTTCCGATTGCCTGGGGCTGACATCTCCTTCTTCAGTTGTGTCAGTATGGTCTCCATTGTGTAATGTCGTTGCCAATTTGACAACATCCCAAACTTCTTCGGTTCTACCTGCAGAAAATTAAATCAAAGCTTCAAGACCAGCAGCACAAAGGAAAACGAAAGAAAATCGTTGGCCTAACTGAAAAGATGATTAGATGTCTAAATAGGATAAGAGTGGTTTACTGTGGGATGGATGTATTGACCACTTTGAATAAATAAATGAATGAAAATGAAAATTAACTGGAGAGAGAGAGAGAGAGAGAGAGAGAGAGAGAGAGAGAGAGAGAATGTACCACTCCAGTCTCGTGATTCACACAAGTCATGTTGATCCGTGAATGGAAACGTACAGTTGGAGGTTTTTCTGGATAATCTTTGTCGCAGAATAGCTTCAGCTGATAAATGCGTCCTTCATGCACGGACTGAAAAAGAAAATTTTGAACTCGTGTGTCAACTACTGATCAGGGATATAATATGGGCACAAAACATCCAATGGTCAATCACACTGGATAGTTTAAGAATCACAAAACATCCAATAATAAATCATAACTGGACAAAATATTTAATAATTATTGTGCTAGCATAATCTGCAACTTCGAAAGTTCATTTCAAACATGGAAAGCAATAAAGAAGATGAAAGAAGATGAAAAACAAACATTTGGTGATAGTATGACATATCTAATTAGTATGACAATGAGAAAAATCTGGGAAGATTAAATAGAATGATAAGAGAATAGATGCAGGCAGAATACTGAAGCAAGTTAGCAAGAACATAGATAAAAATAGCATACATTATGAGGACCAATTATGGTACCAGTCCAAGAACGCATATATATGTCATCTCCGTCATCCATTCCGTAACTAACTGTGCCATCTCCAATACCCTTCTCACCACGTTCAAGTTCCTCCAGCAACCTGAAGTTTCTAGGGACTAAACGGCAACAAAAAGACAGAAAAAAAATACTATGTTAGCAGTCTGTATTGGTAAGGTAAATTGTAGTGTAAATGTCAGAAGTATCACCCTAAAAGAGGTTTTCAAACAAAGAGAAACTATATGAAAGGCAACGGCATGTTAAAAGGAATTTTCAGCTCAAATGCACCGAAAAAAGAATGACTCAATAATCAACTACCACCTAACAGAATGTGCATCGTTGTAACTAAAGATGAAACCAGTACAGCATCCTACTAGTTGCAAGTCAATATAGAATTAAGTTACATGAATTTTTAAACAAACCATACATCAACAATCATGTGTTATCTTACAGAAACAATCATGTATCACATGTCCAGCTTATAAGCCTGGTACTAAACTATTGGAAACGATCAAGGAACAGAATGTACACAGGATACGGTAAGACCAATACTAACTTTGGCACGTCATAATTCAGATGGACAAGTACAACAGATAAAATAAACTCTCCAATTTGATCGTATTAAGCAATTAACCATTATACCAGTCTGAAAATCTATCTAGACAGCACTAATAAATCAACTTCTTACCAAATCCATCTACTCAATTCCTTTAGCATATGCCTAAAGAAAAACGTCGGATAGAGTTTTGGTTAGTCAAACATCAAACCCTAAACTCATTAACATTAACCAAACAGACTTTAAATCAACCACAACAAACGATACCAACAAATCATATAAACTAACCAAACACAAAAAAACCCAATCGCAAAACAGAAAAAATTAAACCCTCAATCTTGAATAAACTTGAGCACTTTTGATCATCAAACTCACATACATTATAAAATCATAAGAAACAAACACAAAATTATGAAGAATCCAGTATTAATCTACACAAACCAATCAAGAATTTCATATTATTTAAAACAATTTCAAATAATCATCGATTAAAACAAAAATCTATCGAAAGATGAAGATCATGGAAAATAGTATAGGTTAAAGAGTCTCACCGACAACACTGGTTCCTTCAGTGCCAGTCATTATTAGAGATTTAGGGTTTTTCTTTTTTGTTGGTGATTTAAGATCTGATCGAAAGAAGCCAAAGATATTTTTATGGAAACGGAGAGGAGAGAAAAAAAGAATCTTTAAGGAGAAATAACGATAGAAAGCAAAAAAAGGAGGAAAGAGGGGGGCGAATCGGATGGAGTAGTACTAGTAGTGGGTCATTCGGCTGAGGTGAAATGTTACATATTTCACCTTTATTTTTATTTTTATTTGGATGTTGCAGGGAATAGTCATATTCCCCTAACTAATTTTATTAAGGGAAATTATCATTTGATACTATGTTCATATAAGAGATGTTATAAAAGGGTCTATTATAAAAAAAAATCATATTTTAGAATCCATATTTGTTTAAAATATGGAAATACACAGACGTGTGAACTATCTTCCCACGATCTAATCCTACTAGAAGGTCGTCCGTTATAAAAATTATTAGTGTTTCTCGTTTATGAAATTAAAAATTAAACACAACTTCGCCTCTTACCTACTATGATCAGCATCAGATATAATCATTGAAAAACAAGTGAAAAAAATACGATGATCATCATCATCAAAGAAATCATCAAAAACCTTACGGAAAATCATCACAACATGTAGTTTCGGTGAAGAAATTGTTGAACCCTAGTAGCAATCAGAAAAATCAACAGAAAAAATCGAGAAACCACTGATAAAATCATCAAAACACCATATTGGAAAAAAAAATTGTGACCTAGATCTACAGAAAAAAATGGAGAAAAAAAAAAACAAAGTAAAAAATCGTGTAGGAAGAGAGGAAATTGAACAATCACCAGTAGCAAAGAGGACTAAATAAGCATTAGCATCAAAAGGTACATACATTGTATAATTTTTCATGGATCTTCACTTTATTTGGTTTTAATTTCATAGATCTTTAATGTATAAAATGCAATTTTATTTCTGGCATTATGATCCAGCAGTAGATATTTGCTACACTCACAAAAACATACTTTATTTTGAACAAAAATGATCCCACAATACAGATTCACCTAAGCATATTGTCATTGTTTATATTTATGGTGTAAATTAAATAAATTTGACACACAGTGTGTCTTAGACATATAATCCTAACATATATTCCATGTACCGACAAAACCTAGTTCATTTAACATGATGTTTGTTTTTGACATAATAATCCAACAACAGATACTCCTTGTACCAAAAGAAAACTTAGCTTATTTGTTTTAAATTTATAAATTTTTGTTGCGTAAAATGCAATTTTGTTTCTAACATTATCCAGCAGTAGATATTTGTTGCACTGACAAAAACATACTCTACTTATGAATAAATATGATCACCTATAATCCACAGTGCAGATTCACCTATAAGCACACATTTTTGTTTATATTTATAGTGTAACTTAAATAGATTCGATATGCAGTTTATTTTTACAATAATAATCCAGCAGTAGATATTACA